>JAVSCE010014217.1:0-104223 GCA_032199065.1 Smutsia gigantea
CTCCTTTCCCCCATCCCCCACTGTCTCCTCCTCTCTCCCATCCCCCACTGTCTCCCCCTCTCCACCCCACATCCCCCACATCACTGCCAGCCCGGGCCAGCAGGAACCAAGACTAGGATTAGATTAGGAGTCCATATTCTTGCTTTAGTTTAGTTTCTTCCAGAGCTTAACACCATTTGAAATTATAGTATTGTTCTTTTTATTGTTCATTTTTCTTCTGCCAAAATATTGACTCCAGAAGGGCAGGGACTTCATCCCCAGGGCCGAGCCCAGTATCTGGCACAGAGAGGGGCTCAGTATTTGTTGACTGGGTGCAAACATTTACTGAACTACACCTCTGTTCAATCCATGCTGTGCCAAGGGGTGGCACAAACTCAGGTAGTCAGCAGTTTACAATTCCTGAGCATCTCCGCACACATGCCACATACCCTTCATTTCTCTCTTCTTGGGAGCTGGACCCTCCCTTCCTTGAGGCCAGGGGTCAGCTTCCCTCCTGTCTCCTGGAGTGTGCCCACAGTTGAGTGTCCCAGGGCAGGGACTGAGTGAGTCCCTGGAGCAATATGAGCTGAGTCAGTGAGGAGATGCTTGGGGTCTAGTTGGAGAGAAGGGACCAGGACGCACAGGAGGCCACAGGTGGCTGCCAGCTCTGTTCAGCTCTGCGGGCGCATCCACAGTCACACCAGTTCCGGGCTTTGCAGACGACTAAGGGGCACGGGGTGTGCTTTGGAGACAGCGCTCCGACTTTGCACCCAGCATTTCCTGCACCCCTGGACCTGGCGACTCCTCAGGGTCACCTGGATGCGAGAAGGCCCCGGGATCTTTCCCTCTCCCCCCATACTGCGATCCCTGGCAGCGGGGCCCCGCGTCCCGGCAGCACCACCTGGTGGTCGGCGCCGCTCAGCCAGCGCCGGGAATCGCCGTCCTTGCCTGGCCTGGGTGGGAGGGACAGATTTATCCTGGAGGACAGATATATTTTCTACTTTAGTTGACTTGCTGCCTGGGAATCTGGGAGTCCACCGTGCACACCTCTAAATCTGATCCTTCTTACGCAAGACGGACTCCGGTTGGTTCCCCTTTTTATTTCAAAAATAATGTACATTTATTTTTTAAAAACATAGGCAAACCAAAAGAAAAATCCCATGAAATACAGGACATCCCATTAAATTCAGATTTCCTGTAAACAACAAATAATTACATGAGACCTTGTTCTAAAAAATTATCCACAGTTCATGTGAAATTTAAATTTAACTGGATGTCCTATATACTTATTTATTTGCAAAATCTGGCAACTCTATGCCCATAACCTAGCTACACTCTAGTTAACACACTGTGCTGCATTTATACAGCATTTTTTTTATCCCTCTATGTATATTTTCTACCCAAAAAATGGGGGAGAGGCTCATAAGATATACCATTTTGCAACCTAATTTCCCCATTTAATAACATCTCATAAACATTTTCTCATGGCATCAATGTTCTTTTATAGCCTAGTTTTCCATAATGACATAATGTAAGAATCTTAGACATCTGGAGGTGGTAGTTTCCTGATCCCCTATTCTTTTTTCCCACACCCAGACTGCTCTGAACCTTCCTTGGTTTCAGGAAAGTATTCCCCCGCCCACCTCCAGGTGAGCCCGTGCTTGCTGGCCATCTGTAGCACTGGGAGCAAGTACCAGTCTGAATTGTGCAACACAAGTAACAAGTGGGCCTTTCCTCAGAGAAGCACTATGGGTATGGCTCAGGAATTAGACTGTAGGGTCAAACCCCTCTCCTGCTACACCTCACTCAGTAGCTCCATGGCCTGGGACGTGGCCTGTCCTTGATTGCACAATGGGGCTGGTAATAAGGGTAGGGTAAGTCTTTCCCTTGCCCACTAGATGGCAACCTCCACTTGGGCAAGACACTTCCATGCCTATCCCGTCACCGCTTCATCCTTAGAGAATATGCTCAGTGCTTGTGTTTTGTAGGTATTCAAAAAACACGTGCTGACCAAATGACGGATGCTTTCCATGGAAGGAAAGAGTGTGACTGTCCACTCTGGGGGAAAGAGCGCAGTGCGGTTAGGATCTATTAAAGGATAAACTCGGGCATGTTGAAAATGTTAAGACTTTATTTGAACAAAAATCGACCCAAATTGGGCAGCACCAAACTGGGAAGTGGCTAGGAGAACTCAGCGGTTAGGAGGCAGGGGAAAGACATTGCAGAGAAAGTGCTGAAGCTAAGAAAGGAAATCATTTGACCATAGCTTAAAGCCTGGGTGGCTGTTCATGATTGGTTGTCTTAGCGTTTTGGTTTCGTATCCCCGAGGCATTTACAGGTTTAGATTTCGGTTTTTTACATAGGCCACCATGGCTTTAGAGTCACATCAGTCTAATGGCTTCCTTGTTGAACGAATTTAACAGAATCTGACCTGTGTTCTAACCAGAGGCTCCTAAGTGGCTGGATCAGCCTACCTGCCCTGTGCCCACAGTAATGCTCCCCACCCTTCCTGCTCAGGTCATTTTAATTCAGCCATTAGCGTCATGAGCTCCTTCTGCAGCAGAAAAAGTCTCTCCAGTATCTGGGAGCCAGGGTGGAATGCGGGAAAGAATGGGCTTCGGGTCAGACAGACCAGACTTGAATCCTTGCTCTGCCACTTTCTGGTTATATGGCCTTGCATTAGTTTCTTTCTGCTGCAAATGCCCACTCCCTGAGCAGTGTAAAACAACACCGATCTGACAGTTCCATGGGCTGCAGCCTGAACCTCTCCCTGGGCTAAAATCAAAGCGTTGGCAGAACAGTGTTTCTTGAAGGCTCAAGGTGAAATCCATTTCTGCTATAGCTGGAAGGTTTGTGTCCTCCAAAATCCACATGTTGAAATCTAACTCCCCAGTGCGATGGTATTAGGAGGTGGGGGCTTTAGGAGGTGATTAGGTCATGAAGGTGGAGCTCTGAAGGATGGGATCAGTGACCTTATAACAGAGACCCCAGGGAGATTCCACACCCCATCCATCACGTGAAGACACAGCAGGAAGATGGCCATCCGTGGACCAGGAAGTGAGCCCTCACCAGACACCAGCTCTGCCAGGGCCTTGATCTTGGGCTTCCTAGCCTCCACCACTGTGAGAAATTTCTGCTGCCTATAAGCTCCCCAGTCTGCAGTGTTCTGTGCAGCCGCCCAAGCTAACCGAGACAGACTCCTTGCCTTTTCCAGCTTCTAGAGGCTGCCCACATTCCTCGGCTCGTGGGCCCTTTCTTCCATCCTTAAAGCCAGCCCTGGCATTCTTCACATTTCCCTCTGACTCACCCCTTGTGTCTTCCTTTTAAGGACTTTTGTAATTATTTTGGCCCTACCTGGATAATCCAGGATAATCTCCCTACTTGAGGGTCAGGGATTAGCAGCCATAATTCTATCTGAAACCTTAATTCACCTTTACCAGGTAACCTAACAAAGTCTTAGGTTCCAGGGATCAGGATGTGGGCACCTTTGGGGGGCAAGTACACTGAGTCATTCTATAACCTCCAGGAGTCCATTTCTTTATAAAGTGGAGTTCCCACAATGGTTGCAGCAGGGATTAGCAATGGTGATGACATTAGTCATTTATGGCTATGTGACAAATTACCCCAAAACTTAGTGGCAGAAAACAGTATTATTTTGACAGCATTTCTGTCAAAATAGTATTTCTGACCCTTCCAAGGGCCAGAAATTAGTGAGCAGCTTAGCTCGGTAGTCTAGTGTGAGCTCTTTCCTAAGGTGGCAGTCAGGATACCAGCCAAGGCTCCTGTCACCTGAAAGACTGGCTAGGGCTGAAAGCTTCCAACATGGCATCTTCAGTGGCTGTTGGCAGGAGGCTTCAGACCCTCACCCGTGGATCCCTCCAAGGGCTGCCTGAGCATCCTCAAGATGTGGCAGCTGGCTGCCCCCAGAGGGAGTGACCCAACAGACCAAACAGAAGCCACAATGTCTTTTTTTACCTAGTCATGTACCTATATTACCTATTTAAAATGGGTACATATTACCTATTCAAAATAATTTTTCAAAATAAATAAAAATTACGCACAGTATCACTCAGTCTGATCCATTTCAGAAGTGTCCAAGCATTATCAGCAGAAACTTTCCCTTGAATTAAATTTCACAGGGAATCCCAATACAGCCACCAGCTACAAGGGCAAGTGGCTCCAGTGGGCCCAGCAGGGATCGTCTACATACCTCTTAAAACTTGGTTTACAGATCTCTAGATTCAACCTTTTATCTGAGCAGGATCTTCCTCACTTTACAAAGCTGGATATAAAAGCTTCTATGAGATTTGAAATGGTAAAAAGACTATTCCCCTTCCCACTCCACACCCTGGAGTCTTTTTCTCTCAATGTCCTTTTATTATGAAAGCATTTTATTTTACAATCTTTTTAGTGAAAAAGTTACCAATTCAAAGGCAGGAAGGATGAGTCATTTGGTTAGAACAGAAATTCTAACCTTTTCTCACTGTGCCCTTAAAACTGTATACCTGAAAGCTCTGTGCCCCATGAGCCCAAAACAAGTGGGAGTCTTGTCCCAGGTGCTCCCCTGTCCTCCACCCCTCCTACTCCTCTCCCCTTACCTCCTTACGCCCCCACCCACCCCCCACCTGCCCATCCCAGTGAGGACTGGTCTCCAGAAGCAGGTGTGATGGAGGGTCAGGCCTGCCTCTCAGCCTCCAGATGCTGTGGTACTTACCATGTTCCTGGAAGGCACCTACGATTTGTAGCCAGTCAGGCCCGAGTTTAGATCCCAGACCTACCATTCACTAGCTGATTGAAGTCGGTCAAAATACTTAATCTCCCTGAACCTTGGTTTCTGCATCTGGAACTTGGGGGTGGTGCCCTCTGCATTGCTGGGTTGCAGTAAAGATGACATATAAACACCCAACACACAGAAAGACCCTAATAATGGGAACAATCATGAAATAAAAGAGATTTTGTCAAATGTCCCACGATATCTGTTCACCCCTTCTTCCTCTTGTAACAGGAGTGCCAAAGGATTACCTGGATGCCTGGCCACGCAAGCAGAGGCTGCGTTTTCCAGCCTCTCCAGTGAAAGTGGTCATGTGACTACTTCTGGTCAATGGAATGTGGGCGGAAATGATTCACCCAACCTCTGGGTCACACTCTGGAAAGGAAGATGCTTTCCCCTCCCTCTTGACTTTTATCCTCCCACTGGCTGGGAGGTGAAGGGTCCTGAGCCAGCTGCTTTGGAGGCAAGAATGGGAACCACCTGTTGAGGTTGGCAAAGCCTCCCTCCCACCTCTGATCCCTGACTTCCAAAGAAATAAATGATATTTCTAAGCCAACATGTCTTTGGATCTATCTCTTGGTCGCATCAACTTAAATGAACAGTGGAGTTTAAAGTTGTCATGGGGGAAAAATTTTCATTCTTCCCTTCTAAATTCTTTGGCTGGTCTAATAATTAAATGGATGTAAAACAGATTAACAGGAAAAAAATTTATTTTTGTACATACAGATGCCCCATAAAAATTTGAGACTCAAAGGCAGCCAGGCAGGTGAGGTTTATATGCCATCCTGAGCTGGGGCTGCCTGGGGGAGGAGGGTGACTCACAGGAGGATAAGAAGAGCAGATGGATAAACAGAGGTTTGCTCTGCCGTACAGGTAAAAGTTTCAGATAAAAAGTTGTCTGTGGTAATACCTCTCCTTCTGGGCCAGGCCCCTTATCTGAATTCTTTTAAGCAGTTAAGGGAAAGGTAAAAAGCTTTTCCTGCATCTGCTGAGTCCTGATTGCCTTCAGCTCAAAATAATCCACATGCGAAAGTGGCACATTATGGCATATTCTGTTCCCCTTCAAAGTACGTGCTCGGGAGCCTTAGAACTCACTTTTTAACACCAGTACAGAGAGCCCCTAGCTTTAGTCTTGCCTCAAGTCTCTGTCCCCTACCACTCAAAAAGGTGCTGAAAGGGCTGGGCCTGAAGAACTCTAAAGATGGCTGCGCTCCCGCCTCGTCGCCCGTACTCCGTAGGGTCCCACTTGAGCTCTGCCACCTCCCTGCTCCACTTTCCATGCTGTGGCTTCACTGTGCCCATGGCATGGCCTAGTGGGACCCTCCGTTAGATGGCACTGGATGGCAGTCGAGTCCTAACCTTCTGATGAAGGGCAATCTGCCATATCAGACGATTAAACAGGAAGGTGCTCTGATGCTCTCTGCCCAGCTCCATGAATTTGAGGCAGGGCAGGGACATGGGACAAGCATCAGTAACTTTTCCTGCCTAGGATGAAAAATGCCAGTATAAGTGATATAGTAAGAACAGGAGGGGCTCCATCTTAAGCCTAAGATTCCGTTTTAAAAACCAGGGACACGTGGTGTGGGGAATCACGGGGAAAACAGTGTAGCCCAGAGAAGGCAAACAGTGAATCTGTGTCATCTTACTACACTGATGGACAGTGACTGAATTGGGGTGTGAGTGGGGACTTGATGATATGGGTAAATGTAGTGACCACATTGTTTTTTCATGTGAAGCCTTCATAAGAGTGCATATCAATAATACCTGAATAAAAAAATAAAAAGTAAAAAAAAAAACAGGGAGTTAGGAGATAAGATTCCTAACATTTTATGGTAATCGACCAATAACTGACCCTACCTTAAGGCTGGACAAGCAGTCCTAAATGATACTTCCCCACTGCTTGAGGGTAACCACTATCTTGGAGAAGAACAGGATCAAGAAATGCCTTGTGTCAGGTTTATCTTACAGAGGACCTAGAAGGCAGCTGATGGATAGTGACACAATGTCTCTCACTGGAGACAGACATCATGAGACCACATGTCAAGCCTACACACACACACACCACTTTGCCCCATTCTTGAAAGCCTTAAAAGACAGAATCCTTAAGCATTGCCCACATTCTGCTTTCTTCAAGCGTGTACTGTTTACCTTAAGTAAAGACTTCTCACTGCCCAATTTACTGCGTTTTCTCTCTGTGCTCTTCCAGTGGTAAGTGTCTTTGTTACTTCGCTATTTCATTCAGTTTTCTGGACTTAAGCACAAGTCGTCTCTCTCTCATCCTACTCAGACAAGTAAGGGAAAGGCTGCTGAGCTGTGTGATCTGGGCTTGCAAGTTCCCATTGCCTGGGTGACCAGGACAGGACTGCCGCTGTACGATCGTGAGCTTCAGCAGCCTGCCTGAAAATCTCCTTTCTTTGCTTTGGAAAGTTCTCAGAACATAATCTCACTCCATACAGTGCTCTGCAGCTCCCCCAAATCCTAGGATGGTTAGGGGCTTAGTTCCCATGCCATGCAGATTGAAGAAGCCACTGGAGACCAGGGGACCCTGGCTTTAGGAGTTGGCAAGGGATTTGCCCTATGCTGAGCAGGAGTTCAGTGAGCTTCCCTTTGAGTCTAGGACCCAAACTGGTGCTCCCAAGTTCAGGACTTGATAAAAGCAAGTGTAGAAAGCACAGGACAAGCCCAGGCCCAGACAGGGCCCCCTACCTCCCATAGTAATCTCAGTCTTGAGACTCCCACACTCAGGCCTGCCTGTGGAAAAGCTGACCCCAGCGTGTTGGGGCTGGCAGTTCTGATTCCTCCTGAAAAAACTAGCTTTTTGGGGGGAGGATTTTTTTTGGTATTATTAATGTACAATTACATGAGCAACATTATGGTTACTAGACTCCCCCTATTATCAACTCCCCACCACATACCCCATTACAGTCACTGTCCATCAGTGTAGTAAGGTGCTGTAGAATCACTACTTGTCTTCTCTGTGTTATACTACCTACCCCATATCCCCCCTACATTATGTGTGCTAACTGTAATGCCCCTTTTTCCCCCTTATCCCTCCCTTCCCACCCATCTTCCCTAGTCCCTTTCCCTTTGGTAACTGTTAGTCCATTCTTGGGTTCTGTGAATCTGCTGCTATTTTGTTCCTTCAGTTTTTTCTTTGTTCTTTTACTCCACAGATGAGTGAAATCATTTGAGACTTGTCTTTCTCCGCCTGGCTTATTTCACTGAGCATAATACCCTCTAGCTCCATCCATGTTGTTGCAAATGGTAAGATTTGTTTTCTTCTTATGGCTGAATAATATTCCATTGTGCATATGTACCATATCTTCTTTATCCATTCATCTACTGATGGACACTTAGGTTGCTTCCATTTCTTGGCTACTGTAAATAGTGCTGCAATAAACATAGGGGTGCATATGTCTTTTTCAAACTGGGCTGCTGCATTCTTTGGGTAAATTCCTAGGAGTGGAATTCCTGGGTCAAATGGTATTTCTACTTTGAGTTTTTTGAGGAACCTCCATACTGCTTTCCACAATGGTTGTACTAATTTACATTCCCACCAGCAGTGTAGGAGGGTTCCCCTTTCTCCACATCCTCACCAGCATTTGTTGTTGTTTGTCTTTTGGATGTTGGCCATCCTAACTGGTGTGAGGTGATATCTCATTGTGGTTTTAATCTGCATTTCTCTGATGACTAGCAATGTGGAGCATCTTTTCATGTGCCTGTTGGCCATCTGAATTTCTTCTTTGGAGAAGTGTCTGTTCAGCTCCTCTACCCATTTTTTAATTGGCCTATTTGCTTTTTGTTTGTTGAGATGCATGAGTTCTTTATATAAGTTGGATGTCAACCTCTTATCGGATATGTCATTTATGAATATATTCTCCCATACTGTAGGATGTCTTTGTTCTGCTGATGGTGTCCTTTGCTGTACAGAGGCTTTTTAGTTTGATATAGTCCCACTTGTTCATTTTCACTTTTGTTTCCCTTGCCTGGGGAGATATGTTCAAGAAGAAGTCGTTCATGTTTATGTCCAAGAGATTTTTGCCTATGTTTTTTTCTAAGAGTTTTATGGTTTCACGACTTACTTTCAGGTCTTTGATCTATTTTGAGTTTACTTTTGTGTATGGGGATAGACAATAATACAGTTTCATTCTCTTACATGTAGCTGTCCAGTTTTGCCAACACCAGTTGTTGAAGAGGCTGTCATTTCCCCATTGTATATCCATGGCTCCTTTATCGTATATTAATTGACCATATATTCTTGGGTTTATATCTGGGCTCTCTAGTCTGTTCCATTGGTCTATGGGTCTGTTCTTGTACCAGTACCAAATTGTCTTGATTACTGTGGCTTTGTAGAAGAGCTTGAAGTCAGAGAGCGTAATTCCCCCTGCTTTATTACTTCCTTCTCAGGATTGCTTTGGCTATTCAGGGTCTTTTGTGGTTCCGTATGAATTTTAGAACTATTTGCTCTAGTTCATTGAAGAATGCTGTAGGTATTTTGATAGGTATTGCATTGAATCTGTAGATTGCTTTAGACTGGATGGCCATTTTGACAATATTAATTCTTCCTATCCATGAGCACGGGATGTGTTCCCATTTATTGGTATCTTCTTTCATTTCTCTCATGAGTGTCGTAGTTTTCAGAGTATAGGTCTTTCACTTCCTTAGTTAGGTTTATTCCTAGGTATTTTACCCTTTTTGATGCAACTGTGAATGGAATTGTTTTCCTGATTTCTGTTTCTGCTAGTTCATCGTTAGTGTTATAGGAATGCAACAGATATCTGTGTATTAATTTTGTATCCCACAACTTTACTGAATTCAGATATTAGATCTCGTAGTTTTGGAGTGGATTCTTTAGGGTTTTTTATTTACAATATCATGACATCTGCAAACAGGGACAGTTTGACTTCTTCCTTACCAATCTGGATGCCTTGTATTTCTTTGTTTTGTCTGATTGCCATGGCTAGGACCTCCAGAACTATGTTGAATAAAAGTGGGGAGAGTGGGCATCCTTGTCCTGTTCCTGATCTTAAAGGAAAAGCTTTCAGTTTCTTGCTGTTAAGTATAATGTTGGCTGTGGGTTTGTCATATATGGCCTTTATTATGTTGATGTACTTGCCCTCTATACCCATTTTGTTGAGAGTTTTTATCATGAATGGATTTTGAATTATTGTCGAATGCTTTTTCAGCATCTATGGAAATGATCATGTGGTTTTTGTACTTCTTTTTGTTGATGTGGCGGATGATGTCAATGGATTTTCAAATGTTGTACCATCCTTGCATCCCTGGGATGAATCCCACTTGATCATGATGGATGATCTTTTTGATGTATTTTTTAATTCGGTTTGCTAATATTTTGTTGAGTGTTTTTGCATCTATGTTCATCAGGGATATTGGTCTGTCATTTTCTTTTTTGTGGTGTCTTTGCCTGGTTTTGATATTAGAGTGATGTTGGTCTCGTAGAATGAGTTTAGGAGTATTCCCTCTTCTTCTACTTTTGGAAAACTTTAAGAAGGATGCGTATTAGGTCTTCACTAAATGTTTGATAAAATTCAGCAGTGAAACCATCTGGTTTGGACTTTTGTGCTTAGGTAGTTTTTTGATTACCAATTCAATTTCTTTGCTGGTAATTGGTGTGTTCAGATTTTCTGTTTCTTCCTGGGTCAGCCTTGGAAGGGTGTATTTTTCTAGAAAGTTGTCCATTTCTTCTAGGTTATCCATTTTGTTACCATATAATTTTTCATAGTATTCTCTCATAATTCTTTGTATTTCTGTTGTGTCTGTAGTGATTTTTCCTTTCTCATTTCTGATTCTGTTTATGTGTGTAGACTCTCTTTTTTTCTTGATAAGTCTGGCTAGGGGTTTATCTATTTTGTTTATTTTCTCAAAGAACCAGCTCCTGCTTTCATTGATTCTTTCCATTGTTTTATTCTTCTAGATTTTATTTATTTCTGCTTTAATCTTTATTATGTCCCTCCTTCTACTGACTTTGGGCCTCATTTGTTCTTCCTTTTCTAGTTTCATTAATTGTGAGATTACACTGTTCATTTGGCATTGTTCTTCTTTCCTGAGGTAGGCCTGTATTGCAATATACTTCCCTCTTAGCACAGCCTTTGCTGCGTCCCACAGATTTTGCGGTGTTGAATTATTGTTGTCATTTTCTCCATATATTGCTTGATCTCTGTTTTTATTTGGTCATTGATCCATTGATTATTTAGGAGCATGTTATTAAGCCTCCACGTGTTTGTGGGATTTTTCATTTTCTTTGAGTAATTTATTTCTAGTTTCATACCTTTGTGATCTGAGAAGCTGGTTGGTACAATTTCAATCTTTTTTAATTTACTGAGGTTCTTTTTGTGGCCTAGTATATTATGTATTCTTGAAAATGTTCCATGTGCACTTGAGAAGAATGTGTATCCTGTTGCTTTTGGATGGAGTGTTCTGTAGATGTCCGTTAAGTCCATCTGTTCTAATATGTTGTTCAGTGCCTCTGTCTCTTTATTTATTTTCTGTCTGGTTGATCTGTCCTTTGGGGTGAGTGATGTGTTGGAGTCTCCCAAAATGAATGCATTGCATTCCATTTCCCCCTTTAATTCTGTTAGTATTTGTTTCACATATGTAGGTGATCCTGTGTTGGGTGCATGGATATTTATAATAGTTACATCCTCTTGTTGGACTGACCCCTTTATCATTATGTAATGTCCTTCTTTGTCTCTTGTTACATTCTTTGCTTTGAAGTCTATTTTGTCTGATACAAGTACTGCAACTCCTGCTTTTTTCTCCCTATTAGTTGCATGAAGTATCTTTTTCCATCCCTTCAGTTTTAGTCTGTGTCAGTCTTTGGGTTTGAAGTGAGTCTCTTGTAGGCAGCATATAGATGTGTCTTGTTTTTTTATCCATTCAGTGACTCTACATCTTTTGATTGGTGCATTCAGACCATTTATATTTAGGGTGATTATTGATAGTTATGTACTTATTGCCATTGCAGGCTTTAGATTCGTGGTTCCCAAAGGTTCAAGGGTAATTACCTTACTATCTAAGAGTTTAATTTAACTCACTTTGTAAAAACTAGCATTATTTTTTAATACAGTTACCCAGCACCCCCAAAGAAAGGACACCCACTGAATGTCTAACCTTTGAGATCTACTGAGGGAAGGGGAGGGGCTGGCCATGTTCTGACCACACTGTTCAGCTGGAGGGTAAGCCGAGTCTGGTTGGGCCATGGCTAAAAACCCAGACGGGGAAAGAAAGAGTCCCCCATCCTGGCTCTACAAAGCTGCTGGGGCCCTCTGCCCTTCACTGGGCATCCCAAGGCTCCCTGGCCTGGGGCTTCTAGAGCTTTTAGCAGGATTCCAGCTCTGGGTTTTCTGGTTGAGAGCTTGCTTTTCAGAATCTTTTTTATATTTTTAAAAATAATTTTAAACCACCTGGTAAAACAAATTTGTAAATGATGAGTAAACTGTTTTCCTGAGTTGTGCAAGCCATTCCAGAAAATTAATTGAACCCAAGGAGGGGTTCGTGGGAACCTCAGTCTTATACCCAATGGTCAGGAGCACAGGTAACAATGTGGACTTAGCAACTGGCACCTGAAGGGGGCGGGGTGCCAGGGTGGACACCACCCTTAGCCTGTGGGATCTGATGCTACCTACAGGTGGATGCTATCAGAACAAAGTTGTACTACACCCAGCTGATGTCACAGAATTGCTTGGCATGGGGAAAATCCCCACACATTTCGTGACCAGAAGTGTCAGAAGTGAAGTGTTCTGTGTGAGAAGCAAAGGAGACACACAGGAGGAAATGACTGGATCTTTCAAATACATGCCCATTGAAGACTGGAACTGAGGGGACCCCAAACCATCTCCTGCAACCCCATCAGGTCTCTGGCTCCCAGATCATCCAGAAAGCAGTCCCTGGGAGCCTGGGCAGGGCCAGCCTCCCGGGCTGCTTCCCTCCAGGACAAGCCTCTGTTCCTCGGTGCTTTTCAAATGTTCCAGATACAGTAACCATCCCAATCCACTGCTTTTTAAATGGCCCAGGTGCATAAAAATCTTTTTTATTTGGAGAGTTGGGCATAATGATCCATCCACAGGATAAAAGGGTTTGTCTTTTTGACACCAAAGCTACACAAAATGATACCGAAGCTAAGCACAGCCGGCGGTACACCAGCGCTCAACGGCAACTTCCCCATGTTGGAAGAGCGCCAAGAAATAGCGGGCGGAGACCCTTGGTCATGACAGAAAGAGGTGGAGTGCAGCGGTATTGTGACATGCTCTAGGGAAAGGTAGCTTTTCCTCCTGCCCAACGGAGGCCCCGGCCCAGAGGGACAAGGGGGTGGGACCGGACATGAAGCCTGGGGCCCAGCCCTCCAGGGCCCCGTGGGACAGGAAGGCTGAACCGCAGCAACAGGACCCAGCCCAGTCCATCAAGGGCCACAGCCGGGTGCTGCTGCTTGGAGAGCTCTGGAAGCAAGATGAGTGCAGCCTGGCCCTGCAGAACATTCTGGAGTCAGATGGGACGGATCAGCCCGCCGGGCCCTGGACCACTCCAGCCACAAGTGGTCACAGCATCTCCAGCAACTGCCCCAGGCGGTCGATCAAGGGCTCAGCGGACAGCTCGTCCAACTGCGCCGACTGCCCGGCCGCCAAGTTCAGGCGCTCCATCCAGAAGCGGCCGCACCACAGACACGAGGCTGCGGATGATGAGAGCCCGAGGCTGCTGGGGTCCCGGCGGGGACGCCCGACTCTGGGCCGGCAGAGGACCATGCGTCGGGCAACTCGGACCCGTGACAGCCGCCGACGGCGTCCGAGAGGGGCGCGCGGCGGCTCCTGGTGCTGGGCCGCGCGTCCGCGCTGCGCTCGCAGCTGCCCCAGCTGCAGCTGCTCCTGCCGCGAGTGTGCGCCCGGGACCCCGCCCGGCCGCCGCGCTCGTCGGGGTCGTGGTGCAGCCGCTGCGCGCCGAGGAGGCCGAGGCGCACCGCCGCATGGAGACCCTCCTCGGCAGCGCCTTCGCGCCGCACAGCCCTGCCGTGGAGGTGCACACGGGCGTGTTCCGCCCCAGCCGCCCCTAGGGCACCCTGGACTTGCAGCACGCCGCCGGCGGCCGAGAGCACGACCCGCAGAGGCAGGCTGCGTCTCCTTGGTGGATCGTGAGACCCAGACCGATGGTGAGGGGCCCGAGGGCGAGGGGTGGGGACGCGAGGCTGCTGCGGGCGTCACCAGGTGGAGAACTTAAATGCCGAGGGAGTCTTGTGCCTGACCCTGCTGGTCCAGAGTAGTGGGTGCCACAGTCCCCTCCTTCTGTAAGTGAGCCTCCCTTTACACCGTTTTTGGTGAGGATGAATTAGATTTCTCACCCCAGGTGTGCTCACTGGCCAATCTCGGGTCAAAGTGTTCGAATTACATTAATTTGTAGAGTAACACAACCCAACTTAACCTCTTGCTCACACTCCAAAGCTCCCTTTTGTAAAGTACAGATCTGGGAGTTGGTAGGACCCGGCCCGCCCCCTCCTGTCCACATCCACGTATTCCTTGCAGGGTTCTTAGTCTTCTCCTCCAAGCAAATCACAATCACAACAAAACATGCCTATTGTGAGCCACGTGCTGCTCTAAGGGCTTTTCCCGTCTCATCCTGACAACTGTAAGGAAGGGACTGTATTAGAGTAGCTGGCTGGCTGCAGAATTCTTATTCACAGCCCTTGAGACCTCTCCTCCCAAGGAATCCAGACCTGTGGCCCCAGAGGGTTAATTCGTGGGTCTAGAGCCCTGGGCAGTGAGTGGGCTCTACCACAAGCACCCGGTGCCTCTGTCTCCAGATGCCCCTTTCAGGGGTAGCAGGGGAAGAAGGAAGTGGTCTGGGTGAAGGAGGCCAAACCTGGGTCACTCAAGCTCTGCCACCCTCCTGCTGGAGACCAGAGCAGGCTGTCCCCTCTGCAGACTAGTTACCCTCCTGACATCTAGGGACCAAGGGCCAACTGGTGTCTGAGGTGCCATCCTGCTCTTAAGGATAAACGGTGACACACTTGTTCTGGGTACCCAAGATGCATCCATAGGTCCAGAACCACCAGGGACCTTCTGGTTGTAGGTTTTAACACCCTGAGGATCTTATCCTGATTACCTAACTTGGCATCCCCTTAGAAGCACTCTATTTGCTCTCCTAAAGAGTCTACATGGTTTTCCCACGGCTGGCATGCCTGCCTAGGAAAGCCCCTTGCCTATGGACAGTTCCAACCATGACCCCCAACCACAGTCAGAAGACCCCAGCCCATCTTTGAAATCAAGCCCTAGTGATACAGTCTCCCAGGGGCCTTGTCCGCCATCACCCACACCCAGCCTGCCTTCAGTGGTTTCCTGCACTCTTTGTCCCCCTACTCTCCCTTCAAGCAGCTTGTACCCAGCCCCTTCCCTGGACTTTGGCCCTCCGTGGTCCCCACAGTTCGGGAGTGGGCACTGAGAGAAAAGCCCAGGATATAAATCATCCTAACACCAGGCAGGGTGTGATCTGGGGCTCAGGGAGGGGGAATTGCTTCCAGCTGGGGGTCTCAAGAAAGGCTTTATGAGGAGATGGTCCACTGCAGATGGATGTCAAAGATGGGAAGCGTTTTCCCAGAGAGGGAAGGGGCTTGGGGGAAAGGGGAGGGCTTGCACAAATGCAGGAGTGTGGGGCATGTTCACAGATCTCCAGGGCTCGTGCTTGGCTAGTGCTGGACACAGGCCACTGCGAGGTCATCAGTAAGCATGGGACCGTGGGCTGTGACTGTGTTACAGAGGAGTCAGCCTTCTAGGCCAGGAACTGGTGTCAAGTCAGAAGGCGAGGGGGCCACAGAAGACCTTAACAAAGAGCACTGCGACACTATTCTTCCTCACCTTCCTGGGCCAACCCCTCACTCCATGGGTGCCCTCTCCCTGCTTCTTGGGACCACCCTTACTAAAGGACCCCCACATATATTTTCCGCTGCCATAGAAAAACTTCTCCCAAAGCCTGACCCACTGTGTGTCCTCCATCGTTCTCCCTGAAAGCAGGGACCTGTTTTCTGGTGTGAAATGGAATGTTTCTTTCATTGCTACCAGGAAATCCCACCCGTGCCTGTTTGCCCCTGTCTAATTCATTTCAACCAGTGGCTCTCAACCAGGGACAATTTTCACTCACACACACACACACACACACACACACACAGAGGAATTTAGCAATGTCTGTAGACAATTTTGGTTGTCACAATTTAGGGGGAGCAGTAGTTGCTACTGGCATCTATTGGGTAGAGATGCCTACAGTGCACAGGACGGTCCCACAGCAGAGAACTATCTGCTCCAAAATGGCAGTAGGGATGAGGTTGAGAAATGCTTTTTTAAACCAGGCTGAGACCCTCAGTCAAAAGCCCACTGGTACCTGAAAATCTAATTTTACAAAGATAAATGCCTTAGGAATTCCTGACCTGGCTGCTAGATCTGGACAGATTTCTTGACTGGGGTTTCCAGTTGGATTCTAAATCACATCCCCCTGAGGGATCCATTGCTCTTGATTAAGGGATCGCCACCCTCTTGTAGAATCACCTATTCTCCAAATCTCCTTGTGCCAAGGGCCAACCAATTCAATCCAACTCTTCCGATCTGAGTCTCCTTTCATTACTAATCCTTTGTGGCGTTTTCTTCAATCATCTCACTCAAGGGACTTTTTTAAAAATTCATTAATTTTAAGGCCTGTATAATGAGCTCAATCACTAATTGTTTTCTGGAGTCATGAAAAGAAAGAACTCTGAAATGGGAATTTAGCCCTCCAACCACCTGTGTGACATTGAAAAGGTGATTTAACTTCTTATAACTTCTTATCTTAAGGTCTTTTCAGTTTCTAGTGTCCCTAGAACATTTCCTGTCATTTCACCTTTCACATCGCGTGTGGCTTTGTGTGGGAGTTCCTTCTAGCTTGGCCTTCCCTAACCCTTCCCCTGGTGCGCACGGGTTAACAGTTGAATCCTCACCCACCTAAGCGATACGTTAATTGGTAGAGGTTGGTTCTAGTGTGAACACAGTCTATGTTGCAGTCAAAGTGTCAAAGTTTAAGGTTGTCTTTTTTAAATATTTTTTCTGCTTCTGTCCTAAAGGAAAATCACATTGTTAACTCTGAGAAAGAGTCGTAGTCCCCTAACTGACCCCGTGAGTTGGGGGTTTGAGAAGTAGTCTGTAGATGTTGGCATAACAAGTTCAAGAAAAATACAGTTTTCCAAACAGCTGTTGTGTTTTCAGGGGAAGCCTTTTGCCACATGCAAGGATTCTTTAATAAGAACCCTCCCCACAGTGGGGGAGGGCAGGCTTTGGAAGAAAGGATAAGCTACTGTGTACGTAAGATAATCTGGGTAGGGGAAAACACTGAGATGGTAGAAGGCTGTGGGCCTTCCATGGGCCTCAAATCTTCAGTAAGGTTACCTAAAACTCACAGAATGCATGATGAACTAATTTTGTTTCTCTTTGTTTTGGTATGTGGAAACCAGTGACAGAGCTGAGCGTCCCAACCAAGGTGTCTTAGAGCAAAACAGCACACAGGGACCCAGGAACACGTACCAGCAGAGAGGTGCCTAAAGGAGGCACACTGTGGGGGTCTGGCTTGTCACAGGCCCTGCAGCCAGGCTTAACCACTTCCGGCAGGGGCCCAGCAGCTGCCCTGTGCACCACCAGCAGCCGGGGAGCAGGGAGGAGCCTGGTGTTGGCAGAGAAAACTGCCCCCAGAACCCTGCCATAGGAGCCCCTGGCTTTTGTGACCTCACAGGGGGGTGTGGGGGAGTGTTCTCTGGGCAGCCTAGTTCCGGGGGGCAGCCAGAGCCTTCCCCCAGGGCAGGGGTGAACAGCCCCTCTGGGAGGGAGCCGAGAGATTAGGCAGGCCCATGCAGGTCCACAGTTAGTCTGGGAGGACCCACCATGCAGAAGAGCAAGAGGAAGAAGCCGGAGGCCAGACGCCATGGCTCCACTTCACAGCGCGTCAGCTCCGAATCCACCCCACAGCAGCAGAGCTCCGAGACCTCCCCACAGCCCAGCATTGCTGAACCTAGCCGGCAAAAGCCAGCCTCCAGATCCGCCGCCCAGCAGCCAGCCTCCAGGTCCACCCCGCAACAGCCAGAGTCCAGGTCCACCCTGCAGCAGTCCCCTCCCAGTTCCACCCCGAAGACCAGCTCTGAATCTGCTGCTCAGCCCATCCCTGAGTCCATCCCAAAGCAGCCTGTGTCCCAGGCTTCCCAAGCTCCCAAAGGCAGCTGCTCAACTCGGGGCCTCTCATCTGAGGAAACTAACATGAAAGCCACTCCTCATTCCAAGAAAACAGGTGGGCAGGCTTCTAGCTCAAGAGTTCCAGCCTTCCTGCTAATGGAGTCCCAGGGTCACCCTAGAGGCTGGTTCTTATCTGGTAGTGATGTGCTTGTGGACTTTGCGGGTTGTAGGTTTTGTTCAAGAGGCCATGATTCCTGGGTTTTGTCATTCCTCACCATCCTGAGTCTCAGTGAAGACAGACATGTATACATATTATTAGCATTTAACTTGGCCCAGTGGTAATTAGCTTTTTAGGAGTCAGAAATGCCACTTGACTGCTTGGCACAAAATAAAAACCAGGGATGCATTAATAGAATATGGTTTAGGACAAGAGAGATGGTCATACTGCTTTACTCTCTCTCCCCATCAGGCTCTCCTTGTGTGCTGTAAAAGATGTCCAACAATCTAGTCCAAAGAAGACAGTCCCGGTTGATGGAGGATGAGAGGAGAGGGTGGAGGGAAGAACCATTTGATGTATAAGATTTGGTTGAAGGAATTGGAGGAAATCTGTTAGGTTGAAGATGCACACTGACTTGTTCCACGTTGTCCTCCGATATCTGACTATGGGTAGATAGATAGGGTTGGCAGATCAAATACAGGATACCCTGTCAAATTTGAACTTCAGATGAGCAACAAGTAATTTTTTAGTATAAGTGTGTTCTGAAGATTACATGGGCATCCTGTGTTTTTATTTACTAAATATGGCAACCTTACCTATGGAAGGCACTATAGGCAGGCTGATTTCTGTTCAACATTTAAAATTTTCCAACAATTAGCTCTGTCTGAAAATGGAATAGCTGTCCAGGAAAAGTGGTTTCACGTCTTCCTGGATAGCCAGAGTCTAAATGGGCATTAGATTGTGCAGAAGAAGTTCAAGTGTAGTTCAGGAGTGTGCTGGTTAATACTACCACTACTGATAATAGTATTAATAGCTAACTAACATTTATCACTGAGCATATACTGTGTATGCAGCATTCAGCTCAGCTGTCTATGTTAATCTTCTCATTTAACAGTCCTATAAAGAAGGTACTGGTATCATCATCTCTGCTTTTTACATGGGGAAACTGAGGCTCAAAGAAATCAAACAACTTGCTCTCATGCAGCCACCGGTAGCACCAGAGGGGAACCTCAGTCTTTTTTGACTCCAGAACTCTTGCTCTTGACTGCAGTTCTGGTCTTCTTATCCCCAGAGGCCCAGGTCTCTCCAGAGGAAGAACAGCCTTCTCGGAGCTTCTCCTGGATCCACCGTGAGTCAGGGCCAGTGCCTCTGTGGTCCTGAGCAGGCCACATTCTCTGGGCCACAACTGATCTCTCTGGGATGGTGTGGACATAAAATAAATGTGAGGTATGAGAGAGCTAGACCCAAGGGATCACTGGGACAACAGTGTTTCCGTGGCTAAGAATCGATTCATTTGTAACCTATTGGAATGGTTCTGAGCATTATATTATATATTATATTTATAATGATCTTCAGCCACTGACAAACATTTTGGATTATGGCCTTCAGAACTGATATGTAGAGAAAGCAAAACTTTCTATTCCAAAATCTTTTAATGAATGCATGTGGCTCTCCCCCAGGGAAGAGTTGCTTACTGAGGAGGCAAAGCTGGAAACAGTGGTATCTTGTCAATGGTTTTGGTGTGCATTCTACTCTTCTATGAAAGAAGTTTTCTTCCTTTGAGCCAGAGTAGGAAGAAATGTTGGAGATAGTGGGTGAGGACCTTTAAAGAAAGGATGCCATTTTCTAAAATCCAAGTCTTTTTGTATGCAGAAAATATTGTAGCTCAGAAAAATACAAGTCTCCCACTAGAATGGCTACAATCAAAAAGTGGACAATAACAAGTGTTGGTGAGACTGTAGGGAAATTGGAACCTTCATACGCTGCTCGAGGGAATGGAAAATGGTGCAGCTGCCATGGAAAAGTCTGGCAGCTCCTCAAAGGGTTATACAAGTTACCATATGATCCAGCAATTCCACTCCTGGGTACATACCCAAGAGAATTAAAAACAAACAACTACACAAGACCTGGTGCACAAATGTTCTTGGCAGCATTATTTATAACAGCCAAAAAAGTGGAAACAACTCAATATCAGTTTTATGATATGTCCATTTTTAAGGGTTTTTTTTTAACTAAAAAAAGAAAGAAGACTTGCCTTTAGAATCCCTTCCCAGCCCATTCCAGTTAAAGCATCTGTCATGGGCAGCTCTAAGCAGGAGTGTGCTGAGTCTAACGGGTTGATGGAGTTTTCACTGGAAGAATCTGCTACTCTGTCAGGAAGCCAGGACCATAATAGCCACCTGAGGGAATCCGGCCAGAAGTCCTCTTGTGTAACGACATAGGGTGCCATCTCTGAGCTCCACTGGGATCCATAGAGGTGGGCAGAAAAGGAGGTGAGTTTGGGAAAGTGTTTCAAGGACTGTAAACTGGAGCAGCAACAGTCTTCTGGATGAATCAGCGACCCCCAGGAAGATGGCATGTGGCAGCTGTGGCTGCAGGAATCTCAGTGCCACCTCTCATGGAGGGGACAATCACCTGCTACCTTCATTTCCTGCAAATTCTGTGAAAAGAACATGGAATTGAAGAGTTAGAAATCCTAGGTTGAAGCCACTTTTTGAATGGACTTGCTATAAGGGCACATCCCTTTTCTTCTTTGAGTCTCCCCTTCCTTATTTGCAGAGTGGGTATCGATGTGAATCATGGAGCCCTGAAAAGGTGTACCATATTACATTGCTATTATTTGCGCTGTCCCCAGATGGCACCTCTCTGTAAACACCCAGGTTCCCTCGCAGCTTGTCTTCCCTCCTGTGTCTCCCAGGCCCCCCCCAGCCTCCTGGAGGCAGGTGGGTCCCTCATCTCTCTCCTTTTCTGTCCCCCCAGGGTCTCTGACTCGTGCAGGCCTGCACGTCTTCTGTTCCTGTTCCACTTGCCCCAGCAGCTCTACTTGCTGGTATCGCCTGGGTCTGTGCCACAACCACATCTTCGACATCCTCCTTCCTTGGGTCTGGCTGGCCATGCCAGGGAGAGGATTCCCAAACCTCCTCACCTTCTACAGGTTCTGGGGCTCATGGGGGGCTGGAACCTCAGGGCCCATGGTTCCCAGGGTCAGGCTTTGCCTGGGACCATGCTAGCAGTGATGTGCGACCTCCTCTTGGTAGTTCTAGGCCCAAGAAAGCCTTCCTCTGGGTAACCACTTCCTCAAGTTAGGCACCCGGCCCTCTCTGACCAGGTCCATCCCTCCAGGGTCCCTCGCCTGCACAGAAAGATGCCAGTTCTCTTCCTGACCAGGAATGGCTGCTTTGGGAGTTCATCTTTCCTTTCTCCATGGACACCCTCCTTCCTCAGAGTGCACTGCCTCTCAGCCCTTCATCAATTCCCTGTCACTCGGAAGCTTTCTGATTAAACTTTCTGACCCATGGCCTCCTTCCATGGCTCACACCATAGCTGAGAGTGTCAGGTTCTTGGCCTGCATATGAATTTCCCCCAGAATTTAGTGATAAATTCTGATTGTAAGTCACATGCTCCCTTGGTAACAAGACCTCCACCCCTTCAGAGGGTCTCAGGCTATTTCTGGCAGTCCCTATAGAGGACATGCCCCGTGGCGCATCCGCAGTATCTGCCCTTCTTTTCCTCTTCCGTGAAGCCACCAGGAGAAGCTGCTGGCTGCCTCTTCTCCTCTTGGGAAGACTCCTGTCCAGGGAAGCAGACTTCAGGTGTTACTGTGCTTTTCCAGGGGAGCAGGGCCATGTGAAAGGTCAGGGAGAGGGACCTTCACCCACCCCCAGCTCTAGGCCCCAGAGCAGCTCCGCCAGCGCTCAGAGTCTCACGAATGTCCACAGAAAAGGCCTTCCACCTGGGGATTTCATAGCCCTAACCCAGGAGCAGAGCCCTCCCATCCTCCATCCTCGTCCTGCTCCTCTTCCCAGCCCTTCTCTCACCAAATCCCCTCTCCTGTCCATCTTTGAAAAGCACTGCTTCTCAGACATATGGAGAGAAGCAGATACCCAGGTGTGCGGGGAGAACTAAAAATACCCTACAACCTGGTAAGTCCCATAGAGGAAGGGCCTGCCCGCCATGCACCATTATTGACTTTCCTCCCACATGCTTGGTTTCACCGCCCATCTGGTGCAAAGCTGTGCCATGGATTCATACCACTTTAAAACCAACAAGTAGGAACACCTAAGCTGCATAGGAACCTTGGCACTCTGCAGGAAACCAGAACAGGGAACTTTACCCTTTAAAACTGTTCAGTCCTAATGGTAAGCTAAGGCACTTGCAATTAGAAACAAAGGTACAAGCCAGAAAGTGATACGTGTCCCCTGTGAGATGTTCAGAGAGCTTCAGAAAGAGCAAGTACTCACTCCTGAATCAGGGTCCAGGTAGACTGTAGTGTCAGTGGCATCTGAGCTGATTCTCAGAGGATCTTGGGAACTTCCGTGGCTTACAATGAAAAGAGGAAGTAAGGGGAAAGGGACCAGTCTAACCAGAATAAGGCATGTAGTCTCAATTCTGTTCCAAATTTAGCACCTGCTCCCATAATCTTTACATTTCTCAGTGGAGTGGCATGTTGACTGCTGGCTTTAAATACACATTCACATTAAGTAAGAATCCCAAATTTAGTAGGATTATTGTCAAAGTAGATATTGGATTCTGTGAAAGCCTTCCTCATGAGTTTTAGCATCAGAGTGTATTTTCCTTTCCCTGTGGTGGGTGTGATAGTCCTCAGATTCCTCATCTCCGCAATGGAGCTCCGTGATAGAATCTGCTTCACAGGGTTGTTGGGAGGCTTGAGGATAACATGGGATGGGAGGCATTTGGTGCAGTGCCTGGTACACAGCAGCCTTGACCACCTCCATAACCTGGTCCTGAGTGTCCACGGGGCTGGCATCCCATCCTCAGATCCTGGGTGATCTTGTGGTAGGGATTTATTGGAAGGCCTGGGGGGAGCTGTGTTCCCCTGAGAGGAGTATTGGTAGGGAGGAGATGGGTATTCCTGTAATCCCTAGGGGACCCCACAATTTCCACATCCCCCTGCCCATATACAGGCACGGAAGCCCAACTTCTCCCAACCTGTGGGCTTTCTGCTTTGCTTTACAGAAAACCTACAAGAAAACACTCCAGTCATTGCAATTCGCATGCTCCAAGCCCTTGGGACTGTTGCTGTGGCTGTAGGGGCCCTGGGAGCTACCTACTTCACCATTGAATCCTTATGAACAAACCCCCAGGCCCATGGTCCGGCAGGTATGTAGACCCCTTTGTGCTCACTGCCCTTTGCAGAAGTGGTCCTCAAACCCACTGGCCCACCACCCTTCAGCATGGGGTTGATATAGTGTCTGTCTCCAGTGCAGGCTGTGGGAGGTCTTTATGGGTGGACCAAGCCACCCGGCCTCTCAGAGAATGCTTCAGAATCAAGTGACTCCTTCCTGCGCTCAGGGTCATCAGCTTGGCTCTTGCAAGCTGCCCTGAACACTCTCGGACAATACTAGACCCATGATTGGGTTTGTCAAAACCAAGTTCCCCAAACCTACAGACCGGGGATGTTTACTTACTCACAGATACCAGACAGAAAGAAATGGAAGAGGTGGGGGCAGAGGTTCCTACCCATTTCCAGGCTTTCCTTGTAACTTTTTCCATGCCTAGAAAGCTTTTCCCCTTTCTCACCATTTCCAGTTCTTTCTGTCCTTCGTGGCCAAGTCCCACATCTTCCGTAATGTGTTTCTCCCTCCTCATCCTCCGTCCATGCAACTTCAGCGATTTCTCCCATCTTTTTAATCAGTTTTCTCCAGCCTATTCTATCCTGTATTGTGGATGATTTTTTTGGTGTATATGTGGCCTGTTTCTGCAAATATACTGCAAGATCCTCGAAGGCAGGGAGGCTACCTTACTTAGCATCTTTAATCCTCCCCTGTCGCAGGCTGGGCTCCTAGAAACAAAGACCCAGACAGAGATTCGAGTGCCCAGGATTTACTGAGCAAAAGGGAATAAGAGAGGCAAGAGAGGGCAGGGAAAGGAGTGGAGCAAGGTCAAGGTCTCAAGCTGGAGTCCAGCCTCAGCCTAATCCCACAGCTCTGGAGCATGAATTATACCACAGAGCTGCTCTCAGCTTGGGGCAAGAGAGCTGGCCTCTTGTCCTGCTCATTCATTCAGTCATTGGCTAGGGTGGCTGTAAAGAGTGCATGTGTCTTTGTGGAAAACAGCTCCCATTTGGCTGAGGACAAGTCCCTGGGGAAGAGGGCAGCTTTGCGTTCACAAGCAGGCCAACGTTCACAATTCACAGGAGCTGGGCATTGGAGGCACCAGCCCAGAAAGGGGATCTGGGTGCTCACCAAGAGCACAACCACTGTCCCCATTGTCAAGTTCACCTCCAATGAATGCCTATTAAGTGATGATGGAGGGTTGGTGAGGGGGTAATGAGAACCTTTCAACCACCCTGAGCTCCAGTCATGGGAATGGACAGATGCTCAAAGTGTCTCAAAAAACCCAACGCAGAAAATAAACTCCAGTGAGAGCTCACCATCCGCTCAAGGGCTCTGCTGCCTGATCAGGGGAAGTAATTCATGGAAGAAGAGAAGCACCTTAAGCTTCATGAAATACCTTAGCAGTTGAGCGCCTCAGTTTCCTCATCTGTAAATAGGGAAAATCATAGTACCTTCCCTTCAAGGTGGTTGGGAGCATGAGATAAGGTGCTTGGAGGGCAGACTGTCCAGCTCGAGGGTCTTGGTACTGTCACAGTGGGGCTGGTTGGAAGGACACTGGGTTTAGAACGACACAGCTGTTGGTGCCTGTCTTGGCCGTGCCACCTCGTAGCTGGGTGTTAGGGGACTTGTCACTTAATTTCTATCAGAATCATTGTCACCTCTGAAGCGGGGAGAATAATAACTTCAAGGGCGATGGTTGTGAGGATTAAATGAGGGGTGTGCAGATTAAATGGGCCTGGTCACAGGGGCTGGGCAGATGGTGGCGACTAGCAGTCAAGAATGCACCTAAGCAAAAGCATTTGTCCTATAGTCTCCTTACAGCAGAGCCCACCGGTGTGAGCTTGGGTTCCACAGGCAGTCGGCCTTGGGGCCAGGTGCCCCTTGAACATCCAGTTTCTCAGGGGCCTGGGGCAAGTTCCTTAACTCCTGACTCCTCATTTTCTTCTTGTAAGTGGAGGTAATAATAGTACAGCTCTCCTTGGGTGGTTGGTGAAAAATAGGCATGTAAAACACTTAGCGCAGGGCTTGGCACAGAACAGGCATTCTAAGTCACGGAATAGAGCAGCTACGTCATCACCAGCACCATCATTACTGCTTAATTCAGAATTCTCCAACCTATACTGACGTGGGACACCTGTAATATCACTTTTCTTTAAATCAGCTCACTTTTTAACTTAAATGCATTTATTTAAAATGGAAATTTAAGTCTGGCTACACATGGACAATCCAATTACTTGCCATAAAAAGACTCAAAGTAAATATAAACACAAAATGTCTTGGCATTCTAGCTGATAGGGATGCTTGAAAAAGTCTCGGCTTTGAAGGCCATGCCCCGGATGTTCAGAGGAGATCTGGCAAGTGCTGGATGTTCAGACAGGCCAGCATCACACCGAGACTCTCCTCCACTGTAATCAGAGTTGGAGACACCAGGAACGGGCAGTGATTCCAGGTTACTTAATGTGTTCTCCAGCGCCGCCTGAAGCAGTGCAGTGTCCACCAGGTGTGCATGTCCCACCCATACCTTAGCTCACACAGCCCTGAGCCCTGGTGGGTGGGGATAAGATTGGGACGGGGATGCAGAGGGAAAAAGTAGAGGGTGGAGTGGTTAGGAAGGAAGTGGAATGGAAACCCACCCTTGGCCTGGACTAGGCCCCTCCCCTGAGAGTCTGAATGGGTGGCAAAACCAACAAGCCTCCCTGGAGACTGAACCTGCTTGTGCGCTGGGGGTGGACCACTCAAGTGGCCAGTGGGGCTTGATCTGGGGCCCTGGCACTGCTGGCATCACTAACAAGCACATCCAGTGTGCAGACTTTACACAGCCCGGCCTCTTTCTTGTGCTCTGAGGGGCAACTCCTCTGTCTCCTTGAGGTGGGCCCTTCCCCTAGATGCAGGTTTAAGGTAAAGTTCTCTCAGGAACAGACAAAACCGCCCATGGACAGAACTTTGTCCTAAAAGGTTGGTCCTCCCAGGAACAGACATCCTTTCTCCACACCAAGCTGTGCCATGACCACTCTTATTTCTCTGGAGGGAGAGGGAGACTGTGCCACTCACTCCACCCCCTGTAGTGGCCTGAGACAGGGTCCTTCCCAGGCCCCATAGCCCGTGTCCAGAGATTCTGATGAGGTGTCCTTTCCCCGCATGACCCACTGCCTCTGCCAAACTGCTGTTCCAGAGACTGCTTGGAGTTAGTGCTAATTATTACCTGGGTGCTTGAGATGTGTTTCAGCTGACATCAGCAGGCCCCAGCTTCTTCCAGACTTGCCTCTGCCAGAGCCCGGGCTGCTGTGGGCTCTGTGGGCTCTGTGAGTCGGAGGGTCTGATTAAGGCATCTCCAGCTGGGGTCAGGGGAGGCCTTTCTGGAAGCCTCCAAGTTTTAGTCACAGTTCCTGGACACTAGTCAACCATAGTATCTCCCACTCCAACTCCCGAATGGCCCCCACACAAACCCCTCGTAACTATGTAAATGGACAAGTGGGTCAGCACAGCTGTCACATGTCAGCACTGACCATGTGCCCAGCACTGCACCAGGCCCTGCGAGACATGATGACACAGTGGGGTGTGGACAGACATGTCCACTGACAAGCCAGTTCATGGCCTCACAGCCAATCCAAGCACTTCCCGAGCCCCTGCCCAGGCACCCTGGGGTTTCAGCTGTGGCTCTCATTGCCGCCCTTTCTGGTGCAAAAAGTTTTTACTGCTTCATGAGAAAAATTCCTTAGCTTGACAGTGGAATGAAATTTGCCTGCCTCCCATGGTTAAGGTGCTTGGTACATGGGGAAGTGTCCTCTCTGATGTGTCTCTTTTCAATTTGATTATAAAATGAAAGTGTGAATTGGTAGGTTTCCAAATGCCATGAGGCATCATAAGACTTGACTGGATGAGTGGAGTATGAGTTAGATTACTCGATCCTACAAATTTCAGAAAACCTCATTCAAAATGGTAGTAAGGAAATTATCTCACGTAACAGAACAGTTGGGGAGTGTCCGGGCTGGTTAATTCAGCAGTGTCATCAGAGATGTAGGGACTTTTCTAGCTTTCAACGGTGACACCCTCAGCAGAGGAGGGGGCTAGTTCCTCTTGTGAGCAGAAGAATGGAGGAGCTCCCAGCGTGGCATCCTCAAACCCTGATGGCCAGAAGCAGGGCAGAGGCCACCTCCTCCTTGTGTCTCTTTTCGAGTCAAGCAGCTTTTCCCAGAAGTCCACTCCCCTAGCACACTGGCCCTCTGGTGGGGGTGACATGCCTCTGAATTGAGTCCCATTCCCCTTCTCCAACAAATTAATGGCATAAATGATCATGACTAGGTTAGGCCAATCTAGATCTAGCCCTATATTCTACCCCAGGCCTGGGGCTGCAGTTGCTTCCCTTAACTGGGCAGAGGAGTGGGGGTATCCAAAGCAAAGGAAGAAGGGACAGTGGATTGGGGGCAGCAGCCAGGAGCACCGACTGCAACAGGCCTGAGTGTTTTTCAAAGGTGATATGCAAGATGAATTCCAAGGCACAGACCTGTTGGCTTGGAGAGGTGCGTTGGCCACTGAAGGCCACCAGGGTGTGCAGGATGGGGGTGCATTGTGGGGGGACGCTGAGTCACCCTGAGTTTCATAGGCTCAGGAAGTAGACCCTACAGAAGGGAAATGGACAGTTTGGTGTCCTCAGTCCATGGGGTGAAGAACCATATGATACCAGTGGCAAAGCCTCCTCTCTGGGAAAAAACATTTCTAGAGTTTTCTTTCCTAAAGCTTGGTGAGCCCTTCTCTCTGCATCCCACCAGTGAATCATGAGACACTAAAAGCAAGGGGCTGCTTTCCCTCTCCTCTGGGGCAAAAATGTAGTAAAACTTAACACCACAGCCTAGCCTTTGGGGAGCCAGGCTCCATCTTTGCAGCTGGGGCCATGGGCGAAAGGAGAGGAAGGAATGTACCAGCACTGACCAAGCCACGTAACCACCAGGCACTTTGCGTAAGCGCATTACAGCCCGAAGGGGAAAAGTCTTCGTGTGGCTGTGTTTGGAGGAAAGGATGAGTGGACACAAGAAAGGAAGAAATTTGAATCCTAAATTATTTTTTCACAGGAGGACTTAGCTGCTGAACCTTCACTCACCAGGTAAAACTGGAAAGCCACCAGAGTCCTGGGGTCGTGGAGTGTGTCTAAGCTAATGGCCTGTCCTTTTTTCTTACAGATCCAGTTCTACCAAGGATCTCTCTTGTCCCCAAAATAGAACCAAAAAATAAAAAAAATAAAGAATTCTGTTCCTTTAGTGTGTTTTACCCAAAGACACAAAGGTTGGTCTTGGGAAGTGGGTTGGGAGTTACGTGTGGGGGGCCTTGGTGATTTTGTGAGCTCCGGGTAAACCGAGGGGAGTCCTGCAATCCTGCCATTCCTGATGAGAACCACAGACCCAAGAGGGTCAACTTTCTCTGCACAAAACCACAGAACAAACTGTTTCAGATTTTCCCACTCTAAAAGCAGGAATTACACAACTTGACATAACTTGTCAACTGCACTTCTGCCCAGTGGTAATCCCAGTTAGTGGGAATAGGGAGAATGTGCTGGCTCCTTTCCAGGCCTTGGGGAACAGAGGCCCAGGGTCCTCTGTCTCCAGAAAATGGCTTAATTTCGCTTCACCTGTAATGGGGGAGGCTGGGGCAGACCTTGGCATGACTTGCAGCCTTGTGATCCATCCTGGTGTGCCCAGCTAAGTGGTGGGTTTTCACATCTAGCTTCTGAGCAGCCGAGACAGAGGTCTTAGTTTAAGGCAATCCCAGGAAACACCAGTAGAGGACAGGGTGGGAAATGGAACGGAGAGCAGTCAGAAGAGTGCAGTGGTCACTGAGGGCAATCCTGGGAAACAACGCCCACCTCAGAGCGTCCCAGCCCAGGGGGACACCCGTCCTGTCAGTCACCAGCTAAGGGCTGCTGGGAAGGTCGTTCCTTCCCCTGCACTTTTTTCCACACAAGAGAGGAAGCCCCCATCAAAGAAATGCACAGGGCTGCGGTTGGGAGTCCAGCATGCCCTGGGCAGCCTAACCAGGGGATACAGGGGGCAGATAATGGGTAAGGACAGCCCAGAATTTACAAGAGGAGTACACAGAGTCACACCCAGGTGACTGCTGTGCCCCTAAGAGCAGGTCCCACTGGGAACCAGCAGGACAGTCCTTGGGGAGGAAGGGAGCTAGTCGGCCTGTAACAGGGCAGGTGGGATTGTATAGGTGGGCCAGGCCATTACTGGGATCCCAGGCCCCCCACCTCCCAATCCCAGCATTTCCTTTCCTAAACGGGTGCTGGCAGATTGGGAGAGGGTACCTCTGGACCCTCTAGGGGAGGGACCTTCTCTAGGAAACCAGCCTCCCAAGAGGCTTCTAGGGTGGGGGTAGGCCATGTTGAGGTCCTGTCCTGAAAGTCAGGATGAAGGGGCCACGGACGTGGAGGGACTGAGGGCCCCATAGCTGCTGCCTGTGGTCACCCGGGCTCCTCTGACTGGAGATACTTAACGCCTTTTTCTGGTGTATCACTCAGGTCTCCTTCTGTGTAAATGTCAGACAACCTCACCCAAACTGGCCTGAGCAAAATGGCCTGAGAATGTAAAAGTCAAGATATGTCTGTTTCAGGTGTGGCTTGTTTCAGGCACACAGGCCACACCCTCAGAACACATTTCTCTCCCTCTGCTTTGCAACATCAGTTCCATTCTCAGGCAGGCGCTGATGGCACAAGGTGACCGGATGGCTGCAGCAGCTTGTTCCTAGTCTCCAAAGGTCAAGTCTGCAGGCAAGGCAGCCTGTCTTCCCACAGCCAAAGGCCTCTGACCAGCCTCTGATTAGGTCCCATGTCCCTCCTGGCGCCATGCTGTGCCTAGGAGAATGCAGTGCTCGGGCCAGGCTAGGCCTGCACGGCTAGCTGCCTTTGGAATTGAGGGTCAACTCCACAGAAAGCATATGGGCTGAGAGCAGAGAAGAGACAAAACAGTGAGTTTTGGTAACCTGTTAGCAAAAGAAATAGGAATGGATGCTAAGGAGCTAAAAACAGCAGATACCCACTCCAGATGGGTTAGGGCCGGTACACCGCCTGGGTGCCGCCCCCTGCTTTTGCCCTCTTCCCCTCCACCCCTCCACCTCACTAGAGTGAGTGCCTGAGTACCCAGGAGCTGGGAGTTCAGAGTTGCCTTGAGCCATGGCCCCTTGGTGGTTGGATTCCCCAGGGCAGTGGTAACATGGGCAGTACTACCCTCCCACCCCAGGGAAATGCGTAGGCAGTGCTGGTGTCACAGTGACTGGGGGATACTATGGGCATCCGTGGTGAAGGCCAAGAATGCACAGAACAGCCCCACACGCCAAAGAATTGACCCACGCAAAATGCCAAAGGCACTCTCTCATTGGCAGTCACCACCGGGGCACATCCGTGGATGTTCTCCCACCCTGCCCCTGCCTTGGGCCTCACAGTTCTTGTCCGTACTGCTTCTTCTGGACTGTAGGCATCACTCTTGCAGAGTGGAAACCATGCACACTCAGCCGACAGACCCTATCGCTCTTCATCCTGCTGTGGGCAGCTGTTACCATGTCTGCTGCTCCCCTCTGTTGTTAGATCCTGGAGGCAGAGAGCAGGTGGAAAACTCTCTCGAATCCTTCCCAGCACATAATAGAATCTCACGAATGAATAGACCCATCACCACTGGGACCATTTTTGGACAAGTTGAGATTTGGTTTGGTCCATTGTATTCAGAGTGGTTTATAAATGCAATCATTGGACTTAACTATTTTAATTATCGCTAATGTCAAGCAATAGCTCCAATGGGTGCTTTTGAGAAAAGTTTAAAGCTAGAAAGAAGCGTGACCAAATATATTTCTGAACACAGTACAGTGACTAAGCCTGCCATGGCTGTGAGTTTGGGGATAGTCTGACTGAGACTGGGCCCATGGGTCTGGCATCTTCATCAGGCTGGACTCAGACCTTGGCTCTGAATATGGTCTTTAGACCACACATTGGTTATTCTTGAGCAAGTGAAGTCTGTCCAACTGGAATGGTCCATCAATGGGAGGGAGAGAGACACGGGCTGGGCACACAAAGGTGAAGGGCTGAGCCAAGTTCAGGATGCCCATCCTCCTTCAGTCTGATCCAACCAGCTCCTTGGTGCCAAGAGCCCAGGGCCAGCAAAAGGTCCTGAGCTTTTCAGATACTACTCCAGTCTCCATCCCTCCCACCTGCCCCTGGAGGACAGCGGCTCTCCCACTGGCCATGAAGCCTGGTGGGTTACAGGTAGAGAGAGTAACCAGGATCCAGGGAACTGAACTGACAAATCCAGTCATAAAACTCAGGTGGAATACCCATGTGCAGCCTTCTCCATCTCCTGCCCAGGTACCAGGCTCAGTGTCATGTTGGGCCGGGCAGTAAACCAGGCCTGTAGCCATTGGTAACCCATCAGAGGTAGGACAGCTCTTCATGCAGTTGTTTCAAGTTTTGACTTCACCTGAAGACTCAGGAAGACACTGTCCCCAGGCAACTACTCCCCTGTATATACAGGGACAGCATGCCTATAACTAATATGCAGCTAATAGACACTACCACACCTCACAGCCCGTCACAGAGACTCGGAGCAGGGACTTGCCAGTGTCTCATGATGCATTCGTGGCCATGCCAGGAGGAACTCTCCTCCTTTTGAGCCATAGGCTGGCAAAAGGATGGCGACCAAGAAGCCCTGAGACGCCTCCCTGCAGCGAGTGTCGCACCGTTGGCTGCCAAGGAGGAGAGTATCCAAGGAAGAGGGCCATCTGGTCCCAGCCACAAGGATGAGCAAGGGATCCAGACTCAGGCTCCTCCAGGAGACTGAGAGCTGAAGGGTTCCCTGAACTCTGGGAGGCCTGATCCCAGTTAAGGAGTACATACAGCAGATGAGTGGGAAAACCCGCTTGTCCGCTGGACGCTGGAAGAAGACACTGAATCCCTGGACCTGTGTTCTCCTTTCTGCCTTTCTCCTCCTCTCCACCCCACTCTTGCCCACCCACCTCCACTGGTCAGGAGTGAACTGCTTGTACCATGTTCTGGGGATCCCATCACACTGGGACATCAGCGTTTGGATTGCGGTCTGCTGCCAAAAGACCCCGGGCTTTACTTCTATCTTTTGGAGCACTATCTGCGGGCCCGGGAGGAGGTACCTTTACTGTGCCAAAAAGCCACCTTGGGGGAGGTAATGCACACACGAGAATCGGAGGCTGCACTGCTCAGAGAGTCCCGGCTCCTGGCAGGCCCTGGGTGAGCCCCCGAGCTGGACAAAGCTGACTAGGAGGGGTGGGATCAGGATCGTCTGCGGTCTGTGTCGTGCCTTTGGTGATGAGTGTTTGTGCATATGTACAAATGACATTTCTTTCTCTGTGGGAACAAGCAAAACGAGGTCTTTTTGTTCTGAGGGGACTGGGAACTGATTTGGTCTAAGGAAGTTCAAGTCCTTTGCCCATGTCCCTTTATCTAACTCACTTGGTAAAACCATACCCTGGTTAAATCCGGCTCTCTGCCTCCCGTGAACATGGACTTGTGCAGCTGAACTTGGGGCAGCCCAGGCCCACATGCCCCCAGAATCACTAAATTCATGACCTTGAGCTTCCGGTGGGCCTGTGCTGATGGGGATCAAATCATCTCACATCCTCCAAAACTCTTCTGTCTTCAAACCTCCCACACACTTCCCAAGCCTCTGAAGTCTCCCCACTCACCATCCTCTCTCCAGTCAGTATCTGCACCCCGTCACCCAAGACAACCACTGATTTGATTTCCATCACCATAGACAGAATGACACACAGTTTTTGCCTGCTCTAGAAACTCATATAAGTGGGATTAACCAGCATGCACTCTTGTGTCTGGCTTCCTTTGCTAAACATATTTTGAACCTAATACACATTCTTATATATATCAATAGTTTATTATTTCTTTTTCTTTCTGAATATTTCCTTGTGTAACCATGTGTCTTGCTAATGGGTTTCAGCCCCCGGCAAGTTCACTATGGATTCAGTGTGACCAAAGAAATGGCAGTAGAACGTTCTTGGGGTGAAAGGGTTATACCCAACTTTATTTCCACAGTGGCAGGTCAATCACTAAAATCCCTCCCATTCACTCAGAGCGAGTCTGCAAGCCGGGCTCTGCCTCTGGGCCTCTGTCCTCAGTGCTGCCACCACTCCAGCCTCTGCTCTGCTCTCCCGCAGCCTTGCAGCTGTGCCACCATGTCACTCAGAGCACTGGGCGGAGCTCTTTATACAGAGTCAGTAGCAATGTATTGCCCACACATGTGTAGTGAGCTAGCTGACTGGGGCCAGGTGAGAATCCTGGCCACAGACCTTTCATTTTATCCACACCATGCCACAATGTGTTTATCTATTTGCTTGTTAATGGACATTCAGATTGTTTTCAACTTGGAGATTTAAAATAAAGTTGCTATGAATATGTTTGTATAGTTCTTTTTGCAGGCTAAAGTTTTCACTTCTCTTTGGCAAACACCTACTGTAGAGCAAATGAAAGTTCCTATGGCCAGGATTCACATCTGACCCTGGTCGGCTTGCACACTACACCGTGTGGGCAGTATGTTATTATTGGCTCTATCTAAAGAGCTCGGTCCAGGGCTCTGGGCTGCACGGCTGCAGGAGAGCAGATGCTGGAGTGATGGCAGCACTGAGGAGCACTGAGGACAGAGACTGAGCTGGCTGTGGGGGCGGAGAGGCCTAGAGGCAGAGACCAGCTTGCTGCCTGCAGGCTTACTCTGAGGAAGATGGGATTCTAGCGCTTGACCTGCCACCGTTGGAATAAAGTTGGGATAAACCCTTTCACCCCAAGAATGTTCCCTTGTTATTTTTTGGTTTCACTTGCCCGGGCCCAAAACCCATTGGCAGGACACCTACGAATGAAGTTGCTGGGTCGTAAGGTAGACATATGTTTCACCTGAGAAGAAATTGCCATGCCGGTTTCCAAAGCGGTGCACTGTCTGACCCTCTCACACCAGCATATGAGAGTTTCAGGTATATCAGACAATCTGACCGTTTTGAAAAGTAAACCAGAGCTTGTCATTCCTCTACAAAAACCCTCTAATGGCCTAATGACTGAATATTTGACTATATCAAGGAAGTATTATAAATATCTAGGAGTGAAAATGATTTTATGGTAGCGTGGGGAAAACGGAAGTTCCTATGGCCAGGATCCTAACCTGACCGTAAACTACTTGATGATGTAATTGGCCTACTGCTAGGCTAATGCTTCCACACCCATAGGCAATAAGTATTATTGACTGAGTCACTATATAAAGAGCTCTGCCCAGTGCTCTGGGTGGAGGCAGTGATGGAGGTGGATTACAGACCTGCAGACTGCTGGGTGCAGATGTGATTCTAGGGCTCAACCAGGAGAATGAAGCTAAGTATAAACCCTTTTACCCCAAGCATGTTCAGTTGTCATTTTTCGGTTTTACTAAATCCATAGTGAACTTGCCCAGGGCTGAAACCTTCAGGCAAGACAGTTAGGCTTTTAAAAAGTCCCTTTCATTTAGAGATACCTACAGATAAGTTTATGGATGAAACGATATGATGTCAGGGAGGTGGGAAATAGGGATAGAGATTAAACAAATTGGCCATGAGTTGATCATTGTAGAAGCTGTGTAATTGGCACCTGCTGGGTTCATCACACTTTTCTCTACTTTTGTATTAAAAGAAGACCAGAGCCAGATAGAGGTTAAAGCAGCGAAGGCATATTTTATTCAGGAACTATTGCAGTGGAGGAAGAGACTCCAGTACAGAACTGAGCTCCATTCCAAAAAAAAGACAAGTGGGGATTTATATTCAAGGAGCAGGGTGGAGTCAGTGGATGGAAAATTACTAAGAGGAAACGGGGGAAGGGGGACTTCTGGCTTAACAGTTGATAGGATTCTTGCTGAAGGCAGGCTGGGTGATAAGATATCAGGCATGAGTGGTGAGGAATTTGATCAGATACTGAGAGTAATCAGATATCAAGGTAGAGGATTCTGACTAAACAAAGCCAGCAGGATTCCTGCTAAAACCAGACTAAGTGGGCCAAGAACAGGGCCTAAAGGAGCCTAACTAGAATTAAATCAAGGAGAGAGTCCTTGTCAGTGTATTCTTGAAATTTTAAATTTTAAGTGTTTTTAAAAATCCTTTAATGGCTCTCTACCTCACTCGGTGCAAATGCTGGTCTTTGTAAGGACGCCTCCTTCCTCTGACTGCACCTCCTGTTACACCTGCCTACTCCACTCCCCTGTAAAGCCCCCCTGCCATCTCTCACCAGTGCCAGGCACCCTTCTGCACTATGCCTGCATGCTGGCGGGCCCCTGCCTGGCATGCTCTCCTTCTGATAGTCCGTGGCTACTTAAACTGAAGGAATTTGAGAAATGGGAGGTGCGGGAAGGACTCTGTGACCTTCCCTGAAGCAAGTCATAGACCCTCATGTGAGAGGTACCCTCCCTATGCCCTGAGACCAGGAGCATCCTTCTCTCCAAGACACAGACATCCTACCACATCTTCCCACAACTTTTCATTCTTCATCAAACTTAGCACAAAAACGCTCAGGTTTAGCACCTTCTTTAGGTCTTCATTTCCTTGTGGAGGCTCCCAGGTCACCTGAAATGATGCCCCATGGATGTCGGTGGCTTTAAGGGGCATCCTGAAGTTCCACATTTGGACCCCCTCAGCTCTTTGATCCCAAGTACACATGCAAGACCTGGAGCAAGATGGGGACAGTGACCTCAGAGAATCTCAGGGCTCCTCTGGCACTCTGATGGTGTTTGTCCTTCCAAGAGGACACATCCAACAGGCTGACCACAGGCCACCGTGGGAAGGACTCAGGTGTGGAGGGGTAGGAGTGTCGGAGAGGTGTTGGTAAACACCCCATCTTTCCCACTGTGGCTTCTAGGGGGAGCTCCGTGCAGTGAACCAAGGACCCACAACCGTCTCTGGCACCTAGTTCTGAAGCTCTCTGGTGGGCTGGCTTTAAAGCTTCCTTCCTTCTCAGGGCTGTCTCTCAGCTTCTTCAGAGTGTGAAGGCAGAACTGGGGTGGGGCTAATGGGGCATCAGCATATTGAGACAGGGACATGGGTGTAGTCAGAGTAGGGTGAGGGCCTCAGGAAAAGGCAGGGCGGATATTTACAGTCAGAGCACTATAACAATGGACACAGAAGTCCCTTTTGAAACTGTGTTACGCATTATGCAAAGTCAAGGTCACACTAATTCTCTAGGATAAAGATACCAGACTAAGAATATAGACATCTTCTATGAGGTCAGTTAAAAGTCAAAAGGCCAGGAGCAACTGGGCCTAGAATCTTTGAGTGTTTCACAAATAGGGAAGGGTATCTCAGCATAACCCATGACTTCACTGTAAACAACCCTAGCAAGCAGAGAACAACCCAGCCCACCTTGAGGAAGGGCAGGTGGTACAAGTCCACACCCCTAAGCCTTTTTTTCATGTTCTTGAAAAATCCTCAACTGCCTATAAATCCCCTAGACAAGGCACGATCCCGGGCTCTCTTGTCCCCTCCTGGCATGAGCCAGGAGCTCTGTCATTTCACTTTATCTCTAAATAAAAGCCTGTACCTTGCTCTCCTACCTTGGCTGTTTGCTAAGCTCATTCTTCGGCTTCATAAACAAGAACCCCAGCATCAAAACCACACAGAGAAGGTCTCCTGACTGCTGGGGCAGCCACTGGTCTCAACTGAAGTGAGAGGGGTTGGAAAAGAACCCCATCTGAGTGGGGCTGAATCCGGTATACACACCGCAAGGCCAGGCTCCATGTGCCCCCCACACACCCACACACACAACGCTGCCCACGCGGTTACCCTGCTCCTCCCCACAAGGCCGTATCTTTGAGGCAAGAGGAGGCTGCAGAGTAAGGAACAGTGGCGCTTGGGATTGGAAATCAGGTCGCGTGTTTGCATCATGCAAACCAGCTCCCTGGAAACCTCCAGGGGAGAGAGGACCCAACACACACAGCCCAGAATCCCCATGGCTCTTGGCAATCCTGCCTTCCCCCACAGCCCAGCCACAGCTGCCCGGGCTGAGGGGGTTGAGGGGTGAGGAATGCAATGTGCCTCCTTTCTCTTACTCCTTCTGTACTGTTCACATGAAACAGCAAACACAAAAAGACCTTATTCACAGGCTCCATCCCTTGCCCTCTATTGAAAGCTGTCTGAAAATGTAAATTCCTCAGAGGATGATTCTTTTCAAACACTTTAAAGTTGTCCCACCAGGAGCAGTTAAAAGACTTCCGTGGGCAGGAGGCTCCTTAAAAGTAATATTTGCATTTAAAGGAGAAATTTCACAAAATGGCCAGAAAACAACTAGCAGCTCTGAAGTCAGGCTTGACAGCACAAGGTGGAAGCCCAGTTTCTCTGGGGGTATGCAGGGGGAAGCCCCCCCTTTTGCTGCCTGTGCCCCACCCCACCTCGGCCTTGCCTCCTCCATTCACCACTGCCCTGCACGAGTGCCTGCATCAATCCTGGGTGACTGGGCACCAGAAGCCCAAATCCAGTGAGCTGGACAAGCTTCTAAAAGGGCCAACGTCCCCCTCTCGGAGGGCCCTGGGCCTCTGCTCCCTGCACCCCAAGGAATCAGAAGGTTCTGGTCTGAGCCCCTCATCCGAGGAGCAGATCACTGGGACAACAGTTGTGTCAGTATGATGGGGCGTTTTATTTGCAGACAGGGTGTCTGCCCCCTCCTCCCCCCCATCCCCTGCCACCCCCACTTCAGGCTTCCAGCTCCATCTCCAGTCAGGTCTCCAGGGGCGGGTGCCCCTCCCTCCCCCAGAGGCCCCCTTGAGGTGGGGGTGGGGTGCCCTCTTCTCCCTCCGGTATCAAATAAGATTCAAGCTGAGATAACAAGAAAACAGGATTCCTTCTCTCCTCCCACTACCTCTCCCACCCCCTACTATGAGATGATTGGTTACAATGGACATGTTTTTCTCCCAGATTATATAGAATTTCATACCATATATTTGTTACTCACTCTTTTCACTTCTCATGGAAATCTTTCCATGCAGTATCTCATTTTAATGGCTTCACAACTGATCAAATCACCATCGGGCTGGCTCCCGGTAGTGCTTGATGCCTATTGGCTACGATATTAGTCAGACTCATTTCCAGGGAAGGGGGAACCTAGCTCCCTCCGGCTTTGACAGTAAGGGGAAAATGGCTCGTGACGCGTGAAGTGCGCAGGTGGAGCAGGCATCGGGCTGGGCGTGACACAGAGATCCCACCTCTTTCCTCCTTCACATTCTGCCTCTCATGAAGTCAGCTTCCCACTAAGACTGACTCTTCTTGTGGTTGTGAGGTGATTGCCAACAGCACCCAGCACTATGAAGGGTGACACAATGTGCCACCCCAAAATATGCCACTTTGGCCTAAGGATTATTTAAAGCTAAAAGCACTTAAAAGACAGCAGACGCAGGAAGGGCACAAAATCTCCCCTTTTCTTCCTGAAAGAAGATTAAAAATTCCCATGTGAAAGATGCCATCCCTGTACCAGAAGGAGAGTAACAGGCTTATCATCAAGGACAAGATATTGAGAGAATTCTGTACAACAGACCTTGTTAAAATACTTGTCTTCCTTTAGCCTCCCCACATAGTTTAGTAACTTTTCCACAGTTGCCTTTTTGTCCAACTGTGGGGAAGTTGGGGTTCCTATGGCCAGGATCCACAGTGAACTTAAACCACCTGATGATGTAACTGGCCTGTTGCTAGGCTACTGCTTCCACACCTTTAGGCAATAAGCTATTATTGTGCTATATAGAGAGCTTGGCCCAGAGACGCTAGTGCTGGACCTACCGAGGGGAGAACAGGCCAGGTAATAAACCCTTTCACCCCCAAAGAACATTTTGCTGTCAATTTCTTTGGTCACACTGAATCCATAGTGAACTTGCCTGGGGCTGAAACCCATTGGCAAGACACCAATCTAATTTAAAAATACATAGGTTTTACCATTTCTTTGGGTCTTCATTTCCTTATGAGAGCTCCCAGTCACATTAAATGTATATAAACTTGCATGCTTTTTCTCCTGTGAATCTGTCATATGTCAGTTTCATTCTCAAGCCCAGCTGAAAACCCCTAAGAGAGCAGAGGGAAAATGCTGCCTCCCCCATAGCTGCAACGGGTCTTTGTCCACATCCAGAAAGAGTGCCTCCAAACCTGCGCATGTCCCTGCGTTCCAAGCATTTCTGTGATTCACTCCACGGGTGACTGGGACCAGGGACTAGACTGAACTAATTGGCTTGGGCCACCCAGGGCTCCCATGAGTTGGGTTGGGGTTAGCTTCCCCTGCATAGGCTGCATGAGGGAAGGCAGAATATAGGGATGAAAATTATGTTATTTTAGTTAAGGAAGCATAGAACCACCTGAGACGGGGATCACCACATGTGCATTCCCAATATCGGTTTTTCCTTTTTTTAACAATCCAGCTAATGACGGATGTATGTTTCTCCAATCTTTTACTGTTATTAACAGTGCTAAAATGAACATTCTTAAACAGGCATATATTTCTGCATAGTATTCCTTCTCAATGCCACTCTCCTCTGATTTTCAGGTCCCCCAAGACCCTCTTTTCAGACTGGCCTTACATCTCTCTCTTCATGATTTGTTCTCCAAGAGCAAACTGCCTGACAACTTCACTATCTTTACCTGCATAGCCTGAGTAATGAAGGCAGCAGTGAGTCAGGCCTGGGACACGTGATGATGAAATCCCACTCCACAGCACCCAGGAAAGGTAGAAGTCCTGGTCAGATAACCTCATTGGCCCACCTACCATGTGTTTTGAGACTAATGCTTTACTCCTTCCTTTAAATGAGGCACATCCTGCCAGGAGGTTGTATCAGAGAAATTATCTGTAGCCCCTTTTCTGTATCTGACCAGTGGGAAAATAGTGGAAGTCTATAGAAATATAACTGTAGTAAATGCTATTCTGTGCCACCCAGATAGAAGCACCCATTCCCCTGGGGCCAGAAATGTTGGCACCTGACTACTTGTCAGGGGCTGTTGTCATTTATGATACCATGTTGTGAGAGCTCCTCCACCTTCTATACTAACCACAAACCTGTACTCACCTTTCCTCTCTTTCCTTCTTCCCCCCCTCTCTGCTAGAGCATAAGAACAAAAGGACTCCATCTTGTTGTTTACTTCTTCTTGGTCAGTTTCCCGCCACAGCTTCCCGCTAAGTCCTCAACCAGGTCCGTTGCTTACGTCAAAGACTACTGAGCATGTGCACAACTCGGTGTGTGATTGGACTTTGGAAGCTACCTCATTATCATAATGGGCAACCAACCAGAAAAAGCTACTCCCTACCACGCCCCTTCAAATGCTATATATTCCTTGCCTTTTCTGTTAATAAAGGAGAGCTTGACAAAAAACTGCAGGCTCTCCGTGTCATTTTGTCTCATCCCATTTCATAGGTAGTCGCGGCTCCCCCGAGATCTCCCACGTCTTAATAGGTCCTCGCGGGCGAGGACAAGTGGCGCCCAACGTGGGGCTCGAGGGTCGTAGCCCCCCAGCCTAGAAGAGAAAGTAGTCGCAGCTGCGCAGGATTCATCAGGCTATCAGCTTGAGAGCCGCCCGATCGGTGACGACGAAGCGGACGGCTAACGGGTAAGTCCCTCTGGACGATTCTCTTAACTCAAAATGGGACAAGAACTGTCTAAGGAGGCACAGTTCTTGAAAGATATTCAGCAGTGCCTCCGAGAGAGAGGGGCTTATGTTAAAAAACAGGATCTCTTGAAGTTTTTTCAGTATATCCAGAAAGTCTGCCCTTGGTTCCCCCAAGAAGGAATCGTAGACCCCAAACGTTGGGACCGTGTTAGACTTTGCCTTCAGGCACATTATGAAGCTGTTGGGCCTGAGAAAGTCCCCATTCAGACCTTTTCCTACTGGAACTTAATCAATGACATTTTCTCTCATGCCAAACGTTTTCATCCCTCTGCAGCTCAGGCGGTTGTCTCCGCCGCTGAATTTCTTGCTACCTCCCCCACTCCGTCTCGGGCACCCTCTAGACACACTGTTGTGGAAATTCCTCCTGAAGATCTCCCATCTCCACCCTCTCCTCCCTCACCGCCTCCGCTCTCTTCTCCCCCTTCGCCCGTACTTTCTGAACGGCCTCCGCCTGCCTCTATCTACCCTGTTCTCCCCTCTGATCCTGAGCCCTTTCCCTCAGAGGACCCCCCCCCTCATCCTCTTCCTAGTCCTCAAAGTAATCGCCCTCCTCCATACGGCGGCTGCGGCCACTCCTTTCCCCCCCATTTTCACAAACCTCCACCTCTTTGCGCCCCTGTCATAGACCCACAGCTTCGCTCCCTAATCTCTCATTCGCAGGCTGCACTTACTTCTGACATAAAAGACCTTAAAAACATGATTCAACTACAGACCGAGCGCAACGCTCTCGTTAAAGAGCTTCAAGATCTTCAGCTCTCGCTTACCCAACCCGCCAACTCTCTAGTTCCTCCCAACCCTCCTAAACCTTATAAAAAATCCTCAGCTCCTAAACGTAAAACTCCCTTTGCTTTTCCCGTCTGCACTCGTTCTCAAAATCATCCAGACAGCCAAGGTCCCCCCGACGAGTCTTTTGTCCTTCATATTCCCTCTTCCGAAGATGAGGCAAACGAATCACCACAAGGTGATTCCTCCTCCGATAACGAGAATCCTCCCCTACCCCTTGTCCTACGCCGTCCCCGCTCACTGCGTTTCAAACACCTTAAAGAATTACAACACGCAGTCTCCCAATACGGTCCTTCAGCTCCTTTCACTCTGTCACTTTTAGATTCCATCTGTGAATCCCTTCACCCCACCCCTTCCACCTGGTTCCACTTAGTAAAAGCTGTTCTTTCTAGAGGGGAGATTACCTCCATTGGAAAACTGATTATGATGATCGCTGCCGTTCGTTTATCAGTAGTATGCCCTCTGCTCAAAAAAGAACTGAGCGCTGGAACCTCAATAAGCTTTTAGGAACTGAGCCTTATGCCGACCCCGAAAGACAGAAACAATTCAGTCAAGCCATTTTAACCCAGGTTCAGGCAGCAGCCTTAGCAGCCTGGAAAAACCTCCCTACTAAAAGTTCCACTTCTTCCCTCTCCAAGATCAGACAGGGAACACAAGAATCCTATACAGATTTTGTAGGCCGCCTAACTGAAGCCGCCGAACGCATTTTCGGCCCTCAGGAAACCGAAAGCTCATTCGTTCTCCAACTGGCATATGAAAACGCTAATCCTGCTTGTCAGGCGGCACTCCGCGGTAACCGTCGCGGAAAATCCCTTACAGACTTTATCAAACTCTGTTCAGGGATTGACTCAGCTTCACATGCCATTGGCATTGCAATTGGAGCAGCCTTATCCTCTAACAAACCCAATGTCTGCTTTAAATGTAAGCAACCTGGACATTGGGCTAGAAACTGCCCTACAGCCACACAAGGACAAACCCAGGCCACTCAAGAAGCAGCTCCCAGCCCTGTTTTACCAGCTACTGTTTGCCCTAGGTGTCGCCGTGGCAAACATTGGGCTAACCAATGCAAATCCAAAACAGACATTAATGGGCAACCCATCAATCAAGCTCCACCGCTTCCCCAGGTTTTAATGCCTCACCAGCAGCCGTCGGGAAACGAGCCAGGGGGCCAGCCCTCAGCCCCTTCCCAACACCAACCTGCCCCGAGGGCATTAGGGCACAACCCTTACAGCGCGCCACCCCAGGGAGCGCAGGCCTGGACCTCAGTCCCTCCTCCCACACAATACTAACCCCTGAAGAGGGACCAACAATCATCCCCACGGGAGTCCATGGGCCCCCTCCCCAGGGCATGTTTTTCCTTATTATTGGACGAGCTTCATCCACCCTCAAAGGCCTTGTAGTCCACCCTACTCTAATAGACAATGACTATACAGGAGAAATTAAACTTATTGTATCTTCCCCCTTAGGAGCTACTCTTCTGTCTGCAGGTACTCGCATTGCACAAGCTATTCCCCTGCCTCTATCTTCTTCCACCTATCCTTCTCAAAGCAGTTACCGGGGAGCCTCCACCCCCGGTTCCTCAGATGTCTATTGGATGCAAAAAATTACTACTAATAGGCCCACCCTCCAGCTTAAACTTGATGGAAAAACCTTTCAAGGCATATTAGATACTGGAGCTGACGCTACAGTCTTATCCCAAACCCATTGGCCTCAATTATGGCCCTTACAGCCCTCATTAACCCATTTACAAGGCATTGGCCAGTCCAGCAATACTTTACAAAGTTCAAAATTTTTAAAATGGGAAGATTCTGAAGGAAACAGTGGCCTAGTTCGCCCTTTTGTAGTCCCTGGACTCCCCGTTAACCTTTGGGGAAGAGACATTCTAGAGCAATTAGATGTTGTCCTTTGCAGTGGTAATGAATTTGCCTCCAGGCAACTGAAAAAACAGGGGTGGTCCCCTGGGTTAGGACTGGGAAAAAACTTACAAGGTGACCCCAGCCCCATAACAGTCACTCAAAAAATAGATAAAACAGGTTTGGGATACCCCCACGCCCCCCAAAATTTTTTAGGCTTTGAACTATTTCCCTATAAGGTAAAAACACAGAAACTCACCATTAGGACAGGACACTTACAAACTTTAAATGATTTCCAGAAGCTTTTAGGAGACATAAATTGGCTACGTCCTTACCTCCATATTACTACAGGAGACCTTAAACCTCTATTTAATATTTTAAAGGGGGATTCTGACCCCACGTCAAGCAGAAGCCTCACCCCTGAGGCTCAGGCTGCTATCGATAAAGTTTCCACAGCTATCCAGCAACAAGGAGTTTCTTACTATGATCCCACAAAACCTCTGCTCCTAATATTATTTCCTTCCACTTTTACCCCTACTGGAATTCTTTGGCAACAAGGACCTCTGTATTGGATACATCTCCCCGCCTCTCCCTCAAAAATCCTTACTACCTACCCTTCTCTCATGGCAGCCCTAATTGTGGAAGGAAGAACAGCCACCCGAAAACTCTTTGGAAGAGACCCTTCATCCATTGTCACTCCCTATGCAGAAAAACAAATAGAATGGCTTATGCAGAATGAGGACTCCTGGGCACTGGCCTGCATTGGCTTTCTAGGAACATTCTCATGCCATCTTCCCTCCGATAAGCTACTTCAATTTTTACAAACAACTCCACTTGTATTCCCCAAGGTAACTTCTCCTCAACCTATTCCAAATGCCTTGCTGGTCTTTACTGATGGCTCTTCCACAGGTCTTGCAGCCATCCATTCATCTAAAAGCCAAAAAACTCTCCAGACACCTTTTAAGTCCGCACAGCTTGTGGAGCTATACGCTGTTCTGCAGGTGTTTATAGATCTCTCAGATCAGACCTTTAATCTATATACTGACAGCTCTTACGTTGCCCAATCTGTACCCCTTTTAGAGACTACTCCCTATATCAAACCTTCTACTAATGCATCTCCTTTATTCTGCGACATACAAAGGCTTATACTAACACGGAGACATCCCTTTTTTATAGGACACATAAGAGCCCATTCCAATTTACCAGGACCCCTAACTAAAGGAAATGATACTGTTGACCAACTTACAAGATTAGTGGCTCATGTATCTACCTCTACCCCCCTCACCCAAGCACAAGAAGCTCATAAATTACACCACCTAAATGCTCAAACCCTTCGTCTTCAATTTAAAATCACTAGAGAGCAAGCTAGAGCCATTGTAAAAAACTGTCATAATTGTGTCATGTTTCTCCCTGAGCCTCATTTGGGAGTCAATCCCAGGGGGCTTACACCCGGAGAGCTATGGCAGATGGATATCACTCACATCCCCTCCTTCGGTAGTCTAAAGTGTGTTCATGTTACCATTGACACATTCAGTGGTTTTATCTTTGCCTCTCTACAGAGTGGTGAGGCTGCCAAACATGTCATCTCTCACGTCCTCCAGTGCCTCACTGTGCTAGGAGTTCCTAAATGTATAAAAACGGACAATGGTCCTGGGTATACTGCTAAAAACTTCAAAGAGTTTTGCCATTGCCTCCAAATAAAACATCTTACTGGCATCCCATATAATCCTCAAGGACAGGGGATTATAGAGAGAGCTCATCAAAAGGTTAAAAATCAAATTTCTAAACAAAAAGAATCATCCACAGAGCTCTCTAACTACTATAAAAATCCTAAAAATCTTCTCAATCATGCACTGTTCGTCCTCAACTTCCTAACAGTAGACGAACAGGGCAAGTCTGCAGCAGACAGACTATGGCATCCGGCCACTAAGGATACTTATGCTCAGGTCCTTTGGAAGGACCCCCTAACTAATCAGTGGCACGGACCCCATCCAGTACTTATATGGGGAAAAGGACACGCATGTGTCTATGATCAAGAACACCAGTCAGCCAGATGGCTCCCAGAAAGATTAATAAAATGTGTTAATAACATTTCATCCAGGGAAAGCAACCCCTGAGATTTCCCTTCTTTTACCTTGCAGAAAAATGCTGTTACAATTGCTTCTGCTCTGGCCGCCTCTCGTCCTTGGCACCCCCAAACAGCCATCTCCTCATCAGCTTTTCAACTTCACCTGGCAAGTTATTAATGAAGCAGGAGATGTTGTCCATTCCATCTCAAGCTTCAATTAATCCCTAGGATTGACATCTACTCAGCAGATCAATTCTTCCCTCTCCTACGTGAAGATTCCAGCCGTCGAATCAAAAGAGAACCTATCGCTGCCGCCACCCTGGCCCTTGTCATTGGCCTTGGTGCTGTGGGCGCTGGAACAGGCATCGCCTCTCTTATTGTTTCTGACCAACAGTACAATAGACTTACTGCAGCCATAGATGCAGATTTAGCTGAAGTTCAAAAAGGCATTACGGCTCTCACTGAGTCACTCCAATCACTAGCTGAGGTAGTTCTTCAAAATAGGCGCGGTTTGGATCTCCTCCTCCTCCAACAGGGAGGCCTCTGTGCCGCTCTCAAAGAAGAATGCTGCTTCTATGCAGATAAAACAGGCATAGTAGAAGACAGCATGAAAAGAGTCAAAGATAGCTTAGAGAAACGCAAAAAAGAAAGAGAGCAAAATGAAAGTTGGTATCAGAACTGGTTCTCCACCTCTCCCTTTCTAACCACCTTACTCCCCTCTATTCTTGGCCCCTTACTTGGACTCCTTCTGCTTATTTCATTTGGCCCTTGGGCCCTACGGAAGCTCACACAGTTCGTAAAGGATCAAATAGATGATCTACGAACCAAGCCTATCCAAGTCCACTATCATCGCCTGGACCTCACCGAGCGGGGGCTAGATGACTACAATGGTATCTGCCCAAATGACACCCCTGTCTTTTGAGACGCTAGAACCTACCAAGCAGCCTCAAAGCGTCAAGATCCTGAGAGCCCATGGCGAGAATGTGTGTAACAGAGCCTATGTGCCAAAAACTACGCAGATTTGGCTTTCAGTGCGGGAAAAATAGTCAAAGACGGGTAAGATCTAGCAAGTACAATAGCAACCTAAGACAGAGACTAAGCCTTAGCTGCTTAAGTTCCTCCATGACGGGTAAGCATTGTACCTCTGCTGGACAACCTAAGACAGACATTTTTCCGAAAGCCCGAATCCTGCGATGCACACAAAGCCTGCCCGCTGCAGCCACACGCAGCCTAAGACCGGCCTCAGTTTCCGCCCCTCAAAATATAAAAGTAAGGGGGAACTGTCAGGGGCTGTTGTCATTTATGATACCATGTTGTGAGAGCTCCTCCACCTTCTATACTAACCACAAACCTGTACTCACCTTTCCTCTCTTTCCTTCTTCCCCCCCTCTCTGCTAGAGCATAAGAACAAAAGGACTCCATCTTGTTGTTTACTTCTTCTTGGTCAGTTTCCCGCCACAGCTTCCCGCTAAGTCCTCAACCAGGTCCGTTGCTTACGTCAAAGACTACTGAGCATGTGCACAACTCGGTGTGTGATTGGACTTTGGAAGCTACCTCATTATCATAATGGGCAACCAACCAGAAAAAGCTACTCCCTACCACGCCCCTTCAAATGCTATATATTCCTTGCCTTTTCTGTTAATAAAGGAGAGCTTGACAAAAAACTGCAGGCTCTCCGTGTCATTTTGTCTCATCCCATTTCATAGGTAGTCGCGGCTCCCCCGAGATCTCCCACGTCTTAAGAAGCCCTCGCTGGCGAGGACAACTACTCACAGCTGTGAGAATTGCCCTTGGCTTAAAAAAAAATGCTGCGTCACCCAAGATCCTACCACCTCCCAAAGGCATCATGAATCTAACAACAGGTCTGTAGAGGTGGAAAAATTTGCTCTTCTTCCCTTCTAGGTTCTTTGGTTGGTCTAATAACTAAATTGGCATAAGACAGATTAATAGGAGAAAAACATATTTAATTCCATGTGCACGGGAGCCTATAAAAATATCAGACCCAAAGGCAGTCAGACGATGAAGACCATCTGAGATGAAGGAAGGGATGGGGCCTAGGGCTTCGAGGTGGGGAGAGGCAGTTCACAGGAAGATGAGAAAACCAGATGTTTGGTAATCAGCTGTCTGCCCTGCCATGCTGATGTCTTTCAGATTAAAAACCGTCATCTCTGGTAATAGCTCTCTTTCTGGTACAGACTCCCTATCTAAATTCTTCTAGGCAGTTAAGGGAGAGGTAAATGTTTTTTTTCTGAGTCTGCTGGGTGTTGACTGCCCTCAGCTCAAAAGAGTCCACATGTCCAAGTGGCACATTTTAGGGAGGCATATTCTGCTCACCTTTGGGTCTAATCTGGGGGAAATAAGGCCTGGACTGTGTCTCATTTTAAGCAACTCTGAAAGACCACCCCAGCTCCAAAGCTTCTTATGTGTTCCAATTATCTATTGCTACAGAACAAACCACACCGAAACTTAGAGCTTTAAAACAACAATTTGTTATTTCTCATGATTCTGTGGGTTGACAGGACTCAACTAGATGGTTCGTGGTGTCACTGAGGTCACTCATGCACCTGCCTTCAGCTGGGAGTCTGGTGGGAGCTAGAGCAACCAAGGTTGTCTCTGATCCTCCAGCATCTCTCTCCGCATTGCCTTGTATAATATGGGCTTCTTGACATGTGGCTGCTGAATTCCAAGGCATGTTCCGAGAGGACAAGCAGAGGCACTTACCAGGGTATATATGCACCGTTCTTGCTGCCACATTAGGCAAGCCCTGATACCACACGAGGATGTGAATACCAGAGGCATGGTTCACCAGGGACACCCATGTAATAGTCTGCCAGTCTGCCCTTCAGCTCCTAATGGTACAGAGCCACTTGCACAATACAGTCACCCCTCAACAAAAACCAACAAAACTTCCAAAGTATCTTTCCAGTACTGCATCACTCTGAGGCTTGAGGCCCAGGATCTCACCGCCCAAATCAGATCTAGGTGGGATGAAACTCTCCAGGTGTTATTCTTCCAGTGCAGCTCCTCAGGTATGGTTTGTGGCAGAGACCTGTGAATTTCTAACACCAGTTATCTCCCCAATTCCTACCTGACAAATACTAGTAGGACAGAGACAAGAAACATTCCAAGGTGAAGGGAAAGGGAGGCACATAATCATCCCTAGCCCACAGCTGTCACAAAGAAATCTTTCTACATGCTGCTTTAGTTGCATCTCATAACTTTGTGTTTTCACTTTATTTCAACTAAAAATATTTCTTAATTTCATGCATGATGTTTTAAGATGTTACTCAGAAGTGGATTGCTTAATTCCCAGATAGTTGAGGTTTTTCTAAATATCTTATTGTTATTCATTATTAATCGTAATACCTCTGTGATTAATGGTTAATTCAATACCTCAGCTAACATACTCTGGATCTTTTCAATCCTTTGAAACTTATTGAGACTTGTTTTATAGCCCAGCATATGGTCTGTCTTGGTGAATGTTCTATATGCTTTTTTATACCATCTGAAAATCCCTGTGTTTTACATAAAAGTAGTTCATTGATGTTAAATAACTATTAGCATGGTTGGGTTTAGGTCTACCATCTTGGTTTGGTTTTCTGTCTGTCCTAAATGTTTTTTATTCCTCTGTTCACCCTCTCTGCCATATTTTGGGTGAATTGAGTAACATTTACTATGCCATTTACTTCATCAATTAACTTTTTAGCTAAGCTTCAGGGTATTGTTTCTAGAAACAAAAACATCCATCTTTAACTATGCCATTTACTTCATCAATTAACTTTTTAGCTAAGCTTCAGGGTATTGTTTCTAGAAACAAAAACATCCATCTTTAACCTATTCATGCTACTGAACTCAAGCCTGCCTCTCCCCTTCTACTGTGAACTGTCAGTCATCGACAGCATTTCTCCAGTCCTGGAATCTGTTCGTTGATGCATTCATCTATCAGATACACAGCTAATGAAGAATCATTATCCAGGATCATGCAGGAAGAGGGTGCCAGGTCTCAAGCAAGGCATAAATAGAAATAAAGTTGGCCCCTTCCACCACCAGAAGTGATGAGGCAATGCGATCATTAACTGTAAGACCAGCATGAGATGATGCTGACCCTGTGGAAAGAAAGGTCACAGTCATCAGGGTGAGGCCCAGCACTCTATTCAGTGATCTCCTGAGCAGTCCTGGGCAGCTAGACCGGATGTGAACAAGTTAGCCTTCATGCACAAAATGATCGCTCGGGTACAGCTAAGGTCGTTGAACTGGAAAAGCCAAAAAGATTATGGGTGATGTGGGGCCAGTTTTCCATACTGGTGCATCTGAAGATGATCAGGAACATTCTGAAGTCCTCACTACATGGGTCGAGATGGGGAAGTTGTGCACAGAAGTGCTTTTTATAATTGCAAAGAAGTTCACAACATTAGGACACTGATTAAAATAAAGTATGGTTTATCATATACATAATACTATATGTATACGGCCCTTTGAAATGACAAGGTCAGTCTATAGAAGTTAACATGAAGAGAGATGCAGAATATATGGTCCAGTGAAAAAAGCAGGTATCAGAATACTATCCATTATGTAATGCCATTTGTCTTAATGTGTCGTGGAGTGTGAGATCTATAATAGGAGGCATAGAATAGGGACTGTGTCTCATTTTGAACACTGCTATATTCCAGGACATAACAGTGATTTACACAGAGTAGGCTCTCGATAAATATTTGTTGACTGTAACAAGTACTTTGTTAAAAACCTGGATGACTAATCCCCTAGTTGCTAATAATAGGAAGTTAGGCAATATTTTTTTTCTTTTTTATTGTCCTTATTTTCTTGTTTCTACAAGAAACATGCCGAGAAGAGGACTGTAATGGCTGCCTTCAGAATTACTCTGTAATGAATACATAAATTCTTCTGTAAGCCAACACTGAGGGTTTTGCTCCCTGTTGTATCTGTCGGTGGCTGAGGGAGCTGGAGGCTCTATTGAGCTTTCCTGACTGCAGATTGGTCTTCTCAAGATTGCCTCTGAGACAGGTTTGCCTCTGTGTAGCTTTTTTATGTTGATCTGTCCCAGATCCATGCCCAAAGAGAAAAAAAGGGATGAAAACTCAAAATTCTTGGAATTCTTTCTAGAGGATTATGAACTGCATGAGGACATGAATTTCTGAAGCTCATTCCACTCTTCAGAAAATAAAGATGTTTTAAAATAAAGATAATCATTGTTGTATCTGGTATCAAGTAAACATCAGATGGAAGAAGACGAGTTTTGAAAGAATGCAAGTTGATGAAAATCTTTTCTACCACCGTAAACCAGGGGAAGTGACAAAATTATTATTCTCAAAGACTGAAATGAAAACTTCAAACCCGATAAAATCCCTGAGCTTCCCAGATTAGAGAATGGCACAGAGTTCAGTATGAGTCCCAGTGAAAATATAACATTTTAAATATTTTATGTGTGTCTTTATTTTTAATCTTTGCCTGACTAAAAAAAAACAAAAACAACAAAAACAAAAAACATTTAAGCTTGTTTACAAAATACACCAATAAAGTATATTTTTAAAAAGTCACAGAGGACATTAGGAAGAAGAGAAAATTAGGTTAGGAGAAATAATGTGAGGCCAGGGATAAGATTAATACAAAAATGCTTGCCATAAAAGTCCTCTACACTTGCTAGAAATGGACCACAATTTGAGCTTCCTAGCTGTCAGTACAAAGAAAGAAATGAGATCAGCTGTATTATTCACAATATCCATTACATAAAAACAAATCAGATGCTTAATCTTGGAATTAAACACCTGACCAGAAAGGAATTTCTTCCATGTATTTTCATCCAAAGGGCCTGTGGAATTTAGTAAAAAAGGTCCTAGAAGCATCTTTATAGTAAATAAAACAGTGTGCCTTGGTGTTGATGGTCTGCCTTATTTAAGTCAATGGATGACTTCATGTAGGTGCAAATAAAATAATCCTACCAGGGGTGGAAAGCATGTGATCATCCAAGATGTAGTGTTCAATCCCAAAGTAAATGCTAACAAGGACAAGAGCTCTCATGCTTGAATGAATGTGACTGTCATTCAGACAAGTCTTCTAAATGTCTCTCAATTCAACAAAATGTTTGTTAAGAATGAACCGAGGGTGAGTTTGAGGTTGTGGCTCTGATCCGACAAGGACTAGAATATTCTATGTTGGTGATTAAGTGCAGACCCCAATGTTTGAACAGGCAGCTGAGATGGGAGCAGGGTTTACAACTTCTTCTGAAAGTCAAGAAACCTGAATAGAGCTATCAGGCTCACTGCAGAAAAAAAATTTCTTGACCCATGTATGGGGACAGATGTAATTATTTTGTGATATATACAAATATCAAATTATTATGTATACCTGAAACTCATATAATGTTACAATTATACCTCAATTAAAAAAGGAGAGAAAGAAAATATTGCCCAGCTTCCTATTATTAGCAACTAGGGAGTTAGTCATCCAGGTTTTTAACAAAGTACTTGTTATAGTCAACAAATATTTATTGAGGGCCTACTCTGTGTAAATCACTGTATGTCCTGGAATATAGCAGGTTCAAGAGAATGATGATAGCGCACCTTCCAGACATGTGCTGTCCCACAGAAGGGGACCAGGCAGGAACCAGACAGGCCATTTTAGTTTCACCCTTACACACAAATGACTAAGAACCACAGGTTCTTAGGCTAGTATTGCTGAACTTCTCAGGTACAAGGAGCATTTTTAAAGCCCCTTTCTCCAAACATGTATAAAATTGGAACTTTGGACCTGGTTGATTGAAAAATATACAAAGTGACAGATTCCCCCCCCTTTTTTAAAATTACACATGTACTAAATGCTCCCTGCAGAAAAAAATTTTTTACCCATGTATGGGGTGACAGACGTAATTATTCTGTGATATGTACAAATACCAAAATTATTATGCACACCTGAAACTCATATAATGTTACAATTATACCTCAATTAAAAAAAAGAAAGAGAGAAAGAAAACCCAACCACCTAGATAAGCAATAAGTGGAGATAAAAATCACCAACAATTTGGCTGCTTGGCCTCTAGGGTAGGTGAAAGGCAAAGCTCTTATCTATTCCTCTCTAAGGAAGCCAAAGGGAAATCAAATATTCTCTCTCCCAGCTTCCTTATAACTAGTACATCGTCACTGAATCTAAACTTAACCAGTTGGGTACCCCTCTGCCAAAGACTTTGAATTGTAAAGGAGTGATGCAAAGGCTCTGTGGTCAGTCAGAGAAAATTCACAGCATAATCCTGAGGGGCCAGCAGCAATAATGCCAGGACCAGTGCCCCAAGCTGACTACTACTGGGGGGATACCACCATGTCAAAATGGTCTCCCTGATTTCAGTAGAAGATCCTAGAGTGACAGAGTCACTTCTCTGATATGTCACTGAGAAGCCCCTTGAAATAAATGGAGACTGAGTCCCCTTGAAAAAAGACCATGCAATAACATCAAAAATATATTCTGTCTGTCTTACTCCTGCATTTCCCACAGAAGATCTTAACATGCATAAGGGAAACTGTGCTCTGGGGAAAGGAATGAGCCAGATCTTTCAGGGGATTTGGGACACTAACTTGAACTAACACTAATCCTTTGGAGACTAAGACACACTGGGTTGGGTGATAAAAGGAGCTTTAACTGGAGTCCTGCTCACAGTAGTACTGGTGGAATCCTGAACCTATTACTCCTCCAGGGCCTGGAAGTAGAGTTGGAATAGATGCCCTAACCCTCAGGCGGAAGCCCCACATTGGCTCTGTGACACAAAAAGTAAGGACTGTGACTCCCAGTGATCCAGAGGCTTCTCCTACAGCTATGAAATAAGGGTTTCCTGTCCTCACTCCCCACTCCCCATGCCTTCACCAGGCACAACCTGAGACTGGCACGCTGAGGATCCTCCAAGCCAGCAATCCCAGAAGCCCTCTTACCTGCTGGGTCATATCCAACACACAGGTCTATAATGAGATCCCTGCTTTCAGGCTCTCATTGAGCCTATGCTGACTTAATCCTTGGTCCATCTCTCTGGGCAGGAGAGGCCGTGGCCAGGAGCTGGACAGAACAAGTAGGGTTATCATAAGATTAACATTTAATGGTGACCTTGTCCTATGCCAGGCACCCTATGAACAGTGATCATGAAGTCACCTACTGCCCATGTGCCCAAACACACACCTTTTATATCTCATCAGCAGGGAATTAAGGGGCTGCAGAAAGTACACAGAATGAGACACATAGGTCTCAGGGCAGGGAGTCTACAGTAAGCACTGGCCCTCAGATCCACTCCATGGACACAGCTGACATAGTATTTGATAGTCTTCTATAAAGGGGTGCCCATTCTGAGCTGTGGCTATGAAACGGGGATGCTTCCTGTGATAACTGCCTTTTCATCCACTCTAACCTCAAGGGGTCTGACAATTAAGGATGCCAGCTTGGGTGAGGCTCATACATTCATTCCTGGGGGAGGTAAAGGTCCCATTTAGCTTTTAGAGACCACAGCCACTTCCTGGCCACTCTTGACCAGCACCATTCTCCTGCAAGGCTGGATCTTGAGAGACTCATGCCCAAGCTCTAACTTGATCAGGCCAGGCAGATTTTAAAGGAGGACCAAGTTGAGTGGCTTCAAGGCACCTGCTTATAGCATAGGTCAGCTGCTATTTCCCTTCCTGCCCTGCCAGGGCCTCAGATGCAGACAGAGCCTCATGAAATCACCCTGAGGCCACAGCCAGGGCAGCAGGTACAGACACCCTTTCCCGGGTTGCATGCTGAGGCTGCATTTTGCCAACATCGCACTGGATTGAAGAGGCAAGCATGCTGCCCTGCTCAGGTCAGCTGGCCGCCTGCGCCTGGATGCCAGGAAGAACTGCTTTGCACAGATGCTCCTTCAGTCATTACTCCCAGGTCCATGTGCCCCTCAGTGGATGGCGGCAGTGGGTAGGATGGGATAGGATGGTTCAAGCATGGTCTGAGAACAGGTTTCTGCTGATGGAGGACTGCCTCCCTGCCGAGTCCCTCAACCAGGGCAGGGGTGCCCTGGAGGGCCTGCCCACCTCCCTCCAACCCGGCCCAGCAAGGGTACAGCCGGTGCTAAAGCCAGGGCCTCTGGCTCACAGAGTTTCCTCCCAACATTCTTAACAAACCTTCATTAGACCCCTAAGGTTCAGGTACAACTGAGGTGATTGATCCCCATATGAACACCAGCTGTCCTGGAGATCTGCCCCCGTCAGCCCTAGCCAGGTAGGTCATGAAGGGGAGACTATGCCCTCCCAAAATGTGCCACTTTGGCATGTGGATTATTTCGAGCTGAAGGCAATCAAGATCCAGCAGACCCAGGAAAAGCTTTTCACCTCCCTTAACTTCCTAAGAGAATTCACTTAGGGGACCTGGCCCAGAAGCACAGCTACTACCAGAGATCATTTTTTAACCTGCATCACAGGAGAAACCTCTGATTACCCAACAGCTGCTCTTCTCATCTTCCTGTGAACGGCCCTCCTCACCCTAGCAGCCCAGCCCTTAGCTCAGGATGGCATACAAGCCTCAACTGCCGCTGCCTTTGGGTCTCATGTCCTTGTGGGGCTCCTAAATGTACATAATTACCTTTGTTGACCTCTTATTAAACTGTCATAGGTCAATTTAATTATTAGACTGGCTAAAGGGCCTTGAAGGGAGAAGGAAAATTTTTCACCCCAGCAATAGTGGTGCCTCTTTGGCCACTCAGCAGCAGGGTGAGCACCTGCAGCCTCTGTCAGCCTCACGCCTCCTCCCACCCCAGCCTCATTCTTCTGTAGGTCCTGGGGGCTCCCCCAGTTTCCTTCTCCTCCATGATCTTCCTCACATTCAAGATCTTTCTCCCTCTATCTGGCTCCCCAGGAAGCCCTTAAAGCCTCCTCAGCCCCGCCTTCCTTGTAGCTCCCAAAACAACTGTCTTCAGGGAGAAAGAAGGGTATGGAGAGAGAAACGAGGCAAAGAAAGGGTGATGGGAAAGAGAAAAGGCAAAGGTGAGGACCAGAGAAGGGGAGGGGAAGACATTGGGTAAGAAGGAATAAGGAAAGGAGAAAGCAAGTACAAGCAACTCCCAGATTACCCCTTGATTTCCCAGTCAGCACTTCTGGGTCACTCTTCCTGCCATGTTCTGCTTGAAGCACATTGTTTCAGAAATCCTGGTTTCACTGTACATTATTGAACACCAGAGAAATATGAAAAAGCCTATTTGTTTTATGATGTATTGTAGGGCATGGAGAGAGAGGAGGAAGAAATATTCTTGGCCTCCTGCCTTTTTTTTTTTTCAAGGTCTTTGCAGCTTCTTGTTAATTTAGTACCTGAACCTTTACCGTGCAAATAACACAAGGAAAGATAAACTTCACTGGCCCTGGACTCCGACCTTTGTTTAACACTCATGCCTCTCTGATCCATCCTCCATCCCACTACTGGGAAGTTTGGAATTGTTACCTGGGAATTTAGAGCGAGTGAATAAATACCTGGAGAGGCAGAGCACGTTGGTTTAGGCAAGCCTTGTAAGAGAGTACGCGAGTAGTGCATGGCAGAGATGCTCAATAAATACAGGCTGAGTGACCGAATTAGTGAGCTGGTGCTGGACCCCAACCCTGATTCCAGCCCAGAGCTTTTTGCTCCAAATCTTGGGCTTTTCCCACCCTAGCCCTGGATCTCCACGCTGAACAAAGACGGTATACAGAGGCAAAAGGTCACATTAACTAGAATCCCAACAAAGATCTAGGGCCCCTCCACCAAACACTGGCTAAAACAACTGCTGGGTGATCAGCCTCAGGACAGGCCTGTGTGTACATATTTGAATCCCTGCTTCTTGCACACAGTAGGTGCTCAAAAAAGGACTGCTTTATCAAATGGACATATATCCTCCCAGGGGGGATGTTTCAGCATAATTATAGGGGACAGGACACAGGGTAACTAGAAGAGCAGATTGAGAATTACATGGAGGAGAGACCTGAGTATTATGTCCTTGACCCAAAAGGACCTTTGGTCTACACTGTGGGACAAAGAAAGTAAAGAGTCTTGACCAGCACTGTCCAATGCTAAGCCACTAACCACATCCAGCTATTTGCATTGTTAAAATTAAATAAAATGTAAAATTCAGTTCCTCAGCTGCACCAGCCAGATTTCACATGCTCAATAATTGCCACACATGGTTAGCTGCTACTGCATTGGTACAGATAATACAAAACATTTCTGTCATCATAGAATTTTCTGTTGCCAAAGCTGCTCTAGACTCTAAATTGAAAGGAAATGCATTCCTGCTTCTGACCTGGACTCCTGACCTCCTCTTGTCCCCCTTTGCCCCCCCCAACTAGATCAAAGCACCCTCAGTACTTCACAATGGCTCCCCTTGACTCTGCTCCACAGGGAGCAACACCCTCCGCTTTGGGTTTCACCCCCCCAGTGCCTTGCAGGTGATAAGTACTTGGTGAAAAAATGAGCCCTCAATTAGTTTTCGTACGTGCTAAAGGCCCCAAATGTGAGTCAAGCGACAGGAGTAGCAGAAGAAACCCCACTTCTCTTCATTTCTCACCTCCCTACCCCCTTCTCCGGTGCCCGCCCGCCCCCCAACTCCAAAGCAGCACAGTTAGAGGCAGGCCCTGTCTCCAAAAGTTAGTCCCCAAACCACAGGGACTCCTCAGAAATACCTGCTCCAGGTCTCAGACCGATCTAACTTGTGAAGGTATATTTGTTCACCTGGTAATTTTCTGTGTTCCTCCACCTTCGGCTGCCCTGCACCTAACAGGTGCTCGACACATGTTGAACAGATGAATGGGTGGACCGATGGATGGATGGATGACCGGCTCGGGATCCCAGCGTCCGCCACAGGGACTGGGGGGGCAGACCCCCTAGGGGGCTCGGGAGAAGCCCCAGGCCCCCGCCCGGCTCCGCTGGCCCGGGCTCCAGCGGGACGCGGCCCTTGGGGGCGTGTCCTCCCGGGCCCGGGCGCCGCCGCCTGGAGCAGCCGGCCGCCGGCGCAGCAGGGCCCCGGCGGCGGCAGAGAGCGGGCGGCCTGAGCATGGAGCGCGAGCTGGAGGAGCTGGAGGCCCGGCCCGCGCGCGCGGCGGAGCCGCCCTTTCAGGCACTGGTGGAGGCGGCGGGCGGTCGCGGGCAGGTGCTGCTGGTGGGCGAGCTGTGGGAGCGCGAGCAGAGCCGCGCGCTGCTGCGGGACTTCGCCCGGGCCGTGTTCCCGCCGGACAAAGCTGCGGGCAAGCCGGGCAGCGCGGCGGCCGAGGGCTGTGCGGCGCCGGCGCCAGGGGTGCAGAGGGCGCCCGGGACAGCGGGGTCGCGCGCCATCCGCTCGCCGCTCGTCTTCGTGCTGTGCCGCGCGTCGTCGCTGGCCGCCCGGGAGCCGCGGCGCCGCCTGCGGGAGATGCTGAGGGATGTGCGCGGCCGGCGGCGGGCCGGCGCGGCGCTGGTCGGGGTGCTGGTGGCAGAAGCCGGGCCCGAGGACGCGGAGGCTCCGGGGTTGCGGCGCCTGGAGGCGCTGCTGCGCGCCGTGTTCGGCCGCCAGGCTGGGGGCCCCGTGCAGGCGGCCGCCTACTGCCCGGGCCACCCGGCCTCCAGTCTGGCGGTCCAGGCGGCCGCCTGCAGGGCTCTGCAAGCCGCCGGGCCCGTGCCACCAGGTGAGACTGAGCGAGGCCCCGGGAGGGCGCGGAGAGTTTGGGGCGGCGGCGAAAGGGAAGGCCCCCAAATTGTAACTCTTCAGGCCGGCCCCCCTCGTTGAGCACTTAGGTAAACTGAGGCCCAAAAGGGAGGTGCCTAGCCCGAGGCCTCGCAGATGGCGCGGAGCAGGCCGGGGAAAGATCGAGTACACGGGAGATGCAGGGGCTTAGGAAAGCCAAGGAGACAACCTGAAGGCAGGGGTGGTTGGTGGAGAGAGGATGGACTCGGCAGAGCAAAGATCTGGGAGCTTCCGGGAGAGAGAGGACATGGGAAAGCCTTGGTGTGCGCAAGTGTCAAGGGATGGCGGAAGGGACAGAAGTGGGACTAGGGGTATTGGCGCTGGGAGTTTCTTGGACTGTAGGCAGCTTGGGATGCTGGGGGAGGCTCGGTGTGGAAGCGCCGCGGGGTCACGGAAAGAAGGCCAGGAATAAGATGCCGCGACTCGGAGGTGTGGGGAAAGGGCGTGAGGCACTAATGGCACAGAATTTTCTGGTCCTTCTTGGCTATCCGCCCTGGTTGTGCACCCACTGCTGCATATCCCTTCCCTTCTCACTCTCCTGAAGTATGGGGAGGAGAAGAGGGTGCCTACTGAAGTTTCCCTGAATCTGGCAAAGCTGGGAGATTTGGAGTGCTCTCTGCACTCCCAGCATTCCTCACCACCCACACTTCCCCAGCACCTGCTGCCCTGCAAGCCCTGCAGCCTCTGCCAGCTCTTCTTGCTAAAAAGTTCACGGAGACAGAGGCTGTGTCCTGCCTCCCTGCGCATTAGTGTGTTAAGCAGCAACGGGAAAATGCCAGATTCGCAGAGGGGCCTTTTCCAGCCAGAACTGGTGCCTCTGACGTCACAAATGACATAGACCCACATGCCAGCCTGACCTGCCTGGGTAAAGGCCATCCCTCTCAGCTGTAGAACTGCCCTAACCCCTCCACCCCCACCACCACACTCCCCCATGCTTACAACGCCTTTCTTTTGAGTCTGTGAGGAAGAATTTGAAACTAGGGCAATTGACAGTTGAAGCTCTTGGTTTGCTGAACAGAAAATCTGTCTTGTTAAATACCTTGTGACCCACTGCCTCTGGGACTTTGTGTTCTTTTAGCAGAAGGAGCCTGGGAGAGACCAGGCCTCCCGGCACTGCTTGCATGCTTTTCCTGGGGTACCTGGAGTCGGGGGAAGGACCCGGATGCCACCTCCCCCAGTGGCCCAGCTCAGGGTGAGTGTGTCACCTTCCTGGCCTCCTGGACCCCAGGGCCAGGTGCTTAGGATGATAGAAGTGGCCATGAACCTTAGCGATAAAATGGATGAATATCTGTGGAGCACTTGCCATGTGCAGGGTGTGGGGGTGAGTGATGTGAGGTGCTACAGGCTCACTCAGCAGAGCTCTAACCCCACGAGCCTCTGACTAATGAAGACCACGTGGGCAGGGCTATAATGCAGGTGTCAGCCACGTGCATGGTGAGACACGTTCCAACTCCCCCTGAGGATCCGGAGAATCCCAAGCAAGTGACATTTAACCTAGGGGTTGGAAGATTGTCTTAGGCAGAAATGGGGAGACTTGGAGAGGGAGCACCACGAACAAAAGCTTGACAGCGTGCTGCCATGCTCAGAGAAGGGACCCCTGTCAAGAGTGCCCAAGACTGAGGAACAGAAGGAGACTGGGAAGGGTGGAAGCTGAAGAGGAGAGTTGGGACCATGTGGGGCCCTGGACCCAAGTCTCTCAGCAATAGTAAGCCACTGGTGATTTCTGAGCAAGGGTGTCAAGATTAGGGGTGTGTTTAGAGAGGTGACAGGACTATAGGATCAGGGAGAGACCAGAGGCAGAGCCCAGCTGGGAGAGGCCTGCATAGTCCCAGGAGGGACAATGGGTAGGCTGCTGGACCCAACCAGGGAAGTGTTGGAACTGAGAAGAAGAAACTCATCTCAAGGCCTTTTCTGGGGTAGAATCATCAAGCCACTAAAAGGAGGTGAGGGAAAAGGAAACACAGGTTCACCAGGTCCCCAGAAGCCCTTGAGGCATTGAGACTGTATAATAGAGAGAGGAAGTACTCAGCAAGCAAGTTACATCCAGCTGGATGCACATGAACCCCACACCACCCCTGACAGTGTCCTGAGCAGTGTAGCTTTGTATCTCCTTGTGCTATTTAGATTTTAACAAATTCACTTCTGTGTAATATTCAAATCGTCTGCAGAATGCATCAGATATTTAAAATATTTAATTGCAAAAAGGTAAATTCAATGTCTCCATTATCATTTCAGATATATCTGGAAGCTAACAGAAAAAAATAATAAAGCAAGGAATCAGTTCTATATAAATCTTAGATAACTTCCCTCTTTGTAGCATACAATAAATCATTTAATTTCATGTAGAAGTGGATGTATTAAAATGCAAATTGCATTTATAGACTATACATGTACATCTATAATATATATAATAAATATGGGATTATGCATACATATATACATATGTTTATATATTTGTTTAGAATCTGCTTTCTTCATCAATAACATTATGACTGTGCAATATTCCATGGCGATAATTATATATCAACAACATCTGTTATCTTTTTGGGGGAGGGTAATTATGGATTCATATGCAGTTGTAAGAAGTCATATGAGGAGATCCTGTGGACACATTGCCCTCTATTTCCCTCATTGGTAGCATCTTGGAAAGCCATAGAATAATATCACAACCAGGATATTGACATTGAAACAATCCACAGATCTTAGTTGTATTTTACTTGTATTGTGTGTCTGTGTGTTTTTAATTTTTTGGAATTTTATGCGCCATTAGTAATGATGATACATTAATGCCTGAATCCCATTATGTGCGTGAGCCAATCTATTTATTGGACATCAAATCAGGAAGCTTTCAGCTGCAGGTAAAGAAACCATGACTCAAACTAGCATAAGCAGCAAGGGCATTCGCTATCTCACCTAGAAGACAATCTAGAGGTGGCATCAGCTTCCAGGCTGGTTGATTCAGGCACCCAGTGACCCCATCGAAGACCAGTGTTCTTTCCTTCTCCCTGCTGGGCCAGCCTCCTTAGGCTGGTAGCAAGATGGCTGCTGCAGTTCCACTAATTATTCCTAATTATTTCCTCAGGATAAAATCCTAGATGTGGAATTGCTGGGTCAAAGGATATGTACATTTTTAAGGTTTTTGACATGTATTTTGTTCTGTTTTTTAAGTAGATATTCACTGGGGCCACTTCGTCCCTTTCATTGCTCACTTACTCACTCATAAACTTTGCTGTCTGATTGGGTGATTCCTTCTCGTATGTTCCAGATAACTTCCAAGCCCCTGAGGAGGAGCTGGCCCTGACAGCCTTATTTCCCAACGGAGACTGTGAGGATGTTGGAAAGGAGTCTACAGCCTGTGATGGAGTTGTCCACACTCCTACTGAGCCTGCTGGAGACTCAAGATGAGGCTGGCCCCCTGGACTGCCCAGGTTCTAATCTACAGACTGGAGGCGGGCTCCTCCATGCCTCACTGAGCCCCCGTGCCTCCCTGTTGACCTCGGGCTGGTGGTAACGGCAAAGGCCCCAGCTGCCAGGGCTGCTGCACTGACAGTTACCAGCTACAGTGGGACTTACTAAGCTAAGCAGGACCTAGGAAACTGTACCTAGGAACCTACCCCCCTCCTCAGATCTGCTCACTCTCAATCACACTGAGGGTTTTTTGGTCTCTCTATACTGCAGTTTCTCTTTGCCATTGAGACAGATGGCTATCGGCTTTGAGATTTTGCAGTGCTGTGACACCCTGAGGCATGCTTGCATGAGCATCCATCATTTCAAGTGTGGCTGGAAAGAACTCTGGACTAGAAGTCACCAGATGTGGAGGGTTGGCCTTGGACATGTCACTCAACCTTTGGGGCTTCTGCTACTCAAACACATGACAGGTCTGCCAGTCCAGTGACTGTCAACCAGGGGCCAGGTTGCTCCTCCAAGCAGCATTAGAAACTTGTATATGTGGAGTATATGAGTGTGAATGTGTGTATTGGGGGATCACTGTGACAATGAGGTGCCCCTAGCATTTACTAGGCATCTCACAATGTGTAGGACAATCTCCAACAGCAAAGAATCGTTCTACTCCAAATGCTAATTGTTCAAAAAGCTTATCTTGGAGAAGCTCTGAATGAGCCAATCCCTTTTGAAATTCTAGGAAGAGTCTCCCAGAGTAGGAAAGTTTGGGTTTCCTGGACCTGGGCTTCCAGAGCAAGCCAGAATAAAGACCATACCACTGCCGTGGGAACCTGTTGGGCTAGGGCCAAGATATCTGTGTGCTGTAGGCCCAGGACAGAAATAGCCTTGCATGCCCACGAGAAGAAAGGGACCTCTTTCTTCTTATTATTGATGTTGACTTTCTGTGCCAAGTCCTTTGAGAATAAGGATGCTGGGAACTGCCCACAGCACCAAACAGAAGGAAAGTTATAGGCACAGATTATGACATAGGACTTGCTCTCTATCTTAGGCCCTCACCCAAGGTCAAAGCAAACCCAGCCCAGAGGTGCCGAGTTCCTGAATCCATTTTTCTCTATGAGTCAGACAGAGTCAGTGATGTTCCCTTAAAAGCCAGGAAGGCCATCTGTCACTCACAGAGGGAGTTTTGCATTACCTCCCTTGCCTTCGTCACCTGCCCTTGGGGAAATCCAGTCTTTGGACTGGCAGGAGCGGCCTCTGGTTTTCTCTAGTGGAAAGTACCGTCCCTGCAGGGAGCTGAATTCATTCATCCATGGATGACTCGCTCAGCGTTGTGTAATGGTGTCTGCCCAGTGCTCTGCGAGGTGCTGCCCAGTTTCTATTAGTCATTCTGGCTGTCTCTATGGTACCGCCAAAATGGGAAACCTTCTGTGGCTGAGGGGCTCTGTGATACCGAGGTTGGGCCGTCCCTACCCTCTGCCTCAATTTATTCTATATAATAAGAAGCCAAATGCTATCCCTCCTCTGCCTCATGGGACTAGTGTGAGGGCAAGCAGGATGGCATTTTATTTGGGGTTGGTTAGCAGCAGGGGTCATTTTAGCAATGCAAGGCTATCTCACCAATAGATGCACCCAGCTGACTTCCTTCTACACAAGAATGAACTCAATGAATGACTGTTGATTTTGTTTTAAAAATGGGGAGAGGTATTTTTGAAGCCACTGTGTTTTTCTATTTCTCTGTTAATTTCATTGTAATAATTTGGTTGGAGTTTTATTATTTGGTGAGGGAAGAGAGCTTTTTTTTTAAGTCAGGAAATCATCTATGGTAGAAGTTACAAGTCAGCAGCCTCTGCCGTGTCTAAAAATCTTTTGCATTTGGTGCCAACATTTGAAACTTGAGAGATTGCAGATTTAAAAAAAGCTAGTTTTCTGGGTGGAGGATGGGACATGTCATGGTCTCCAGTTTGCTGCAATCCCCCTCGACACACACAATTTAAGCCCCCCTCCTGCCCACCTACCCCTTTACTGTATTTTACTCATACATATGCCCCCTGCCTGGTTCTGGTCCTGGTGGGCATTTGAATTTGCAAGCCTCTGGTGTAAAGGGTGGTTTTTTATTGTGTTTTCATTACCTTCAGTATTTCCTGTGAATTGTTAGAAAGAAGTCCTTTTTTTTTATACTAAGATTCAGGTTCTGCCTCCCAACTGATAAACACAGGACTGAGATCCTTAGAGGCCTGTTGTGGCTTCTTTGAGCCATGGCTAAGATAAGCACCATCCTTTTAGAAATAGTCTAGTAGCAGTTTTCTTGCAGACAGACTTAAGTGCCAGAAGGGATGGCCTTGGTGATGGGTCCCTTCCCCAAAGACCCTTACAAAACACAAAGATTGGTGGGCCTGTCTGAGGGCAGAGGCCCTGGCTTGGGTCAGGGGTACCAGGAGCCACTGGTGAGGGGCCTCCAGTCAGGTCACAGTCTGGGCTCTTGGATACTAATCTTTTTAATATGGTACTAGTTGTTCTCCTTCTGACTTGAATTGGTAATTTATATCTAATAAAACCAAACAGTACCTCATTGCTGTCTTACTGAAAACAGAATGGATCTCCCCCTTTATTTTCATAAGGTGTTCTTGCAGGAGCCCTGGGGAGCAGGGCATCTGGGCAAGTGATGGGAGCTTTTGGAATAAATAGTCTGGCCTGAAAGTCTACCAGTCCCATCCTGGGTGACATCTCCACAACCCTGTTAGCTGGAATTGGAAAACATGTAGCTGGAAAGTAAATATTTAAAAAGAGATTTTTTAAAAGATAGCATTTAGCTTGGCATTTAAGAGACTGTGTGTGTTTGTGTGCATACACACACACGCATATCTAAAAGATAAAATGGCCTTAACTGAGTTTCAAAGAGCCCTTTGTAATATTTGTGTCACAGTTGGTCTCCTCTCAAAGTATTTGTCTCCCAGACTTATCACACAAGAGGAGTCCATAGGTTGTCAAACCCAAAATAGAGCAAACCTGCAAAGGGGCTAAGGGCTGAGGCCCCCAAACCTGTGATATAAACAAGCCCCTCTTACCCAGAGCAGAGGATCTAAGACCCATCCTCACTGGGGAAGGTCGATGACAGCCTTGTTAACCTGAAAGCACTCTATACTTCCAAGTGTAGCAGACCCACACTGCCAGGCTGCTCCCATGTATTCAGAAGGCCTGCTCTTTGTCCTGTCCAGGTGGCAGACACAGCCAGCACAGTGGAGGAAGCAGGTTGTTTTGTAACCAAGGGTGTATAACCACCTTCTGACCTGTTTTGTGTGTTAGTGGATCAAGGATTGAGACAGATGTGGAATTTGGCCTGGACAGGCTATCATTTGAGTAATCTTGGAGTTCAAGGGGAAATGGGGCACAGGCAGGGTAGCCAACCAAGATCCTGCACGAATGCTCAGATGACTTTGGCTCCTGAGCCAGAGCCCACTGGTTGCATTATATGTGCAGCTGCCTACCTGGGAGTAGAGGCAGAGCCCACCCCACTGGGCCTCATATTGGTTTACATGAATCTCAGAATCCAACTCCAAGGGACCAGGGTGTGGGATAGCTCTGGTCCAAAGTCAGGCTGGGCACTGGGCCCACTGTAGTGCCAGGGCTTTGGCAGGACTGAGAACCCCACCTGGCTTCCTCGCTGAGCTCCTTGGCCCCGTCTGGGGCTCCTGCTGCTTGTTCCTTGGCAGGTGAAATTCAGAGACCCTCGGGGAGGAGCTCAGACTTTAAGTGTGAAGTCAGGCTTCTTGCTGTCCTGCTCTGTGCTTATCTGGAGCAATTAGGTACTCAGCTTAGTCCTGGTGACCAACCCCTCATTCTGAGCCCTGGTTGCAGAAACTGGGTCTCTGTCTTGTCACCCATCTGTCCCTCAGTGGGTAACAAGGTCTTCCGAGAGCAGGGTGTTGCCTCGGATCATTACTCCAACCCCAGACGACCCTCACCGTGGCCACCTACTGTCCCGAGTATATTGCCTGCTCCAGAATTCCTCATTGCCTGGGCAGCCACTCCCAGCCCCTTGCTCCCTGATAGGAGTGGGTCTTACCTTCTACCTCTGACCCCTAGTCTGGTCTGGCCCAGCATGCGCCAGCACCAAAGAGCAGTCAAGACCAGTGAAACAGGCCTGAATGAGTGATCAGGGACAGCAAGACCTTAGCTAGGTCCAAATCAGCCCTGTCTAAGACAACACTAGGCACATATGTACCTTTAGGTTTTCTAGCTGCCACATTAGAAAAAAAAGAAACAGGTGAAATGCATTTTAATAATGTGTTTTATTTAACCCAGTATGGCAAAAATAGTATCACTTCAACTGTAAATATAAAAAATTTTAATGAGACATTTTGCATCTTTGAAATCCTGTGAGAATTTTATACTTACAACCCAATTCAGATAATTTTTTTCCAAAATACTTGATCTGTAGTCAGATTTTGTTAAAGGTATAGCTGAAAAAATAGATTCATATCGTCAGATTGTTCCAGATATACTTAAAAGTTTTCTAAAAACTAAATTGGGTCTTTAAATTTCAATGGCATGAAATGACAAATCAGTTCCTAGGTTGCAGTAGCCACATTTTTTCTGTGAAATAGCACCTGTGACTAGTGGCTACCAGATGGGACAGAGAGGGTCTAGAACTCTGCAAATGTGTAGAAGACCCGTCTTGGTGGTTTCACTGTGGCCCCTCCCGCCCCAGGCACTTGACCAGAGCTGGTTGGTCATTCCAGGCACCCCAGGAGGGGGGAGAGAGTGGTTTCCAGCTTCAGCTTGTCCAGGGCAGCCTCCTGGTTGCCCAGAATGGGAGTTGACCTCCTGAATATCGTCCTTAGAAGGAATGCAGCCCAGCGTCTCCAAAGGCTTCCCAGGGTCTTTTGCACCTCAGTCCACCCAGGCCAATTGCAGCCCCAGCCAGGCGTTTCCCTCAGACCCGTAACCCACCCCCAGGAGGTCCATGCCACCGGCTGCATCCCAGCTCTGCTCCCATGAGCAAAGCATTTCCTCTGAAAGCATGTGGCTCCAGAGCTTACAGCCTCGTGGCCAGTCCCTGAAACGGAAGCTCCGAGGTTTACTGCACTGCGTGCTCTTCTAGGCCAAACCCTGATTAAAGCACCTCCTCCACAAGCAGCCCTGCTAGGTAGGTGGACCTGCCCCTGCTAGGCAGGACTCTGGTGACCGACCCCACGACCACAGCAGGGCTAAGTGGCAGCGCAGGATTTGATCCCGCATGTCGTAGCTCCGACGCCAGCCCTTTCCACCCCATCACACTGCAGCTCAAAAAACAATCAAGCCCAGGACAGACAACCGAGCTCTTCTAAGACCCAAGACTTATGAGGTGCGTGATTAGACGGCGCTCGCCGCTTCGCGAATTCGCCGCCTTCTGGGTAATATTGTGACCACTAGAGGGCGCCGCACGAGTCATGTTCCCGGCAAAACCGAGACTGAATCCCCATCAAGGGAGACACACAGGCACAGAAAGCAGGTCCGGTTTTTTCTCTTCACCCTGCCAGAGGCCCCGGCCCAGCCAATACCTGTGGGAGCACACAGCTGACCTCGTTTGGCCTTTGAGATGTCTTGTATTGATGCCGGGGTTCTTGTTCAGGAGTCGAAGAATGAACCTCACAAACACTCAAAGTAGGAGAGCAAGTGAGAGGCTTCTTTTATTTAGAGATAAGAGGGAAAATCTCCTGGCTTGCACCAGGTGGGGACAAGAGAGTCCGGGCTGGTGCGTTGTCTAGGGGATTTATAGGCGGTTGAGAGACAAAGGGCTAGGGATGCACACCTGCCAGATGGTCCCAAAATGTTTATTTTTGAAGAGATACTAAGTTTTTTATCAGTGGGTTATTTTTCAAAGTTAGCTTAACACAAGAAATTTACTGCTTTGATTTTTTTTTTTAGGATAACAGCTTCTGTCTGGAAGCATATTAATCAAGACTGTGTGTGCCTTGCCTCCAATGTGGGCTGAGCCACTGTCCGTTTGATTGAAATGCAGCCTTGGCTTTAAGATAGAATTCTTCCTGAATAAACAGGGCCTTTGAGCAGGTGTTAAAGTAAATTTTACAATGGTATGTTTTAATTGACAGTGAAAATATAGGCTATGCTGAGATACTTTTTTTTATCTGGGGAGTATTCAAACTTCTAGGTTTTTAGTTTTAACTAATTTCGTTGAAGAATGCTTGGTTCCTAGTTTGATATTTTACTTTAGAGAATGTGACTTTGGCTTTGCTTAATTGTTTAACACAGAGTTTTAGTAGGGGTATTTTTCCGGAGGTCCTTACCCTACTCTGACTACACCCATGGTCCCTATCTCAGTATCACTCTTAAGTTTGGAGGGAGATAGCTATTTATCAGCAGAGTAATGAGTAAGGATTCTTCTGTGATTTTAATATGTCCTAAGTCTCTGAAAAAAGAGCTCTTTTTAAAGTGTTGGAGAAGGCAAGGGTTTTGGAGACATAGGCCTGAATCCCAGCCTTGTGCCAGTAACTGACCCTGCATGAATTCATTCATCCAACAAACATTTATTGAGCACCTACTATGTGTCTGACACTTCCTCTTAATATAGGGGACACTGAGATGAGTAAGATATGACTATGCCCTTGAGTAGTTCCTTGAAGAACTGGGACATAGGCAGAGATGTGATTATAGCTAAGGGGTAAAGGTTGTAAGGAGACATATGGATAGGGTGATCAAGGAAGGCTTCCTAGAGGAAGGCTGCTTGACTGGGGCTCAAGTCATGTGGTGGTGGTAGAGGTGGGGGGAAGTTTTGAAGACAGAGGGAAGAGCAGGTCAGAGACAAGGTGCATGACTGCATATCTGCTCTGGGAGCTCCAGCAGTTCCAGGTGACTAAAGTATGTCATGCCAGGGCATAGGGCTTTGGACATAAAAATGAATGGTAAGCAGGCTTGGGTGGAGTGGAAGTATTGGAAGAGCTTGGAGGATAGAGTCCTAGTCTTTCTTGGTTTTGATCTAGCTTCTGGCTGGCTATGAAGAATGCGCCAGAGAATTGTGAAATGGTAAGCAGGAAGCCAAGACTGTTGGCAGCTGCTGCAGCCAGGAAAGAAGAGGGGCAGCCAGGACTAGTGGGTAATGGACTGCGATGGAAGCCTGGGCTGGTGTGAGCGATATTAGGGAGATCAGATCTGTACACCCCCGGGCCGTGCTTCAATAGCTGGTGGATGCCCACACTGAAATCGAGGCAGGAGACCCGCATTGGGGTGGGAGTGGGGTGGGGTGTGGACAGTGTGTCCAGCTTTGAGGTGGTCAAGTGAAGGAGTATCAAGCAGAGATGTCTGGTAGGTGTGTGAGTCAAACACAGAAGAACAAAGCATAAGAATAAAGCCCAAGATGGAGGCTGAGGGTTTCGAGGAGCAGAGGCAGTGGTCAGAGTAGAGTTTTGAAAGATTGCTCTGACTAGAGTGCAGAATGGAATGGAGAGAAAGAAACCACCGGCCTGAGACAGCCATCCAGGTCGGGGAGCAGAGTCCCAAAGGAGCAAGGGGCCCCTCACAGGGTTCCCTTGCAGCTCAGATGAGGTTGTGGCAATTATAAACACAGCATCCAAGCCAGAGATGCTCTTGTCCACCCATTATGTCTTCTCTTTGAAGAGCAGAGAAGGCAAACTGGCCACCTCTCTGTTTTAAAACATTCTGAATTAGTTGCCAACTTTATTTGTATATTTTTATTGAGATATAATTGACATAGCATTGTATTAGTTTTAGGCATACAACGTAATGCTTTGGTATATGCACATATTATGAAATAATTACCACAATAAGGTTAGTTAACATCTGTCACCACATGGTTATAATTTTTTTCTTGTGATCAGAACTTTTAAGATTTACTCTTTAGCAACTTTCAAATACACAATATTGTTAGCTATAGTCACCATGCTGTACATTACATCCTCAGAACTTCTTTATCTTATAACCATAAGTTTGTACCTTGGGACGCCCTTCACCCACTTCACCTAAGTTTCCAACATTTAAAATTCAGATTTCACATGAATTTCTGGCTTTTCTCAGAAAAATCATAAGCTCTCACAAGGGTAGCTCCACATTTTTTTCACAGTAACACTGCAGGAGCTGAGCGACCACTGCTGTCTTTAGCTGGGCCACTTACTCTTCATTTTGTCACAGTCACCACCCCCTCCACTACCTCCCTGACACTCAGTTGCCAGTCCCCAGCCTGTTGAACTGGTATTTTCTTACACTAGGACTTATTCACTCATTTACATTACCTGTTAGCATTTGTTTGTGATTCCCCTAGGAGGTTGGGGCACACAGGTGTCTTTATGTGAGAGATCGGCCAAAATGTCTCTGTGAATGATATTCCCAAACCGTCCTGTTTATTTTTCATGCATGCTTCCTAGGGAAAGTGCCTTACAAATCTGAGCTACAGTTTCTTCAAGAGTGTTTAATAATTATGTTTAATTTATTTGAATAACAATAACTTAAGAATACTAATTTTTTAAAAAATTCACAGTGTGCTCAAATATGTTATCATTGACCAAAGTTTAATTCAACCACAAAATACTGGTTTGTGCCATGATGCTGCATTGTTTTGAGAAGGCCTCAGAAATAATCTTTAGTGATCACTATCCACTTGGACAATGCAAGGTTAGTGGCTTAAAAATGCCACCTTTTGTCACCAATCTTTCTTACAGCTTTCGCAGTACTGGCTGTTGGGTTGGCTACTGAAGCTTGTATAAGACTGCACATGGCCGTCACAAGAGCCACTTCAAATTAGATATATTAAAAACCAAGAACCCATTGATGTGGGGGGAGAGAGGATATGGGCAGATGGAAGGCAAAAATGGGAAAAAAAATTTTCCCTTTGGAGCACTGTTATTATTCCAATTGTAACTATTATTATTAACTATTATTAACTATCATTATTAACTATTCCAAATGTAAACAAATCCTTCATTGTTCACCTTTATTATAAACCAGTGATCACTTAGGGATTCATTATGATAATAAATAATTTCTATAAAGATTTCTTTTTAAGACGGGCTATGCTTTTTAAAATTTTGAAAATCACTTGTTTTTGCCCTACCACTACCCGAAGGGCTTCGCTGGGAGGGGAAGGGGCACTGCAGGGAGACTGCCCTAGCAGCAGGTGGCGCTGCGAAAACCGCGAGCACCTTCCCTCAACACTCTTTCTCTCAGCAATGGCCGGTGACGGTAGGGGGCCTCTCTCTAGGGGTGGCTATTCTGAAGCCTGATCCCACGTGCTGACAACTGTCCCCCATCCCTGCGGAAGCGCTGACCTTGGGGAGAGTTAGAGAAAAAAATGAATCTTTCTGTGCACCCTTCTCCGCAGGGCGGGGAGGCGGCAGTAGCGGACCGGACCACGCGGACCGGACGAGAGAGAATTCGCTCCGGGCGGCAGGCAGGGCGGCGGGCAGGCCCGGGGCGGGCGGGGTCCTGGGTGAGAAGCGAGCCGGCGGCCTGAGTAGGCTGCTGACTGAGCAGCGCACCCGGGGAGCGAGGAGGCGCAGTGGAGTGCACTGGCCGGGAGCTGACAGATACACGGCGCAGCCGGGACGGCGAGCGAGCGGGTGGGCGAGTGCGGTACGCAGCCATGATCACCTCAGCCGGTGAGTGTGACTGCAGCCGGCGCCGAAAGGGAGGAGTCGCCGCGCCGGCTTTTAGCTGAGTCAGGGCCGGTGACTGGGCACCTCCCGGCGGAGCGCCGGCCTGCGCGGCCCTTCGCTGCTCAGCGCCCACCCCTCGGGCCGGGGGCCGGCAGTCTGGCCGGCCCTCTGCGGGTCCCGGGATCCCCTCCGGCCCGGGGGAATCGCGCGGTGCCCGCCGCCTGGGCATCCCTGCCCAGCCACACCCCCGTGCCCGGCCCCGAGGGGCTATCTGGGTTCTTCTCCGACTAGAGGCATTTTCCTTAATTCTATTCCTCCCGAAGTTGGCCCTGTGGGGCCGCCCAGTCTCAACCCTTCGCAGGTTGTTGGCCTGGGATGTTCGGCTGTGCGGTCTGACAGAAAGACACCCTAACTCCTCCGTAAGTGCTTCTGGACCCGGCCCAGCTCCGTTCTCCTTAGGGTGAACTCTGAAATTAGATTTGAGCTGGTTTCTGGGTGTGTTCCAAGGGTATTCAGTTAAAGCACCCACAGAACTTTGTGTTGAGAGAAGACAACACCCTGAGGACAGCATTAATCTGAGAACCAGCCAATGGTTTTGAGGCGAGGTGCACAGTAAATACTCTGCATTGAAGAAAGAACTCGTGGGTGTGCGCAGCAGGTTTCCTCTACTTAATCGTCTTATACATAGATTCGTGCAGTCACTTTTGAAATGGGACCAAGCCCCCCACCCCCACCCCCACAGGTTGATGTGCAGTATCTGTCCACAGCCTTGGTGCGCTTTCTTCTTGCCTGCTTACACACCCTTTCCTCGTCCTGTTTTACTCCACACTTGTCCCACAAGTACTTTGTTATAAACAAACTGATCAGAAGAAGACTGTAACTTGCACTTTTAAGGAACTAAACACCGTCTATTTAGGAGGGTTGCTTAAAGAAATTGGTGGAGATTCTGGGGACATACTAAGTTATTTTCAAAGCCTTGAGGAGACAGTCACCTGTACCTGGAATTAGACTTTTATCCCCAAAGGTTACAAAGATTCAGAGAGAAGTTTTAGTTCAATATTAGGAAGAGCTTTTCCAGTCAGGTTTCTTGTCACTTGTAAATGTAGACCATATTCTGTCTCAAATCCATCCATTACCTCTGCTGCTTCTTAGCCCAAACCACCTTCATTTCTTGCCTGGGTTACTATAACAGCCTTAAGATTGTTTTTCCACAGTTGCCTTATACTGTCCATTACTGTTGGGAGTCAGAGTGTTCCTTTTAAAACTGATCACATAATATCATTCCTTGCTTAAAATCCTCCAGTGCTTTCTTTTGTGTTTAGAATAAATTCCAGACTTACAACCAAAGACCTACATGATCTGAACCCTGCCTTGTTTTGTACTACTCTCCATCACTCGCTACACCCACCCTAATCACACTGGCCTCTTTCCTGTTCCTTAAATATGCCCATTTCTCTCCTACTTCGAGGCTCTTCCACATTTTCTTCCCTTTTTCTAGACTCTTCTTCCTCAAGTTTTCCCTTAGCTTCTCAATCTTCAGTCTCAGCTCAAATTTTATTCTTTGCTGATGTCTTTTAAAACATGCTGCCTCTCTTCCCCTTAGCTTTCCCCTCCATTCATCACAGCCCATTAATTACTTAGTTTATATACCCTATTACTGTCTTTCTCTTGTAGAACTTTGGCTGGGGAACCTGTTGTTTTCGTAATTCTTAGAACACCTCCAAGCAGAAGTTCAAAAGTATGTCTTGTATGAAGAAATTAGTCAGCTAATCAAATCAGTAAATCAGTACCTAGAGTATTTTAGGTAAAGGCTGGAAAAGCAGTTGGTGGGAATATGAGAGAATTTACACCAGTTGAGGGTGGCAGGAGTAGTGATTTTTGAGTTCCTGCTCTGAGACTCTGTGATGATATTATAATGCACAGTTGAAAAACACAGGGGTTAGGGGCACCAACCCCTATATAGTTGAAAATCTATGTATAACTTTTGACTCCCCCAGAACTTAATTACTAATAGCCTACTGTTGATTGGAAGCCTTACTGATAACATAGTCAATTAACATATACTTTGTATGTTATATGTGTTATATACTGTATTCTTAAAATACAGTAAGCCAAAGAAAAGAAAACATTTTTTCAAACTTTCACAAATCTCCAGTAACTTTTCCAATATATTTGTTGAAAGGAATCTTGATATAAGTGAACCTGTGCAGTTCAAACCCTTCTTCAAGGGTCAAGCATATTTGTTACATTTACTGGATTACTTAACTAGCTTCTGCTCCAAACCTTTTGTCACCTTGTTTCCTGTCCTTTAGCTCACAATGGCTTAGGATCTGACGCAGGTGGTAAACAGGCTAGCATCATGGTTCCAATGTGTATTAGTTTATTCGTCCATTTATTCCCTAGGCACTTGCTAGGCACTAAGAACACAGTGGCAAATAAGAGATCAACATGTACTATTAAAATTTTCAAGAGGTTTGGCTGTGGAAGAGTGGAGCCACCCCCAAGAGTTTACATTTTTAACAAGTTCCCAGGCACTGGCCAATGCTACTGGTCCAGGGACTGGATTTTTTTTTGGGGGGGGGGGGGTAATTGTTAATCTGCAATTACATGTGCAACATTATGGTTACTAGACTCCCCATATCATCAAGTCCCCCGCATATACCCCATTACAGTCACTGTCCATCAGCGTAGTGAGATGCTATAAATCACTTCTTGTCTTCTCTGAGTTGTACAACCCTCCCTGTGCCCCCCGCCCCCACATTATGTCTGTTAATTGTAATGCTCCTTTTTCGCCCTTGTCCCCCCCTTCCCACCCATCCTCCGCAGTCCCTTTTCCTTTGGTAACTATTAGTCCGTTCTTGGATTCTGTGAGTCTGCTGCTGTTTTGTTCCTTCAGTTTTTTTTTCTTTGTTCTTATACTCCACTAGTGAAATCATTTGATACTTGTCTTTTTCCACTTGGCTTATTTCACTGAGCATAATATCCTCTAGCCCCATCCATGTTGTTGTAAATGTCTGGATTTGTTTTCTTCTTATGGCTGAATAATATTCCATTGTGTATATGTACCACATCTTCTTTATCCATTCATCTACTGATGGACACTTAGGTTGCTTCCATTTCTTGGCTATTGTAAATAGTGCTGCGATAAACATAGGGGTGCATCTGTCTTTTTCAAACTGGGCTGCTGCATTCTTTGGGTAAATTCCTAGGAGTGGAATTCCTGGGTCAAATGGTATTTCTATTTTGAGTTTTTTGAGGAACCTCCATACTGCTTTCCACAATGGTTGAACTAATTTGCAGTCCCACCAGCAGTGTAGGAGGTTTCCCTTTTCTCCACATCCTCACCAACATTTGTTATTGTTTGTGTTTTGGATGTTGGCCGTCCTCACTGGTGTGAGGTGATATCTCAATTGTGGTTTTAATTTGCATTTCTCTGATGATTAGGGATGTGGAGCATCTTTTCATGTGCCTGTTGGCCATCTGAATTTCTTCTTTGGAGAAGTGTCTATTCAGATCCTCTGCCCATTCAGGGACTGCATTTTTAAAACCATTGAGTTAGGCAAATAATGTGATACATGTGGTGTTATAATGGTTTAATAACATAGTCAATTATTAAACTTCAAAATATAAACTTTTACAGATTTAAAGAACAGTAATCATTCTTCTAGTGAATAACCCCTCAAAAAATACTTGTTCCAACTATGGTACATTTTGACTAAGTGTAATTTCTATCTTAGCATATATTTCATAATCATGATATACCATTTGTCTTATAGCTGGAATTATTTCTCTTCTGGATGAAGAAGAACCACAGCTTAAGGTATGAGTTCAAGAAAAAGTAACTGGGCTAAATATGAGTGCTCTGAAGCACTTTGAATTTAGTGGTATCTGTGTATCTTAACATCATTTAAAATAGCCATCCTACCCGGTCTTGGAAATCTAGCCCCAGAGGACAGTATTTCGGCAACAGCAGTTGGTTTTTTCTAGAGTTCAGCAAAGCTAAGACAGATCTCAATGTGACGTCTGAAGAGCCCCTCCCCCAGCTGCTGTGTCAACAGCACCAAAAAAAATGTTTCTTGTGTGTCACATATTTTTAAACTATTGTCATTTGGCAAGAGTTTGGAATATACTTCAAGTGGCTCTAGAAACCTGAATTAATTTATATCCAAACTAGTAACCTTGCATATTCAAAGAAGAAAAATGATCATTATGAGAGGAATGACATTATGTGGCTAGTCTGATAATTTGTAATTGTATACAGGAAATGTATAAACCTGGGGGGAAACAGAAGTTAGTTGGTAAATATTTATATTAGTCATAGGTTAAAAATTTTAGTAAATATAACTGAAAATTTGGTCATTGATTTGTTGGGAACTTTTTTTTTTTTAAGGAAATGTAATGGTAAGTCTGTCTCAAAATTGAATTTTGGTTTTTTATCTTCTACAGGAATTTGCACTACACAAATTGAATGCAGTTGTCAACGACTTTTGGGCAGAAATTTCTGAGTCTGTAGACAAAATGTAAGAAATTATTTCTATAAATTGGAATAAAGTGGATCAACTTTCATTATCTGTGGATGTGGGTCTGTGGCTTATGAATTCATTTAGAAATGTACTGCTACTAAATTGTGGCTTGAATATTTAGATTTTGGACTTTTAAGGAAAACTACAGTTTGAACTAGGACTATACTTCCTAATTTCTTTCAGAGAAGTTTTGTATGAAGATGAAGGTTTCCGAAGTAGGCAATTTGCGGCCTTGGTGGCATCTAAAGTGTTTTATCACCTGGGGGCTTTTGAGGAATCTCTGAATTATGCACTTGGAGCAGGTGACCTCTTCAATGTCAATGATAACTCTGAATATGTGGAGACTATTATAGGTAATTATCTTCCGTCTGGTAAGGCTTTATCTTGTTGGCTTCTTGCTCTAGTGCATATCGCTTTTTCTTTTTTTCTGAATTGCTTTCTGGTGTTACTGCCAAATTTCATTTTAATTAGAAGTTCATATCTTTCTGAAATAATTTTAGGCAGGTGAGCTTTTAGATCTGCCTTCCAATCCTGTGCTTTACTGGTTTTTGTTGTAAGGAACAGCAGTTGTATCAATGCAGTTATAATTAATGAAGCTGCTCACAAAAGGTTTTAAGAATGAATCTAAGAAATTATTCAGAAACAGCCATTTTAACACAAAGAGAGTTATCTCTAGTTATGGGTATCTCTACTCCAGTGAACAAACAAAATCACATGAAAAACTTTGTTCAGATTATTATGAGTAACGGAAATTAAATGGTAGCAATATAGAGAGTTGTTTCTAATACAGGAAACCGTTATTGAGTATCTCCATTGTGCTAGGCACTGTGTCAGTCATTCTTCAGAGCATGGTTTATTTCATAGCTGCCCTGTGAGGAAGGAACTCACCCTGTTTTACAAATGAGAGAATCAAGTTTCAAGATGATAAAGATGTATGGCTAACTAAATAGGAGGATCAGAATTTAAAACCCAGGCTTCCTCCAAAACTCTACTGTTTTTACTGGTAACCATTGTTTTCTCATTTGTTTCATTGTTTTCCCATTTGTTTCTTTACTTTTCAAGTGAGAGGGTAGCATTCAGGCAAGGCTTTGAGTTTTCTATCTGTAAGTCAAACCAGCTCTACAAGATTTTGTAGCTTTAAAAAACGTTTGAAAAGTCCTGTCTAATAGGTGAAAAAAGGGGCTGCATGTCCTTCAGACATGTCTTTATTAATACCAAGCTTTAGATCATAGTTATAGAAAGCCCAAGGGCGTGTTCTCTGTCAAGACTGTACAGCATAGATAATTGTTTGAATTACTGATTAAGAGGAAATCTACATTATTCACCTACACCCACAAAAGGAGGACATTGATATCTCTTTCAGAAATTGCTGCTCAAGGTGGTCCAAAGGGGTACTTTAAATTGTCCTTGAAGTTATAAGTAGATTGTGTGTTCACATATTTTTAAGTTTTTGCCATGGTGGTGTGAAAATGTTGCAAGTAACTTTATTGCTGTTGGGGCTTATGGAGTTTTCATCTGTGACTTCGGAAAGAACAGATGGTTTTAAAGAATAGATACCATTTGAAACCAGAGCACTTTCCATACATTAAGTTAGAAATGGTGAGTTAAATACACTAATCTCTTTTCTCTTATTTGAAGGATTTTTCTTTTTTGATGAATGTTGATAATTTTTTCCAGGGTGATCTGAAAGGGCTTGCAACACTACCATTTTACAAGTCATGCTCTTAAACAGGACTTTTAGTCTATTAAGGGCTGTGAGTTAGTAGGTGCCTTCCCTGTCTGAACACTGTGTATCATTTTACTTAGAAGGAGAAGGTCATTGTTGATCAGTAGACCAGTTCTGTTTGCTTTTTTTGTGTGTGGAAGTAGGATTTAATCTTCCTAGTTTTTTAGGGACTGTTAGGGTAGATTTTTTTTTTTTAATCTCAGTGAGATTTGTGAAAGAATATACAAAATAAAATTTGGGAATGACTTTCTGGGATCTTAATGAATATCATAAACACTACATCCAGAAAATTCGAGACTAGTAAATCATCTCCCAGTTATGGTAAGACTTCAGCTGGAAGTGAGGCTAGATTCTGAGAGAAAGTTATGATATTAACCTGGTGAGAGCAGAAATCTCATTTGAAACCTGGGAGGTACGTTTTTCCCCCCTCAGTTATGATCTAAGGAAAACTCCCCCAGTGTTGTATTTCTCTGGTTCCTCTTTGGTGGGTTAGGGGTAGTGTTTCCTCACTTAACTACATTTAGTTCAAAAAGCTCACTTTAGGGCCTAGTGGAGATTTTTTTTAAGTCTTCTGCTCACCTCAAAATACAGCCCACTTAACATGGGTCACCTAGTGGGCTAGCAATTCATTCTGTTAATTCAGATCATTTGTTTCCTAGGGCTATAGTTTACAACTAATAAATCTTTGTACCCTTTCTTTTTTTTGAAAAGGAGAGTAACAAGCCAGTGAGTTATAGAAAGGATAACTACTGTATACGTCATTCAGCTTGGGTGGCTATTTGTCTTCCTTATGAAGGTGGAAGAGATTTAGGGAAATTCCCTTTTTTGGTTGTTCCTAAGACATTTAAGATATGCTTCTGAAGTAGTGTAAGATGTAAACAGAATTAGCTGTTTCTCATCATGTGTGCTGTTGTCACCCTTCAGTGTGTTGTGTCATCCTCCCCATTTGCCCAAGTCATTGTGAAAGGTGAAAGCCAAATTGTGCCCATACACCATTGCGTAAATTTTCAGGCTCCTGGGGAGGGAGGCTGTGTAATAGGGCCCACCCGCCTCACATTGAGACAATGAACATTTCAATTTAATGTGCTACAATTGCTGGAAAATTTTTTGGAGATCTTTGAAATTGCCTTTATTTAGAACCTGTGGCACACTTCAGGTCATTTCATTATTCTACAAAGGTGATTCAGACATGGTCCCTACTCTCAAGGAGCTAATAGTTTTGCTAATGTGAAGAAGTCTAGTAATTTATTGCCATGTGATATTTGCTAAAATAGGTCTTTTTCGATGTCCTCAATAATGGCAAATGCTTGTTTTTGAAAGTGAAACAGCTATTTGTAGCCAATAAGCAGTCTGTCTAGTCAAGTTGAATAATAAAGTTCAAAATAAAGTCATAAGATAGAAATGTTTTAATTAGTGTTAGATTTATTGGAATTAATGTGTAAGCCCTCCAGCGTAACCACTATGAAGTGAACAATATTAATTTGAATGTGTAATTTCTAACATTTAAAAATGTTTGCTTATTACACCATACACATCCCATAAATTTTTATAATTATGTATATTTAGGCACATTGTCCTTTAGAGCAGTTTAGCCCAATTTACAAGATGATTAGAATTACTTTATTTTCTCCATAGCAAAATGCATTGATCACTACACGAAACAATGTGTGGAAAATGCAGATTTGCCTGAAGGAGAAAAGAAACCAATTGACCAGAGATTGGAAGGGATCGTGAATAAAATGTTCCAGCGATGTCTAGATGATCACAAGTATAAGCAAGCTATTGGCATTGCTCTGGAGACACGAAGACTGGACATCTTTGAGAAGACTATACTGGAGTCGGTAGGTAGATGATGTGGTTTAGTTATTCTTGTTGGGGAATAAGCAAAACAAATTATTCAAACTAAAAATCTCATAGAAAGTGGAAGAAATCTAGTTTAGGCTGATCCTGACCTCTCAAGCCACCAGCCTTCTCTCTGAGAGTATACTTCCAATAGCCAAATTAAACTGTCTCCTAGTCTTAAAAAAAAAAAAACAACCTAGTTTAGAAATAAGGTGCTCTTTTGCCAAATGTTTTATTTTTGTTTTTATATATGAACCTTGGCTGTGTTTTGTGGTCATTGAATATGGGCTTTTATCTTACCACATTTATTCCTTTGAGATCTTGCGTGGGGAAGTTGTTTAAATTACCCTGCCTTTTTTAAGATGACTGTATTGATAAACTAGTATTTAACACATTATGGCTAAATCTACAAACTCGATTACTGGTTTGGTGGTATTTTGCAATAATTGTGACAATTGTAAATCACCAACCAAAGTGGTAAGAAAGGTGCAAGGCTGAGTTAAATGAACATTGAACTGCATGCCCACTTTGCCTGTCTCATCACCTATCCTTTTCCATGAGCTAGCTCTTTGCACTCTAGCCATTTTGACCTTAGCTCTTAAATGTACCCTGCCTACTCCTATGGCCAAAAATGCTGCCTCTGCCAAAAATATTCTTTCCTTTCCTTACCTTATTCCTATTCAAGATTCACAATTAGCTTAACTGTCACATGTTTACAGATTCTTCCATCAATCCTAGCCACCTCTTCAGCCTCTATTGCAAAAACAAGATCCAATTCTTTTGTTAATTTCTTGGATCCCTGTATTTTTTCAGTGTTCCCCACCATAGTAATTAATTAATTGTATTAATGGGTAGTTAACATGTCTTTCCCACCAGATTATAACTTCCATAAGGACAGGTACTTTGTGCCTTGCTCACCACTGTGTCCTCAAAGCCTAAGGCAATGTTTGGCAACAGTGGTATGATTTGTTTACATGAGTTAATGAATGAACGACCCAATGTGGTAGAATGGCCCTTGTTTTACTGTTTCACTTGTGTGCAGTTGTAGCCTTTCCTTGTCTTAATGTGAATAGAATTAAAATATTTGTTTTTATTCATTCAACAAATACTTTTTGAGTGCTACTATGTGTCAGACACTGTTTTAGACATTGCAACAAGACGAACAAAGTTCCTTTCCATGTGGAACAAACCACTGGGAGAATAGAGAGCTGAGCAGATAAACATGGAAGTTAAAGGAGTGATAAATGTTTAAAGAAAGAATAAAGCAGAAGAAGAAACTCATCCTACTTTGCACACCAGTGCACATATACATAGAGATATGACTTAAGTTTAATGAAACAATCCCTATTTTGACTACTTGTGATATCACTCTGATGCTTTAAAATTGTATTTCATTACAAAAAAATGCCAGGCACATTAAGTTGATTTCATTATATACTGATAGGTAACAATTTGCTTTTTGAGAAATAACTGCTGTAGTACTCTCCAGTATGCTTATTTATGGTGAAGGACTTTATAGGTTCATGTCTCCGATATTGGATAGGCTTTGGAGAACTACGAGGTAGACATACATAGTATGGAGTCAAAATTTCCTCAGGGAAAGTGCCAGCAAGAACTGACAGCACTCAAAGCTTTTGTCACTCAGAGCTGGAGAACAGTTCTTTGTCCTCGTGTTCCTGGCCACCAAGTATAGGCAGTAAGTCATGAGGACTAACAGGATTGGAGGCAGGACTTCAGAAGACACAATTTAAAAACATAGCCACTCAGTATATGGACAGCTGATATATCTTTTTATAGTAAGAACATTACTCTATTACAGTATACTATATGTTCATATAGTGATGATCCTGGATGATCACTAAATATTAAATTGTTTTTGACCTTTTTTTCATGAAGACAGGGAAATAGATAATTTTCTTCTAAGATTTTTATTTAAAATGGTTAAAATTTAAGTTGTATTGCTTAAGCAGCAAATCTTCGGCTGCCTAGAATGACTAAAGAATTCAATTAATTAAAATTATCTATTCAAGAATTAGATAAAAATAACTCAATTTCTAAATAAACATAATGTTTCAGTGACCACATAATGATGTATCTTTAATCTCTTTCAGAATGATGTCCCAGGAATGCTAGCTTATAGCCTCAAGCTTTGCATGTCTTTAATGCAAAATAAACAGTTTCGGAATAAAGTACTAAGAGTTCTAGTTAAAATCTACATGAACTTGGAAAAACCCGATTTCATCAACGTTTGTCAGGTACTTACATTAGATTACATTACTTTACATTGCTGGGCTGTGCCTCATTATGTTATGTTGCTATAATGGTTTCTTATGTTTCTCAACTGATATTTACAACAGTCCTGTGAAGATAAGGTATGTATTTATTTTCTTTTTTACTGATAAGCTGAATCTCATAAAGCCAAAAAACTGTTTTATTATAGTGCATTCTTTTTGTCGTTTTGAAAATATTCCACGCATTTATGGAAGTTTTGGAAACAAGGTTAAAAAAAAAAACAAAATAAAAGGTAGAACTAAGAATAAAACCAGTACCTCTGTTGTCATTCTAAAAAGAAATTCGAGTTTAAAAATTATCTTTGGTTTCATTGCCCAGGCACAACCAAAACTTGGGTATATTTTATCTCTTCATGTAGAAATTTGCTTTAACATTTTTAAATTCAGACAGTACAAAAAATATATAAAAGGAAAAGTGTATCCTTCCCTTCCCTGGGCCTTTTCCCAAAGGTTATAGTTTGTCTTCCACTTATTAGCACATGTCTTTTCAATGGCTATGTTGTATTTTAATGTCTAGAAGTGCATAGGTTTGCTTTTTAACAATTAATCATACTGTGTAAATTAATTGTATTCTGCTTAGAGCATAGCATTTTATCATTATGATGTGTTCATATTATGTGTTTTCATTCTCTGTACATTTATAAAACTTAGATTAATGTGTCCTTTTCTAAAAAAAATTTTAAATACCTTTTAAAGCAAGTTTGAAATAGCAATAGCCAGAAGAAAAATGTCCAAATTTATATCCAAGGTCAGCTTAACATTTTAGTATATTGCTTTTGGTTTTCTCAGTAGAGGTTTTTGGAGTGTTATTTGCTTCTTAATAGTTTTTAATAATTTTTTTTATAGTTTTTAAAAACTTAAATGAAAAACAGTATTCTGCCCTTTTCCTCTGTGTATTTCAGTTTTATTCCTCAGAGGCAATTTTATTTCTTTTAGCTCTTTTTTATTCCTTGTCCCTTTAAAAATATTTTTAAATTTATTTTATATTTTTAAAATATTTTTTGAACAGGTAATAATTCATTCATTCACATGATTAAAAATTCAAAAAGAGCCAGAGAGTATACAGTGAAACATCTTCTTCCCACTTCCTTTCTTTTGGCTCCCAAGTTCCCTTCCTGGAGGCAAACAGAATCAGTTTTATATATATGTATGTATGTATGTGTGTGTGCGCGCGCGCGCACGTGTGCGCACACACACACACACACACACACGTGTCCTTCAACAATTTTCCATTTTGTAACTCTTCACAAGCTCTTGTTCTTTTTCTTGATTGTGCCATAGTCATTCAGTGGAAGTACTTTACCTTACTTAACATTCCCCTATTATTGGTCATTAATATTTTGTTGCCATCATTTCCTGTTCTTAATTTATAATAACTTCAATTACTGTGTTTATTGTGAAATGTTATTTGCTACTTAAGGGGGCAAGAAAATTTAAATTGAATTCTTAAAAGAAAATCCTAAATTTAATGGATAATTTTGTTAAAACATGGCAGATCAAAAGAGTAGTAAGAGAAATGTTTCAAAATGGCCATTTTAGTGTGTCTTGTCCTGGCCCAGCACAATACAATGTGTGTTAAATGAATGAATGTCTTGCACAATTTATGGTAAAGCAGAAAATACAAGTTAAGGAGCACTTGATAGGGAATTATGGTTAAGATTTAAAGAAACCAAGATTTATTCACCAACCAGTTATTGAATACTGCTAATTAACTGGCACAGTATTAGGAGTTGTAAATATAAATTGTATGGATTTTCTTAAGGAAGGCAGATGCCATTTTCAGGAAAACTTTGTCTAGTGCCAGGATCAGAAATGGAGTGCTAGACTAGACTAGTTTGCTATGCGCCAGTTTGCCTATGCTAATAGTAAGGTTTCCTATTGCTATTGATTATTTGTCACTCTCTAAGTATGTTGTAGATGAGTTTTAAATATTATGTAATTGTTATATCTGTGTTTCAGTGTTTAATTTTCTTAGATGATCCTCAGGCCGTGAGTGATATCTTAGAAAAACTGGTAAAGGAAGACAACCTCCTGATGGCTTATCAGATATGCTTTGATTTGTATGAAAGTGCTAGCCAGCAGTTTTTGTCATCTGTAATCCAGAATCTTCGAACTGTTGGCACACCTATTGCTTCTGTGCCTGGATCCACCAATACGGGTACTGTTCCAGGATCAGAGAAAGACAGGTATAAGTATCTTAATGGAACAGTCTTTTTTCATTTTGAGAGTAGGTGGAATATTCATAGCATATTCTAAAAATAAATTTCACCACTAGCTTTCATAGATTCATAAAGTCTTATTAAGGCTATTGCTCTGTTTTGCACTCTGCTTTAAGGAAAACCAAAGAAATGGACTCTTCTGGAAAGAATGGAAGTGATTATCTGATTGAGGGGGCTTGCCAGAGAGCGTATGTGCTATCTAACCAAGTAAATTAAAAATCGCAAACAGGGAGGTGAGCTAGATTTTAGATATTTGGGTTGATGTTTGGAAAATAAGAAATATTCTCAGTTTTTGTGCTTTTATTAGAACTAAGATAGATATTTATCTGAGGCTGATACAGTATTAGACTTTATTTTCCTGCATTTTGTTACACATTTGGACCACTTACTAAAAATGCTTAACTGTGCCTTTGTTATGCCTGCTTATTTCTTTTTAAAGTTGTCCACATAGCAGTGAGAGTTATCCTTCTGAAACCTAAGTGTCACTACCCTCTCAACTTCTGATACTTTACCACCACATTTCATACGAAATCCTGTATCTTGAAAGTGACCTATAAAGCTTTATGTGCTCTGTCTTCTCATACTCTTCACCTCATCTCTTACTACTTTTTTCCTTAACTCACTCTGCCTTCCTATGTCACTGGCCGCCTTATGGTCCTCAAAAACGCCAAAAATAAATCCTGCCATAGTAAGCTTTTCTTGAATTTTGGTTTTTAAGTATTTGTTTTTCTCCAGTTATTTTTCTTCTTTGGCATATATGTAAGTTGGATTTTCTCTGCCCATCTGCTGTATTTGTTACTTTCTTTCTTTCTTTTGAATTCTTTCAGCTCTTCAATTCTTTTTCTTTTAATTGAATAATAATTTAAATACAGAAAAATGCACGTATCTTAGCTATACAGTTCAGTGTGTTCTGACGATATAAACACTATAAACACCTGTGTAACTATTACCTCTGTTATCACAGAAACTTACCCTCTTGCCCTTTGAGGTCAACCTCCCCACCTCCCACCCCCCATCTCTGAGCAACCACTGTTTTGATTTCCAATATCAGATTGGTTTTGCCAGTTTTTGAATTTCATTAAAATGGATCACATAATGTGTATTCTTCTGTTTCTGCTTTTTTCATTCAACATAATGTCTGTGACATATATCTGTGTTTTAGGTGAGTCCATAACTGATTGCTTTTTGTTGCTGAGTAGTATTTCATTGTGTGACTATATCAGTTTGTTTATTCATTTTTATACTGATGGGCATTTGGGTTGTTTCTAGTTATTGGTTATTAAAAAGAAGGCTGCTATAAACATTGTGTATTCTATGAGGTAGGAGTAAAGAGTTTTGTTTAAATATATGGATGTTGGTAGTTCCATTACCATTTGTTTCAAAGACTGTCCTTACCCTTTTGGAGCTTTTGACAAAAATCAGTTCCATGTATATGTGTTGATAGATTTCTCTGTTCTTTTCCATTGATCTCTTTGTCTTTCCTTATACCAGTACCACAGTATCTTTATGACCAAACCTTACGGTAAATCTTGAAATCAGGTAATGGAAAACATACAGTTACAACTTTTTTCCCCCTAAGATTGTTCAGGCTTTTCCTGAGGCCCTGTGGAGTGGCAAGAGCTCACATCCTGCTAATTAACCAGAACCAGATCGATGCCCATGTACTCTGCAGCCTTTCAGTTGATCCTGTCTGACCACCCTTCAGGAACTCTTCTCCCAGGGACAGATGCCAGGCTCTTGGCCACAAGCTCTTAAACCTTTGGACTTAGCTCTGGACAGGGCAGGACCTCGTCAGAAAGCCAGGGGACCCACGTCCAGAGAGTGGTCCACCACAATGAGAGTCTATGGGTTTGGTCTCCATGTTCCAAGAACTGGGCCTTGCCTGCTAGCTGTCACCCATAAGGTCTTTCAAGATGATTCTGTGCTAGGCGTCATACATGCCATGTATAGGCAGAACAAAAAAAACTTCCAGGATGAATGCTCAAAGTTTCTGGTTGGCAATATTGTCATAACCTGCAACTACAATCATACCTATCGTATTGACAGTGTGGGGTTGGAATAAGACTCCAAAGACAGCTTCACAGTGTCTTATGGGAAGGAGATCGCATTCTTGGAGTACTAGAGCAAAAACCATGGGATCACTATTAAGGAAGGGGACCAGCCACTGCTGATCCACAGGCCCAGTGAGAGACAGAATAACCTAAGGGTAGCCGTGAAAGGACATCCTGCTGCTGCCTGAGCTTCCTTCATGACTGGAATCCCTGAGGAGATGAAGAAGGACTTCAGAGCCATGAAGGATTTGACCCAGCAGATCAACCTGAGCCCTAAACAGTACCATACTGCTTTAGAATGTTTGCCACAGAAAATTTCAAAGAATGAGACAGCCAGTAATGAACTGACACATTGGGGATTCTGCCTCTTCGGCCCATTGATCACCACTTGAAGGCAACTGAAGGAAAACACGTCCTTTGCATCATTCATCTGATGGATGTAATATTCAAGAACAAGGAGTGCAGCAACCTTCTCTTCCAGGCTGGAGCTGGAACTATTGAACTTGTTAATAAGCCATACCATGATCTGCATGTCTGTTTCTGACGAAATTCAGCTCCTCAAAGTCCTTTATTTCCTCAGTGGAGCAAAAGAGCCCTTTAACCTCAGCCTACCTGGCTTTGTCTTTCTTTGACTTCTCCATCTCTGCCTACTCCTTGGGTTGGGTGGGTGGCCAACATTGCCATGGACTGGTACAGTAGCTTTGCTGTGACTTTGGTCAAGGCATGGCGCTGCAGACCCCCGGCCCAACAGTGCGATGCGACACACCCCAGGGGGACACTGGAGCACTGGGGACATTCTGCCCCGCGCCTTCCTCCCCAACACTGGACTCCATGGGGAAGGTGGCTCGCCACCACTGCTATCCCCCCCCACCAGCAGCACTCATCTAAACCTGGGCCGAGGGAGCAGATGGTCACATGCTCTTCTGCACTGGGCTCTTCTGCATTTATATAAATCCCTGGGGATTCTAATTGAGATTGAATTGAATTGCTTTAATTTGGAGCAAATTGACAATCTAACAATTGGGTCTCCATAAGCACGGTATTGTTCTTCATTTATTTAGGTTTTCTTTAATTTTTCTGTTTTAATAGATTTCAGTGCAAAGATTTCCTTAAATTTGTTCCTGTGTAAGTATAACAACGAAGCAAAACTGAAGAAACAAAATAGCAGCAGACTCAGACTCCAAGAAGGGACTAGTAGTTACCAAAGGGGAGGGGTGGGGGAGGGAGAAGGGGATTGTGGGGTATCATGATTGGTGCACATGGTGTGTGTGGGGTCACGGGGAAGACAGTGAAGCTCAGAGAAGACAAATACGGACTATGTGGCATCTTACTACACTGATGGACAGTGACTGCAGTGGGGTATGGGGGGACTCGATAATGAGGGTGAATGTAATAACCACATTGTTCTTCTTGTGAAACCTTCATAAGAGTGTATATCGGTTATACTTTAATAAATAAATAAAACAATCCTTATAATTAACTTAGAAATTAAAAGAAATTGTTCCTGTGTATTATGCTTTTTGATGCTATTGTTATGGCATGTTTAAATTTCAATGTCCAGTTGTTAGTAATATATAGAAATACAGTTGATCTTTTTTATATAAATGTTGAATCGTACAATTTTGCTTTAGGTCTAATAATTTTTTATAGGCCTTTTTAGAGAATTTTCTTACATAGGAATCATATCATCTGCAAATAAAGAGAATTTTACTTCTTTTATAACTTTAATGCCCATGTTTATCTGCATGGGCTAGGATTTCTAGTACATTATTGGATAGATGTAAGAGTGAACGTCTTTACTTTGTTCCTGATCTTAGGGGGATAACAATTAATTTCTTTCTTTTTTATTTAAAATTTTTCTTCTGCCCTTGCGTTTATTTGCTGTCATGTTCCTTCTGTGTTAGTCTTCATTTCTGAAATAACTATCTTCTTTCATTTCTGATTTTTCTGTAGTTCTGTTACTTCATTTCTGAGTTCTCCTAATTCTGAAATGTAATATATTCTTTTATATACTGTACAATTAGTTTTTTTATCTCGACATAATTTTTTCTCTTACAATACTACATGAGATTTGACTTTGGTCATTTTCTATGGCTTATCTTCACTGAATTTAGTTTTCCTAAATTTTTACAAAGGAAGCTTATTTAGGATAGTTTTCCTAATTTCACTGTTCTTTAGAACTTCCTTTTCTATTATGTCTTTGGAGGATTAAACAAAGTGCTGTCTTTCTCCCGAGATATGCTGGCTCTGTTTCCTTTCCCAGTTTTACTGAGGACTTCTTTTTCTTTTGTTTTTGCTCTCTTAATTTGTGTTCTATGCCCAGCATTTTCTTCTCAGTATAGTGCTTTGGCCTAGAAGGGAGTGTTGACTGGTTAGTTTTAAAAGTTGTTGGGGCACAACTGTTCCACTTCAAACTGGTCTTGTAGCTGATGATGGTGTCATCTCCACCTGACTCTGTTTTGGAAACTTAGGGGATACTTTTGTCACTTGCTTTTGTTGTATTGTCCAGGCATTTTTACTAACCTAGTTAGTTGCTTTGGTGTTTTATGAATTTATTTGGAGGAAATGCAATGACCTGGACTCCCTCCATCTTAATCGATTCTTTTCTGTTTCATAATGGCAATATTTATGAAATAAATGTTTTTTCCTTGCAAAATACTTAATTTGGACATGTTTCAGATCTTAAATTTGATAACAAATCACCTACACATATTATTCAGAAAATATTTATCAGATTAGTAACTGTTGTTTCTCTTCATTTTAGTGACTCAATGGAAACAGAAGAAAAGGCAGGTAGTGTACTTGTAGGAAAGACACCAGAAGCGGTACGTGTCCTTTTTGAAGTTGAGATTGAGACTTAACGTATATTCCCAGAGTATATTATAAATCGTTTTAATAGTATTATATACCTTTTCTAATGGGGCTTATTATTAAATTTGATACAAAAGGCATTTTTATAAGAATGGATTTTCTATAAAAAAGTGAAATTTTAAAGACTGATCCCAAAAGCACTTAGCTCAGATCCTATCAAAGAATGAACTCTGTCCAGAATAACTCTGAATACCTGTCACAAGGTGAGAAAAAAGTATGGCCTCTAACAAATAAATGGCAACTTACTATAGAGGGGGGACAGTTTAATTGTCTTTGCTGTTTTTAATATTCATGGTATATGGAAGAATGGGGTAAGTAAGTGTTAGAGCAGTGGTCTGGTTGATGTAAGTACTTGGTCCATCAGTACTTTTGGTTTCTAATGTTCAGGTATAGAAACTTCAACTGTTTTTCACTGGGATAGAAGGTTGGGTTGATGGCTTGGTAGTTCATGAGGTCATATATATGTGTTGATTAAAGGTGCTTTCATTTTTCTCAATTTTGAGTAGGGAGCTTCTTGCCTGTGGTTTTTTTTTTTTTTTTGGTATCATTAATCTACAGTTACACGTGCAACATTATGGTTACTAAACTCCCCACTTCATCAGGTCCCCCCCACCAACCCCGTTACAGTCACTGTCCATCAGCGTAGTGAGATGCTATAGAATCACTACTTGTCTTCTCTGAGTTGTACAGCCCTCCCCGGGCCCCCCCAACATTACGTCTGCTAATCATAATGCCCCTGTTTCCCCCTTGTCCCTCCCTTCCCACCCATCCTCCCCAGTCCCTTTCGCTTTGGTAACTGTTACTCTTGCCTATGTTTTATAAAATAGTTTTCCTTGCATATGATCAACAATTTTTTTAATAGTTTCGGGGTTTTTTTTTAGTATTAAGATACTATATTTTGGAAGGTAGTTCAGAATGAATTGCATTCTTCCATCAACTGGTGTCATATCTCAGTGGCACCTAATAAATTATTCTTTCTCTCAAGTAAATGATACATGAGTTTTCTAGATCCTGCTGTTAAAATTGGAGTTTTGTTGTGTGTATGGACTGTGAATTTCACTGGTTTTGGGCTGTTTAAGTTGACTTAGTGGTTTCAGTAATGTATGAATTTTCATTCTTGTTTGTTTATTTGTTTTGACAGAATCCAGAGCCCAAAGACCAGACTTTGAAAATGATTAAAATTTTAAGTGGTGAAATGGCTATTGAGTTACATCTGCAGTTTTTAATACGAAACAATAACACAGATCTCATGATTCTAAAAAACACAAAGGTAAGTAGACATTCATCAATAATGGAGACTTTATTTAATATTTATTTCTTTAACTGTAAGTACCTATATTTATTGCCTACTGAATATTTTGTTGCATTTTATTCCTGATCAAGGAAATAAAGTTTTTGTGAAAATAATGGGAGAAACAACTGTACTTGTCAAGGAAGAAAGGGATATATTGATTGAGCTTCTATTTTTGTGCTAGTCTTTTGTCAGGAAGTTCAGTGGCTTTTTTTTTTCTTTTAATCTAACTTTTAATATATACATGTAGCATTTGGACAAATAACGCAATCAGAACATTAATATAGTTTGCTTATGTGTCTGCTTTTCCCACTGAACTGTGAACTTCTTGAGAGCAGAGCGTCTTACCTTGATATTGTTACCTTTGTTGAAGTACTGATCCTAATGATTATTAATTTTAATTTTTGAATAGCTAATATATTCATCTGGTTCAAAAATGTTCTAAAATGAAAAGATGTGTATAAAAACTCTTCCTTTCCTGTCATATTTATCCAGTATGCTTTCTCAAGGTCATTCATTTTTTTTTTAATCAAAATAGTGAAGAACCGCTTGTGTGAAATTTGACGTGTGACAACCATGAAGTATTCTGTCGCATTACATGAATTTTTGCTAGTTGCGCGTTCTTTCTTCATAACCATTACTAAACAGTTATTTGGCTGAAGCATATGTAATCATGCTTCTCCAAAGTTTTAATATAATTTTTACAATGGCAAAAAGAGAATTTCATAATTTGCACTTAGGACAGTTATTTAAGGCTGATCTTTGTAATATAATCTCATTAAAAATACACAAAATTATATTAATGATACCAAAATTAAAAAAAATAAAAAATACACAAAATTACTTTGGTGAGTGCCCAAGGTGCAGAGCCAGCAGAGGTGCAGCATTGCACTTGAGGTCACCCTAACACCTTGGGCAAGGTACTGAAGAGACAACACAAACTATTCAGAAACAAAAAAAAAAACAGGAAATCTACGTAAATTCCTATATAAAATCTACTGAGCTCAAGTTAAGACCACAAATAAAATTGTTTCACTTGCTTGTTTTTATCAACTAGTGGTTTAATCTTTATAAAGAAATATTTAAGATCCATATTTTAAATATCAGTTTAGTTTATGTATGTTTTCATCACAAAGAGGATCTCTGTGTGTTCCTGTGCAAGCTTGCACGTGTATAAATACTTTGCCGATGATAAAAATCTGTATTTGTTATTGTAGGATGCAGTACGGAATTCTGTATGTCACACAGCAACCGTTATAGCAAACTCTTTTATGCACTGTGGGACTACCAGTGACCAGTTTCTTAGGTAAATACACTTGTAGGTTTCCACTTTGGTTTAAGATAATCTGTAACAGGCTCTTTTGAAATTGTTTCATGGATATGGAGAGCTTCCCCTGTCTGCCAGTCCTGAATTTCAGGTTCTATTTTTGCTATTCTATATATTTTTTATTGCATATGCCTGCGCTTTTGAATGAAGTATATTAAGCTCAGAAATTTAATACAAATTTGCTTTTCTTCATAATGGAATTATATATTGTTTGTTAAAAAAAAAGACCAGAATATTAAGAACAACTTAGGAGGTAAAATCAGCAGTAACTTAAGATCCATTAAAGTAAAACAATTTGTAATAGTTCAAAGTAAAATTTTAATGCTTTGACTTCAGTGTTCATAAAAGGCTTTAATGGAATTCATTTCACTAATATCACTAAATTTTATTTTTTACAGGGATAACTTGGAATGGTTGGCCAGAGCTACTAACTGGGCCAAATTTACAGCTACAGCCAGTTTGGGTGTAATTCATAAGGTACTATACACTGATAAGCACAAGTAGGCATCAGAAGTAATTTTTCTGGAGTTAAGAAAAAATATAAAAGTTTGCTATAATTCAGTGACAAATCCAAATAAATTGGATCAGTCCTCTTACAGAGAAGGATAAAGTAAATAAGAAATTAAAGTACATATTGTGTGTTTGTTTTAATAAAAGTTAGAAACCCTTTCCTATGAAGACCAAGCCATTTCTCAGAGGATGAATTGAAATAAGTTACTCTAACATGAATTTGGGGAAATACTATAAAATAAGGGGGAAAAAATTGAAGCATTCATTTCTAACCAGGATGTGACTGAGCCTTTTTTTTTTTAAGTTATTTACTGATACACAATCTTATGAAGGTTTCACATGAGCAACATTGTGGTTACTGCATTTAGCCATATTATCAAGTCCTCCCCCACACCCCACTGCAGTCACTGTGACTCTTTTAAAGGGTCTCCTTGTTTGAGTGGTGAAATTGTGTAAGAGAGAGCCCTGCTTCATTCCCTTTTAGCAAGTGGACATTCTGGAGAAAAGGCAATTGTCACAGAAAATGTTACATCTTTTTTCTCTCACTTTTGTCTTACTGACACCTTTGTGGTGGCTCAAATTTACAGGGTCATGAGAAGGAAGCATTACAGTTAATGGCAACATACCTTCCCAAGGACACCTCTCCAGGATCAGCCTATCAGGAAGGTGGAGGTCTCTATGCATTAGGTCTCATTCACGCCAATCATGGTGGTGATATAATTGACTATCTGCTTAACCAGCTTAAGAATGCCAGCAATGATGTAAGTATTAGAATGGAAAAGTAAATTTCCATTACTTAAGAGCCCAGAAAAATGTACATTTCTAAATTTTCTAAATTATTTGGTGAACAGAAATTTTGTAAGACTATAAGAATTTTAAAGGCAATTTCCTTTCCTTCTCCATAAGCTAAAATTGTGCTTCTCAGTCCTCTTAAACCTTATGTGGATAAGCAAAATAAAAGTACAAGGTATTTGTAAAATACATGTTATAGTTCCATACTTTAGAATTTTGCAAACACTATAAGTGATCCTGGTGATCATTTACTCTAATTCTATTATTTCACAGGAAACTAAGGTCCAAAGAAATTGCATATACTCTCTCACTCAGGAATCAGGACTCTTGCTTGTTTGATATTTGATAATTTTTAAATGTAATTCTTTTGGAAAAACTCATTATGTAACCCTGTTCTTATTTTAAGGAACCTGAAATAGGCTTTTAGACTTTAACTTTCATGTTAGAGCAGACTGTTTTAGAAGGCTATTATGAGAGTAGCTAAGTGAGTCAGAAAATTTTGTCCTCCTACTTCGGTAAAAAGATACTGAGGCCAATAGGATGATCTGTCTCAGCTGATGAGCCCCCTATCTACAAATCTTACATACATTTACAGTTACCTTTATTTAATATCCTCTGGTCTCAAGTAAAAAATTTATCAACTCTTTGGTTGCCAGAAATAGAAACCTCTGCTGACTAACTTAAACAGGGGTTTAATAGGAAGTGGCTTATATAAGTAAAGGAAAAGCTGATGAACCAGTTCTCACATAGGTTAAGAGTCAGGGCAGTTCTAGGGATCTTGGTAACAGGAACTAATGGAATTGTCTCTCCAGAGCTCTACTGTCAGGATGAATGAACTTGAAATGTTTTTGGTCCTTGGGTCATTCCACTTAAGAAAGATTGTAATTCTGAGAATGAGTATCTACTTGGCCTGTCTTGGGTCACAGGACTACACTTTGGCTATGGGAGGTGAAAGCTGATTAAACAGCAGTTCCACCAAGACTCTACCAGTGGGGGAGGAATAGTCACTATTCAAGACTGGGATGCTGTCACCACCAATAAAAGGAGACTGTGCATTCAAAAATGACAGATGGTCACTAAAGTATCCCTTTTCAAATAAAGACAATCCTTCACTCTTGACCCCATTTTCTCCCACTTTCTTTGCAGCTGTATTCCATTAGATCTTTTCCTTCTCTCTCTTTCTCTCCAGTCTCCCTCTAAGCTGCCTTCTTCTCCTCAGCCCAGAAACATATTCAGCTCTCACCTATCTTTAAAAAAAAAGCTTTCCTCTTAATGTTGTCATCTTTCTCCCCTCCTCATGTAAACTTAGAGAAAGAGGACTGTATTCTGTCTTTCCACTTTCTTTTTCATTTACTTCTCAAGTCACTGTTATTTTCATCAGCAAGCACCATTGCTGGGGTTACCACTGGCTTTCTGATTCTCAAATCCTTTGATCATTCTCACTAGGTCAGCTGCTCTGCATGTTTAATATCACAGTATATCTTTAAATTAGAATAAAAGCATGGATTACCAGTACAGCATACCAGATCAATGGAGCCCATGCTTTTTCCCTAGATCGTTCGACATGGTGGCAGTCTGGGCCTTGGTTTGGCTGCCATGGGGACCGCTCGCCAGGATGTGTATGATTTGCTAAAAACAAACCTTTATCAGGACGATGCTGTGACAGGTAGGTGATTCTTTCCAAAGGCAACAAACTTTGGGGTTAATAAATATAACTGTGGTGTTTGTTTCTGCCTCTTTCTTGTAGCCTCTTAAAAATCTAATGGATTTCTCTACTCGTAGAGGGAATGAATGGATTTTGCTCCGATTATCAAGCTCATATTATGAAATTTTATTTTGTGATATATAGGCTTTTTTTAATGAAATATCCTGTGTGTCTGTTTGTATTTTTGCAAGTAGGAATTTATTAGAGTGATCTGCTTGTATTATGGGGCTATCTATACTGCTTGGTGATAATGTAGGAAAAATGTCATAGTCTCCTTTGAAGTAACTGTAGGATTTGATGGAACATTCTGTCAATATGTAAAAGGAAAATAGTTACAAACATATGGATGTACTCCCCATAAAATATCTTCCTTTTTAGCAGATGGTTTGAAAAAACAACTATCAGAAGCTAATGGTTGTTTTGATAGTTGGTGCTAACAGGTGCCACTTCTAATAGTATGTTTTATTAACTTTACATACATAACTTTTATTCTTTAATGTTTTACCTTTTGCTCACCAGGGGAAGCAGCTGGCCTGGCCTTAGGTTTGGTTATGTTGGGCTCTAAAAATGCCCAGGCTATTGAGGACATGGTTGGTTATGCACAGGAAACTCAACATGAGAAGATTCTGCGTGGTCTTGCAGTAGGCATTGCACTAGTGATGTATGGGAGGATGGAAGAAGCTGATGCTCTCATTGAATCTCTCTGCCGTGATAAGGTGAGATATTTGTCCTTTTCTCCCGGTACTCCCCACCCTCCAGTTATCTCTAGTATTTACAGAAACATTTAACTTCACTGGAAATTATCTCTTTTCCTGTCAGAACACCTAGCATTTGTTGGTAAAACTTCTTGGAAAATTTATAAAGCCTAACAGAATGTAGGAAAGAAAAACACTGATTAGAAGAGGTGAACAGGATCTAATTAGAGGATTTTTAAATTTAATCAAGGCTTCAGATCATTGATTTTCAGGTAAATAGATCCAGGAAAGTTCTTTATAACTTTGCAAGTTGATTTCTTTTAGAAATTATATTTTGAGAGTGATTCCATAATCATTTAATAAGACAAAGTTTACTTCATTGCTTTTTCATCAAAAAACAGTGCCAGTCTCTATACCTACTTATTGGGGTGATGTTCTTTCCATCACCTTTTGTTCTGATAATAGTCTTGTGTGTGGTAAGTCAGACTTGTCCTCTATAATCTGATAAAAAGAACCACCTCTAGTTTATTGGCAAAACTCTTTTGCTCAACTATGAGTCCCCATATCCCTTCCATTCAGTGCTCAGTGCCCAATAATTAAATGATAAAGTAAAAGGAAGTTAGAATGTGGAATTAGAAGCATATTTCTTTGTAGTTCATCTGATAAATGGAAGTTGAGTGTCATGGGACAGTGAGATTGGCATTAGATTTGAGTTTATACTGCCTAGAAAGTGTGAGACGATAGGCATGTTGCATAGAATATTGACAATTAAAAGTAATTAATTCCTCCTGTATTAAATGTTTTTTATTTCCCCATTTGTTTAGAAAAACTACCAACCACAAAATAGATCTCCTTGAGTACATCATTTCCTACCTTAAACCAACTCTCTTGGTGGATGCAGCTATGCCTGTAAGACTGTAGAATTTACTCTTTGAAATGATATGTTTTTGATTGATGTTGAATTACTTTTTCTTAGGACCCAATTCTTCGAAGATCTGGAATGTATACTGTAGCCATGGCTTACTGTGGCTCTGGTAACAACAAAGCTATTCGGCGCCTGCTACATGTTGCTGTAAGTACTCTGACCTTTCTTGGATGGGAGTGGAAGGGAAAGTTTATAGATGGACACTGAATGTCTACGTGACTACAGCACCCATACCGTATGACCACCACCAGTGGTCTCAGGTTCAAATTCTCATTTACTAGACACAGTAACCTAGCACCAGGTTTACTTAGATTTTCAGAAGGATATAGGACAGAATAATAGTATGTCAGTGTGAATGGAAGTCCTAAAGTCATGCGGGTACAACTTCTGAAACCCTACTCCAAGGGCACCTTTATATGCAAGGAACAAGACCACTTGAGTTTGTGTAGCCACCATGGAATAGGGACATCTATCTAATGAACAAGAAGAACCACTTCTTTTTATAGCCTCTGAAAGTTAGTTTCCAGGTACCCCTAAGGGGCGTGCCCCGTTATGTAAGAGACACTGCACCGGAAAACCCTAGCCATGTTTCCCAAAAGGCCTTTTCCACTTACAGTCATTCCTTTAAAATTGCAGCATGTGGAATGTTCCAAATGTTTGTATCTTGCTTGAATTTGGGGTGTAATTTTTTTAAATTAATATTGAAGGAATAGTTGTATGTTCACTATGGCCCACAAAAGCTGTAGTGCAGCCAAAGTGGTCTTTAGAAGTAGCCCTGCATCTTTAACTTCACCAAGTTTTAAGGCTTCTAAGCCCTGAAATAAAGAAATTCTCATGACCTTTTCTAAATTGGGGAAAGACATTCTAATAAAGGAATAATAAATTGATGAGTTCTAATTTAAATTTGAATAATATGACCCTCACATATCAGTTTATTCTAGTAATAGAATGCATAGTATAATGTAATCTTTTTAAATTTTTCTTAGGTCAGCGACGTTAATGATGATGTCAGGAGGGCTGCAGTGGAATCACTTGGGTTCATCCTGTTCAGGTAATAATTTCTACCTTCTGATTCTATCTATTCCATTTCTTTTTGTAGTCAGTAACTAAACAAAAGCTAAATCGTTGAGGAATACATCTAGGTTCAAAGTGAGGACTATTCAACAATAAGATGAATAATGTTCATCTGAAAAAGAAGTGAGTGTATCTTGAGAATCTGAGAACCTGTTTGAGAAGTCGTAAAATGAATTACTACTTCTGTTTATTTTTTTCATAATATTCTGCTTATGCATTTAATTTTTTAAATCCAAGTCTAATACCTTCACCACTTCCCCTTTCCATGTATATGGGTAATTCAGATGGAATGCTGTCTCTTACTCAGATTTATAGAGCTCTTGAAGCTCCTTAATGAGAGTAAATAGGCTTTGAGTGCAAAAGTGAAAATTTGCAGATTTTAAAAATGATTTTGGACTCACAGATTTGGAGATTTTCTTGGCAGAATAGTTATAGTTGTGATTAGAAGTACATAATCTGAAACCAATCTGCTAAATCTTGGCCCTGCCATTTATTAGCTAAGTGACTTTGGGCTTATTACTTAGTCTTCTTTGAGCATCAGATTCCTAATCTGTAAAATGGACATAATAATAAGTACCAATTTAAGAGTGTTTTTTGATGATTAAGAAAATTAATGTATCTAGAGCCCTTAGAACAGTGTCTGGCACTTGTAAGTACTATTTAAAGCCTGTGATAATAGTGATGATTGTACTAGTTAGTTGTGATAGATGCAGTAGTAATTCTTGCTCTAGTTCTTACTGTCTGGTTATCACCAATCTTAAATACCATTGTTTGTTTTAGTTAAGGTACTTTTCCTTAAAATACAACAAAGGAAAATTAAAAGTACTTCTTTTAGCTCTGTTTGGACACTGCTTGTTATAGCTTATATATGATGAAATTACACAATAAAGGAAGTTCCCCAGATACATGTTAGATGAGTCTCATGTCCTTTTAATCTCCGGTGTAGATTTTCTACACCAAGTTCCTGGGAGTGAACCTTTGTTGTAAAAATTGTAGTATAATTCAACAAATATTTTATTGACATCCACTATGAACTGGTTATAGGATCTTCTCTGTAACATCTATCATCCCAGCAAAGGAAACAAAAAGGAGCAAAGCAAAGCACAGATGTGTATGTCATGCTAATAGGTGGTAATCTTACACCAGGCTGTTGTGTTGGGTGAAGTTGTTCGGCCAAATACTAATCTACTTCACTGTGTTACCCTCAAACCCTCATTTATCCAACTTGTTCACAGATGCTAATGAGTAAGCCTTCACTAAATCCTGAAGACTAGTATTTACACAGATCTACTAATCTGGTACCTTCAATACAGGATATGTGATTACTTGATAATTAACTGTTTTTTAGTAAATCCGAAGAAGTGTCAGGTGTTCACTGACTCCTTTTCTAAGATATAAAACCTATGTATATTAAATTATTCTACATCTTTTCAAAAGATGTGCAATACAGTCCACACGTTTAATTTCTGGAGTCCTCTCTCTTCTCTCTTTGAACATCGGAATAGTTTGCCACTTACAGTCTTTTTTATAACTTTGCCATTTTCTGTTTTTCCTCATTTTGTCAGCAGTGGCACCATAATTACATTGACAAGGTCTTTTTCAGGGAGCTGGTTCATTTAGCTTAGAGACACATTCATTAAGGCAGCCAGTCTCTTCACCTGTTTTTCATTTTTGTCAGTCATAACAACATTACTTTTTATCTTTCTGATTTAAAAATAGTTCTCCTGAGCAAAAAGATAGAAACAAAATAGAAGTGGAATGGTTCTGTTTCCTCCCAGTCACCTTGGCATGTCATTCTTGCCAGGCTGTAACCTCAACCTTTCCCTGTTTTTGCTCTAGAGTTTAGACACTAATGAAGAGCAAAAACAAAAAAATGGTTTATTATTGTCACCCATAGAGATTTGTTTAATTCTTTTTTTTTTTTAAAGATCAGGGCTTTGTTTTTTCTTTTTCTTTTTTTTTTAAAATATAATTTATTTTATTATCATTACTCTACAATTACATTTGCAATATTACGGTTATTAAACTACCCCTTCATCAGGTGCCCCCCACCAACCCCATTACAATCACTGTCCATCAGCGTAATGAGATGCTATAGAATCACTACTTGTCTTCTCTGAGTTCTACTGCCCACCCCGTGCCCCCCCAACATTACATCTGCTAATCGTAATGCCCCTTTTTCCCTCTTATCCCTCCCTTCCCGCCCATTTTCCCCAGTCCCTTTCCCTTTGGTAACTATTAGTCCGTTCTTGGGTTCTGTGAGTCTGCTGCTGTTTTGTTCCTTCAGTATTTTTTCTTTGTTCTTATACTCCACATATGAGTGAAATCATTTGATACTTGTCTTTTTCGGCTTGGCTTATTTCACTGAGCATAACACCCTCTAGCTCCATCCATGTTGTTGCAAATGGTAGGATTTGTTTTCTTCTTATGGCTGAATAATATTCCATTGTGTATATGTACCAGATCTTCTTTATCCATTCATCTACTGATGGACACTTAGGTTGCTTCCATTTCTTGGCTATTGTAAATAGTGCTGCAATAAACATAGGGGTGCATTTGTCCTTTTCAAATTGGGCTGCTGCATTCTTAGGGTAAATTCCTAGGAGTGGAATTCCTGGGTCAAATGGTATTTCTATTTTGAGTTTTTTGAGGAACCTCCATACTGCTTTCCACAATGGTTGAACTAATTTGCAGTCCCACCAGCAGTGTAGGAGGGTTCCCTTTTCTCCACATCCTCGCCAACATTTGTTGTTGTTTGTGTTTTGATGTTGGCCATCCTCACTGGTGTGAGGTGATATCTCATTGTGGTTTTAATCTGCATTTCTCTGATGATTAGCGATGTGGAGCATCTTTTCATGTGCCTGTTGGCCATCTGAATTTCTTCTTTGGAGAAGTGTCTATTCATGTCCTCTGCCCATTTCTTAATTGGATTATTTGCTTTCTGTTTGTTAAGGTGCATGAGTTCTTTATATATTTTGGATGTCAACCCTTTATCAGATACGTTTTTTATGAATATATTCTCCCATACTGTAGGATGTCTTTTTGTTCTACTGATGGTGTCCTTTGCTGTACAGAAGCTTTTCAGCTTGATATAGTCCCACTTGTTCATTTTTGCTTTTGTTTCCCTTGCCCGGGGAGATATGTTCATGAAGAAGTTGCTCATGTTTATGTCCAGGAGATTTTTGCCTATGTTTTTTTCTAAGAGTTTTATGGTTTCATGACTTACATTCAGGTCTTTGATCCACCTTGAGTTTACCTTTGTGTATGGGGCTAGACAGTAGTCCAGTTTCATTCTCTTACATGTAGCTGTCCAGTTTTTCCAACACCAGCTGCTGAAGAGGCTGTCATCTCCCCATTGTATATCCAAGGCTCCTTTATCAAATATTAATTGACTGTATATGTTTGGGTTAATGTTTGGATTTTCTATTCTGTTCCACTGGTCTGTGGGTCTGTTTTTGTGCCAATACCAAATTGTCTTGATTACTGTGGCTTTGTAGTAGAGCTTGAAGTCAGGGAGTGTAATTCCCCCTGTTTTATTCCTCCTTCTCAGGATTGCTTTGGCTATTCGGGGTCTTTTGTGGTTCCATATGAATTTTAGAATTATTTGTTCCAGTTCATTGAAGAAAGCTGTTGGTAGTCTGATAGGGATTGCATTGAATCTGTAGATTGCTTTAGGTAGTATAGCCATTTTGACAATATTTATTCTTCCTAGCCAAGAGCATGGGATGCATTTCCATTTGTTAGTGTCCTCTTTAATTTCTCTTAGGAGTGTCTTGTAGTTTTCAGAGTACAGGTCTTTCACTTCCTTCGTTAGGTTTATTCCTAGGTATTTTATTCTTTTTGATGCAATTGTGAATGGAATTGTTTTTCTGATTTCTCTTTCTGTTAGTTCATCATTAGTGTATAGGAAAGCAACAGATTTCTGTGTGTTAATTTTGTATCCTGCAACTTTGCTGAATTCAGATATTAGTTCTAGTAGTTTTGGAATGGAGTCTTTCGGGTTTTTTATGTACAGTACAGTATCATGTCATCTGCAAATAGTGACAATTTGACTTCTTCTTTACCAATCTGGATGCCTTGTATGTCTTTGTTTTGTCTGATTGCTGTGGCTAGGACCTCCAGTACTATGTTGAATAACAGTGGAGAGAGTGGGCATCCCTGTCTTGTTCCCGATCTTAGATGAAAAGCTTTCAGTGTCTTGCCGTTAAGTATGATGTTAGCTGTGGGTTTGTCATATATAGCCTTTATGATGTTGAGGTACTTGCCGTCTATACCCATTTTGTTGAGAGTTTTAATCAGGAATGGATGCTGAATTTTGTCAAATGCTTTTTCAGCATCTATGGAGATGATCATGTGGTTTTTGTTCTTCTTTTTGTTGATGTGGTGGATGATGTTGATGGATTTTCGAATGTTGTACCATCCTTGCATCCCTGGGATGAATCCCACTTGATCATGGTGTATGATCCTCTTGATGTATTTTTGAATTCGGTTTGCTAATATTTTGTTGTGTATTTTTGCATCTACGTTCACCAGGGATATTGGTCTGTAATTTTCTTTTTGTGAGGTTTGCCAGGTTTTGGTATTAGAGTGATGCTGGCTTCATAGAATGAGTTTGGAAGTATTCCCTCCTCTTCTATTTTTTGGAAAACTTTAAGGAGAATCGGTGTTATTTCTTCTCTATATGTCTGGTAGAATTCAGAGGTGAATCCATCAGGCCCAGGGGTTTTGTTCTTGGGTAGTTTTTTGATTACCAATTCGATTTTGTCACTGGTGATTGGTCTGTTTAGTTTTTCTGTTTCTTGCTTGGTCAGTCTTGGAAGGTTGTATTTTTCTAAGAAGTTGTCCATTTCTTCTATGTTTTCCAGCTTGTTAGCATATAGATTCTCATAATATTCTCTTATGATTCTTTGTATTTCTGTGGGGTCCGTCGTGATTTTTCCTTTCTCATTTCTGATTGTGTTTATGTGTGTAGATTCTCTTTTTCTCTTAATGAGTCTGGCTAGGGGTTTATCTATTTTGTTTATTTTTTCAAAGAACCAGCTCTTGGTTTCATTGATTTTTTTCTATTGTTTTATTCTTCTCAATTTTATTTATTTCTTCTCTGATCTTTATTATGTCCCTCCTTCTAGTGACTTTGGGCCTCATTTGTTCTTCTTTTTCCAATTTCAGTAATTGTGTCTTTTAGACTATTCATTTGGGAATGTTCTTCCTTCTTTAAATAGGCCTGGATTGCAATATACTTTCCTCTTAGAACTGCCTTTGCTGCGTCCCACAGAAGTTGTGGCTTTGTGTTGTTGTTGTCATTAGTCTCCATATATTCTTTGATTTCTGTTATGATTTGGTCGTTAACCCATTGATTAATTAGGAGAGTGTTGTTAAGTCTCCATGTATTTGTGAGCCTTTTGATTTCTTTCTAAAATTTATTTCTAGTTTTATACCTTGGTGATCTGAGAAGTTGGTTGGTAGGATTTCAATATTTTTGAAATTACTGAGGTTCTTTTTGTGGCCTAGTATGTGGTCTATTCTGGAAAATGTTCCATGTGCACTGAGAAGAATGTGTATCCTGTTGCTTTTGGGTGTAGAGTTCTGTAGATGTCTGTTAGGTCCATCTGTTCTAGTGTGTTTTTCAGTGCCTCTGTGTCTTTACTTATTTTCTGTCTGGTTGATCTGTCCTCTGGAGTGAGTGGTGTTTTGAAGTCTCCTAAGATGTATGCATTGCTGTCTATTTCCTCCTTTTTAATTCTGTTAGTATTGTCTCACATATGCTGGCGCCCTGTAAGTTGGGTGCATATATTTATAATGGTTATATCTTCTTGTTGGACTGACCCTTTATCATTATGTAATGTCCTTTCTTATCTTTTGCTACTTTCTTCTGTTTTGAAGTCTGATTTGAGCCTGATACAAGTACTGCAACACCTGCTTTTTTCTCTTTGTTGTTTGCATGAAATACTCTCCATCCCTTCACTTTTAGTCTGTAGTATATCTTTGGGATTTAAGGTGAGTTTCTTGTAGGCAGCACATTGATGTGTCTTGCTTTTTTATCCGTTCTGTTACTCTGTGTCTTTTGATTGGTGTATTCGGTCCATTTACATTTAGGGTGACTATTGATAGGTATGTACTTATTGCCATTGCTGGCTTTAGATTCGTGGTTACCATGGGTTCAAGGGTTGCTTTACTATCTAACAATCTAACTTAACTTTCTTGTTAAGTTATTGTAAACACAGTCTGATGTTTCTTTATTTCTCTCCCTTCTTATTCCTCCTCCTCCATTCTTTCTATAATAGATGTTTTATTCTTTGCCTTTAGTTAGTATTTGGATGGTCTGCTTTCTTTGCTATGATTTTATTTTCTCTGGTGACATCTTTTTAGCCTTAGGTGTGCTTCCCTCTAGAGCAGTACATTTAAGATATCCTGTAGAGGTGGTTTATGAGAGGCAAACTCTCTCAACTTTCGTTTGTCTGGAAATTGTTTAATCCCTCCATCATATTTAAATGATAATCGTGCTGGATACAATATTCTTGGTTTGAGGCCCTTCTGTTTCATAATGTTAAGTATATCATGCCATTCTCTTCTGGCCTGTAAGGTTTCTGTTGAGAAGTCTGATGGGTTTTCCTTTGTAGGTGATATTTTTTCTCTCTCTAGCTGCCTTTAATACCCTGTCGTTATCTTTGATCTTTGCCATTTTAATTATTATTTGTCTTGGTGTTGTCTTCCTTGGGTCCCTTGTGTTGGATGATCTATGAGCTTCGGTGGACTGCGAGACTATTTCCTTTCCCAGCAAGGGAAAGTTTTCAGCAATTATTCTTCAAAGACACTTTCTATCCCTTTTTCTCTCTCTTCTTCCTCTGGTACTCCTATAATGCGAATATTGTTCCGTTTGGATTGGTCACACATTTCTCTTAATAGTCTTTCATTCCTAGAAATCCTTTATCTCTCTCTGCCTCAGCTGCTCTGTACTCCTGTTCTCTGTTTTCTATTCCATTAACAGTCTCTTGAATCTCATCCATTCTGCTGTTAAGCCCGTCGATCGCTTGTCTGATTTCTGCATTGTCTTTCCTCAGTTCCCTCACTTTCTCTTTCAGC
>JAVSCE010014219.1:0-41167 GCA_032199065.1 Smutsia gigantea
CCATGTGCCATTCTTCATTTATTCAGACACCATTCTAGCACATACAACAATGCTACATATTCTGCCCTCAAAATGCCTTCCTAACAATTGAGAATTAATATCCAAAGTTGGTTAGCCCTATGAGCCATGTACCAGGGTCAAGTCTGGATTACACCTGTTGTTTCGATATAAGAGACAATAGACTCTCTCTCTCCCCCACAGATGTTTTAGTATGTATAATACATTGTAAGTTTATTCTGTAAACCATATCAGAGGACTAACTACTTCATTCCAGATATCTGTAGTTGAAATTGAATGCCTTTACTTTCTCTGGGACCCCACTCAGAAATCTCTTAGCCTTTCAGATGTAGTCTGTCATGCAAGCTATAATCCCTCTGTGTTGGAGGTAAAACGGAGTGAATGTGTACGTGCATGCACACACACACGCACGCGCACACACACATTTTATTTCCCCCTCCAAAACCCTTTCCCATCATCCTTGGGCTGAACAAATACATAGCTTGGTTATCAGAAGTACAGGCTCTTCCTTATTTGATTGCATTTCTAGAAGCTCTAGGTTTTGAACAAGACTTGGCTGTCCCACAAAACAAATGGATGGTAGTTGTATTAGCCAATCTATGAAAAGTTTCAGGGCCATACAGTTTTCAGTATAAGGAAACGTCACTTTGTTTCCTTCACAAACGAAGACAATACATTTCAAATATTTAAAAGAAAGGAAAGGGGTTTTATTTCTACCTTTCTCCTCACTGCTATGAGGCAGTACATGAAAGTATGTATCTAAAAGAAGGCTTAATAAAACACGCTGCATTCCTGATTTAATAATCCTTTGAAAAGCTTTTGTGAGTCTTTCTTAACAATGTAATTCCAGGTGTAGCTCTCCATTCTTTACTACAGAGCTATTTAAAGTCGGACATGAATCGGGGTGCTGGAAGCAATGATATCAATTAGCCAAGTTCTGTGATGTTTTATTATTTTTCTTAGGAAAGAAAAGGGATGTTGCAAACAGCAGTTGGCTAGATTGGCATTCATGACTGTTCCGTCAGTATTGCTCCTTTGAGTACGTGCACCATTTCACGGCTGTATCCTCACTGCTGTCCATCTTTACAGGTTTCCCACGATAGCCTAGTTTTGACCCAAAGAATGAACTAACTAGCAAAAGGATTAGCCATCCAGAAATCTTAAGAGGGTGTTGACTGTAATGGCTTCAATTCCACCTTGGATTGTGAATTGCCCCCTTGCGGCCCCAGTTTAAAGAGGGTTTGCACAGCCTGGGTTCATTTATGACATGTTATAGCTATCCAATTCCTACCAAGTCTCAGGTTAAACATCTTAAGGAGGGCAACTCGGTACTTCTATGTATCCGTGAATACCTAGCAGTATGTTAGAAAAATGTTTATTTTGTTTTTTTTGTCCTGCCTAACACATCCTTATTATTAGACATGGCTACAGTTTTCTTTTCCTAAAGCAGCTATGTGCTATGCATAGAAAGGTGAAGCCTTATAAAGAAATAAATGTCCATTTTAATTGTTCGGATATTGTGTGAAGTAGTTCTCACATGGCCATTAGACTTGGAGTGTTAGCGTCCAAAAATGAAAGAAGAAAAAATATTAAGAAGAGGGGAACACTGTATATCCACACTTTACTTTTAATTTACCGTGAGGCAGCGGTATCATTCAGGAGTGAGGACTTTGCATATAATACAGTACAGAGTAATTTAAGTTTAACCGAAGCCCATGTTTTTCTGTTAAAAGGGATGATACACAAAGCTAATGTGGCTGTTTAGGGGCTTGCATGGTGGGAAAAAGTGGAAGACTATAAAGGAGGTGGATATGTAGATCAAGTGGGGATGGTGTCCAGCCAGCCAGCTCAGGCAGAATGGCATAAAACAGCTGAGAAACCCTGGCCATTACACTCGGCGTGAGATTTGAGGCAGAATAGGACATGGGCAAGAATAGAAGCAGCCTCATCCCCAAGCCCAAAACAATTGTGCATTAAGATGATTTGCAGTGAAAATTACCAGTTTTCTGTTGAGTTTTTTTAACCCTACTTCTTGGTGTGGGTAGATCATTTGGAAAATGAACATTTTCCTCTGAAGCAAAACAAGTATCCAGCAAATTCTGATAGATGATGCATAGATGATAGATAGATAGATAGATAGATAGATGATAGAAAGAAAGGTAGGTAGGTAGATAGGTAGATAGATGATAGATTGATAGATACATATAGATAGATGATAGATGATTGATTGATAGATGATAGAAAGGTAGATAGAAAGATACATAGGTGATTGATAGTAGATAGAATGAATGTCTCAAATAAAGGAATGCTCTTTTCATAGCTCTTGTAATATGAAAGCCAGTGATTATGGTACAGGTGGAGACATGGTTATTTGTCTAAAAGCCTTCACACTACTCAGGTGATGTCCTCTGTGTGAATGAGTCCTAACTCAATAAAGATTCGTGATCCCCGAATTATGAGATCCCGAGCACCCGCGGTCCAATGGCCAAATGAAAAGAAAGAGGACTTTTATGTTTAAAATATGGATTTGTATCAATCTATAAAATGTAAATGTTGGAATTTGGCTTTTCATAAGTCCACAAACTCTGTTATTGTCTTTCTGAACATTTTTTGGAAAGCTATTTGCCAAAACTTGACTACTTACTGGGGGGTTTAATGAAGCCTCTATATTATGATATGATGTTTGTAAGAGAACTCTTTATAGGGGTTCTACAGAGTTCCAGGCAATGCTCAGTTCCTGGGGTAAACCCCAAACACTGTAGTGGCTGGCTGTACTCGACTCTGATGATTTGATGGGAAACAGTAATAAATAAAAGAAAATCAGGCAAAGTCCATAGACATCCTTTGTGGAAATAATTCACACTAAGTGTTTGGAATCACCCTGTCCCAGGTCCTAGGAAAAGGATATTTACATGGTTCCTCAGTCAGAAGTGCTCCAGACAGAATAATTTCATAAACCTCCAGGTCAATGATTTTTATTAACCTAAATCCAGGGAAAAACTTATTAGTTGTATTTTAATTTTAAATCAGCTTAATTTGCTTGTAAATATAAATGAATTAATTCTACTCTAAGTCATTACATAAAATATGAGTGTGTATTATTAGGTTAAAAGGAAGCACTTGAGGACTTTTAAAACCATATTAGAAATACATGTAAATGAAATGGTCCTCTGGATAGTTTTGTTTTTCCAAGTACTAATGACTGACTTTCAAGTAAGATGTCAACACTTCTCTGAAATGATGCACAATTTTATTTGTGATGACTTCATTTTTTTCTTGTTTATTGAGAGAAGCTCCCAATATAGATTCATTTTTAAAAAATTCATTTTCATATTTTCACCCTAAACTGCCTCTAAGGGCTCTCTAAACTCATGACCTTACCTGTAAAAATCACAAATCACACTGAATTTTAAACTCTGCCTAGGAATGTTGTAATCTTACAATTATATTTGAGTCATGTTTTCTTAATAGAACATACCTAACACAAATAAAACCTGTGTATATTTATGTATGCATGTATGGTATAGTATGCATAGTACCCATATAGTAAGAAAAATGTTGCTTTATTTTAATTATAATGTTAATTATTATTATCTTTATTACTATTTATTTTTTTATTGAAGTATCACTGATAGACAACCTTATATTGGTTTCAAGTATACAACACAGTGATTCAACAGTTTCCCATATTATTAAATTCTCACCCCCACTAGTGCAGTTACTAATTATTTTTATTACTGTTTTATGATATGAGCACTTAACATAGGATTTACCCTCTTAACAAATTTATCAAAATAAGTCATATCCAAGGACAAGTAGGGTACTTACTTATCTGAGGAATCTAAACTAGGCGAACTCATAGAACAGAATGGAAACAGAGAGATGTTGGTTAAAGGGCACAAACTATCAGTTATGCAAGATGAGTAAGTAAGTCCCAGAAAATCTTCAGGGCAAAGAGGCTGGAGTTAGCGATGCTGTGTTGTTGTACTTAAACATCAGTATTTATTTCTTCACTGAAATAATTCTCATTTCTGACACTGAAATCAGTGAATGAACATCAGCTAACAAATTCATGATGGAAGACTTATTTTTATTTAATGCTGTCGAAAAATGATCTTGGGATGAATGGCCATTAGAGAGCATCTCTCCTTAAAGTAGGAATGACAGGTGTAATGGGAGGTTTCGGAGATAAACCTATGGTAATGAGTTAAAATATTTGTGATAGGATGACAGTGATTAAAGTGTTTTACAAAGAATAATAATGAATTCAGCAAAGTTAGAGGGGGAAAAGAAAAATCTCTTTCACATTTGTGTGGAACTAGAATAGAACTCTAACTAGGATTTGTGATATCATGAAATATTTATCCTTTTTACAGTTCTAAGCATCGTCTTTGCACATAGATTTTTGGTATGTTATGCTTCCTTTTATCAGAAACAAAAATATTACAGCCCAAACAACTTATTTTTAGTTGCCTTTTTAAAATAAGCACTCAAAAAATTATTTTAGTGTAAGAAACACATTTTCAAAGATGTATTAGTTTAATAATATTTTTAAACATATATGCATCATGTGGTATTATGTTGCTACCATTAATAATTCAATAGCTACTGAATTATTAAGGAATTATGTGTACAACTTATAGTTATGTTTTATCAAAGAGGTACCATTATGAACTGTAATAAATTGCAATGCAGATGAACATATTTTAATTTTAATACAGCACCTAACTGTCCAAGAAAATAAAACCCATCAACATTGTAGTCTATACATCATGTTTTTGTGAGGAATTAATACAATAGCTTCCATTGCTTGTGTTCTTATTTGGTGCCACCCATTTTCGAGATTTCTTGCATATGTTAATTCAATTGTCACAACAAATTTGGGACATAGGAGTTAATGTTATTCCCATATAATTGCTAAGAAATAGCAAGCTCAGACTGACTTGGCATCTGTGCCAGCAGCAGAATTAGGAGAGAATTCATTATATTTAGGAAGAAGAAATGTTCTGTAGTCACCCGGTGTTCATACCATGGCTGTTGCTAAACCTCTGACATCCTCTGAAGAAGCCAACCCATATTTCAAACCTTTTCTGTAGTTTAAGATTATTCAGTAAGTGTTAATTATTAAGAGGAATATTAGGGATAGTACTGTGTTAAACAGGAGTTACCTAGTTTTTTAAGTGTCACCTCTATATACAACATACCTGTAGTATTTTTTTTTTCAGTGATTTGTTATTCCAGGGAAGTTAAGGGAGGTTGCGATGTGAATGGGATTAGCGATATGTTAGCATTAAGAAAATTGGAATTAGGAAGAAATCACAATGCATCCTTTCAAAGCCTGAGCCCACGCCCAATAATATCATGTATTATAATGTAGAAAACTGAGGATGTAAATAATGTTCATCTACCATAGACACGAATGAACTCTGGCAATTAGAAAATATAAAACCTACATTATATTTGTTATTGCCTGTGGTACATTCACCAACTTTGTAGCCAAATTTAGCAATTATGACAGTATTACTTTCCTGAGCAGCTGTATAAATCTGTTTTTTCCTCAGATAGACTTGGAAGCAAATTTGCCTTTCTGCTAGTTCCCTCCTTGATGCAAGACATAGTTGACGCATGTTTAATTCATATATATGTAACATCTTCCAACATTTTGAAAGTTATGTTAACAGTGATGATATATTTCATTTACACATATTTGCAAATAAATGTGCTTGGGAACGTGCTCTTCCCTCTAATCCCATTCCATGAATAGTATTTAATCATATAATATATTTAATCAACGTGTCATGTTCAAAATTAATACTGTTATGTATTTACTTGGTTAAAAATGCTAAAACTTTAATATTTTGATTTAAAATTTTGATATGCATTCATGCACTGTAATAAATGCTATGCCCAAGTGCAAAACTGCTTGATTTCTATAAGGTAAAAAATAAAATATTGTCATTAAAAAACAAACATTATTATGAGGAAAATAATCATAATGCAATGTCTTGGTCAAATTCTAAGTTGTGTTTTCTTCTTTGCTTGTACTGGTACGAAATCAGGAGAGATACCCTTTAATCAGGCCACATTTAAATATATTTTAAGAATAAAAATGATAAAAAGATAATACAGCAAAATTTCTGCATGTGAAATTTGGGTTTGACTTATAAGTACAAACATCCATATTATTAGACTTATTAGCAGACTGGAATTTGAGTTAAGTACAATTATTAATACAAAAAATTAATACAGTAAGATTATTAATAGGATATCCAGTAAGTGAAAAATATATAGATTATTTACATTTAATGTGTTATGGAAAAACCTGAAAAACCTGGACTGGAAGAAACAAGCGACACTCAGAGGTCTTGAAGTGTTGAGGTTTTAATTTCACACTGGCGGGCTCAGAGACGAGTAATCTCCCAAGGTCTGAGCCCTGAACAAAGGCTAGGGGAGCAATATATATCTTCCTGCTTCTGTATCTGCAACATTTCTAAGTGCACACCAAGCAAGCAAGGGGGAGTAAGTTTAGGAAGTGAGGTTAGGGAGTGAGTGCCTGGCAGAGCCAGAATTAAGGGAGTTTCTGTTGTTTTTGCTGAGAAGCAGAAGGGAGCCACCTGGACTAGGTTGCTGTCCTCATAAATTTTTCCCTAGCAAATTGATTTGGCATTTATACTAATAAATATAGCAGTGCTCATTTTCAGGGTGGTTTCGACATAGAAATTTCAAAGAAACTTTGAATGAAGAATTGCACGATTGTTATTTAAAAGGTGAACCTACAAACACTTTGATACCTGTTAATGGGGTTACATACATTTTTGGGTTTATTAACAAGTATGCCAGCTTTAATGCCATTGACACTAAAGTACAACAGTCCTTATTTGGAGAAATTTTGGTTTTTGAATTTGAGGAAATTAGTACGTTAGTGTCATTTACCATTTGAGGTAAATGCATCAGAACTAGTTTTAGGAGCAATTCTCTATTTGAAGTAAAGTTAGCACTAATTTCTCTTATGATTTTTGGAAATTAATCAAGAAGAATATGGGCGTTATTTGGAAATTTGACTGTGTATTTTAATTTGAACCAGTGTACACCATTTTAACCTGCAATTTAAGGTATTAAATGTACCCATACTTTTTTTTTTCACAAGTATTTAGCACTTAAATTTTGAACAAATAAAAATAAGGGTTTTACATGGAATTGGAAATAATAAGCATGCCAGGATTTGTTATCAAAGGTATTTGGATTTTGGAAATTGAATTACAATTTGAATTAATAAGTAAAGCTGTATTATCTGGGATTTAGATAAGTGATTGTTATTTGAAAATTTATGTACATCAATGTCTTTGAGGACTTTAAGTGGTTAAGTACAACAGTGCTTTCTACCAGAGATATATGAAGATTGGAATTTGACTTGAAATATGAGCTTCTAAGTAAACAAGTATTATTTGGAATTGGAATTAATATATGAACCAATGTTTGTTATAGTCTTATTTGTATTTTTGAATTTTAATTTGGAATTCAAATAATGAATATATTAGTGTTCTTTAGAATTGAGTATTTCCCTTTGATTCAAATTGAATTAAATCAGTAAGTAGACCAGTGTTATTTACTGACCATGAATTACACAACTATGTGTCATAAGGTTTATTTAGATTATACAATTTGAATTGAAATTTGAGTTAATAATTAATCAGTGTTATTTGCACTGAGAATGAAAACTAGGAATACATGCTATCGGTGTTACTCAGATTTTGAAATTTAGACTTGACCTTTCAGTTGGAAGTTCCAGATTATTATCAGGAATTTAAAATTTATAGTTGAATCAATAAAATACACCAGTGTTATTTGTAGTTAATGGGAATAATTACACTGGAGCTAGTTTGTTTGAGTTTGGAATGTGAGTTGAAATTTCAAGTAAATGTACATGAGAGTTCATTCAAATTTAAAATAAAACATGCACCCGACTGTGGTGGTTATCAAATTTATTTGAATGTTTTAAATTGTGGAGGAGTTCCGGGAAGATGGTGGCATGAGCAGGGCGGCGGAAATCTCCTCCCAAAACCATATAAATCTATGAAAATACAACAAATACAACTATTCCTAAAAGAGAGACCAGAATACACAGGAAAGTGCACAGCATGCAGCTACACCCGAGAGGACTCGGCACCCCAAGAGGCGGGTAAGATACGGAGCCGCGACCCGGCGGGACCCAAGCACTCCCCCACCCCAGCGCACTGGCGGGAGGAGAGGATTCAGAGCTGGGAGGGAGTGGAAGTACATCCTGCAAAATAACCAGCCCCGGTGATCTGTGTGGGGAGCGCTGACACACATCGCGCAGTTTAGCGGACATTGGAGAGACAGAGGGGCAGGATCTGAGCTGGGAACGCGCCTGGGTCCTTGCAGCAGGCTCCCCAGGACGAAAGAAAAGCACGCACTCTTTTTTTGGTGGTCTTAAAGAGGAAGGGGCCCAATGGAGGAGGAGGATCATCCCAGCACACTCAGCCCAGCAGGTGGAGTCCTGAGGAATTTTGGACCCCTTGGCTGGCGACTGGGAAAAAGTAGCCGCACTGAAAGTTCACATAGAGAACAACAGCCTCCCATTTGTTCCCACCCAGGCCAGAGCTACAAAGGGCCCAGCGGAGCTGCGGGGCCACAGCTGCTGAATAGTGGAGCAACAGCGCCACCTACAACATCCTTACAGAATCTACTCCTGGTGGGCTTATTTTTGGGGTTTTTTTTTCTGTTTTTTTTCCATTCCTTTCTTTTCTTTCCTTCTCTTTTTCTCTTTTTCTTTCCCTTCCTTCTTTTTTTTAAAAGTCTTAAAGAGCCCAGCTGACATACATAGCACCTACCAGCGACCACTTCTATTGCCATGAAAAGACAGAGGAATGTGGTACAGACTAAGCTCACCCAGACCCAGACAACACCAGAGAGGGAGACTGAAGGGATGGAAATGCACAATCTTCCTGAAAAAGAATTCAGAATAAAAGTCATAACCATGCTGATGGATCTACAGAGAAATATGCAAGAGCTGAGGTAGGAAGTGAGGGAAGTCAGGAAAGACAATGCAGAAATGAGACAAGCCATCAACGGGCTTAGCAGCAGACTAGACAAGATGCAAGAGACTGTTAATGGAATAGAAATCAGAGAACAGGAATGCAGAGCAGCTGAGGCAGAGAGAGATAAAAGGATCTCTGGGAATGAAAGAATATTAAGAAAACAGTGTGACCAATCAAAACGGAACAATATTCGCATTATAGGAGTACCAGAGGAAGAAGAGAGAGAAAAAGGGATAGAAAGTGTCTTTGAAGAAATAATTGCTGAAAACTTTCCCTCGCTGGGGAAGGAAATAGTCTCGCAGTCCACCGAAGCCCACAGATCTCCCAACACAAGGGACCCAAGGAAGACAACACCAAGACACATAATAATTAAGATGGCAAAGATCAAAGATAAAGACAGGGTATTAAAGGCAGCTAGAGAGAGAAAAAAGATCACCTACAAAGGAAAACCCATCAGACTATCATCAGACTTCTCAACAGAAACCTTACAGGCCAGAAGAGAATGGCATGATATATTTAACGTAATGAAACAGAAGGGCCTCGAACCAAGAATATTGTATCCAGCACGATTATCATTTAAATATGACAGAGGAATTAAACAATTTCCAGACAAGCGAAAGCTGAGAGAATTTGCCTCCCAAAACCACCTCTACAGGACATCTTAAAGGAACTGCTCTAGAGGGAAGCACTCCTAAGGCTAAAAAGCTGTCACCAGAGAAAATAAAATCATAGCAAAGAAAGCAGACCATCCAAACACTAACTAGAGGCAAAGAATAAAACACCTAGTATATAAAGAATGGAGGAGGCAGAATAAGAAGGGAGAGAAATAAACAAAAACATCAGGCAGTGTTTACAATAACTTAACAAGAAAGGTACCTTAGATTGTTGGATAGTAAAGAAGCAACCCTTGAACCTTTGGTAACCACGAATCTAAAGCCAGCAATGGCAATAAGTACATATCTATGAATAATCACCCTAAACGTAAATGGACTGAATGCACCAATCAAAAGACACAGAGTAACAGAATCGTTAAAAAAGCAAGACCCATCTATATGCTGCCTACAAGAAACTCACCTCAAACCCAAAGATATACACAGACTAAAAGTGAAGGGACGGAAAAAGATATTTCATGCAAACAACAAAGAGAAAAAGCAGGTGTTGCAGTACTTGTATCAGTCAAACTAGACTTCAAAACGAAGAAAGTAGCAAGAGATAAAGAAGGACATTACATAATGATAAAGGGGTCAATCCAACAAGAGGATATAACTATTATAAATACATATGCACCTAATACAGGAGCGCCGGCATATGTGAAACAAATACTAACAGAATTAAAGGAAGAAATAGACTGCAATGCATTCATTTTAGGTGACTTCAACACACCACTCACTCCAAGGGACAGATCAACCAAACAGAAATAAGTAAAGAAACAGAGGCACTGAACAACACACTAGAACAGATGGACCTAACAGACATCTACAGAACTCTACACACAAAAGGAAAAGGATACACATTCTTCTCAAATGCACATGGAACATTTTCCAGAATAGACCACATACTAGGCCACAAAAAGAACCTCAGTAAAGTCAAAAATATTGAAATTGTACCAACCAACTTCTCAGATCACAAAGGTATAAAACTAGATATATTTTAGAAAGAAAACAAAAAGGCTCACAAAAAGATGTAGACTTAACAACATTGTCCTAATTAATCAATGGGTTAACGACCAAATCAAAACAGAAATCAAAGACTATATGGAGACTAATGAGAACAACAACACAAAGCCACAACTTCTGTGGGAAACAGCAAAGGCAGTTCTAAGAGGAAAGTATATTGCAATCCAGGCCTATTGAGAGAAGGAAGAACATTCCCAAATGAATAGTCTAAGACACAATTACTGAAATTGGAAAAAAGAACTAATGAAACCCAAAGTCATCAGAAGGAGGGCCGTAATAACGATCAGAGAAGAAATAAATAAAATTGAGAAGAATAAAACAATAGAAAAAAATCAATGAAACCAAGAGCTGGTTCTTTGAAAAAATAAACAAAAAAGATAAACCCCTAGCCAGACTCATTAAGAGAAAAAGAGAATATACACACATAAACACAATCAGAAATGAGAAAGGAAAAATAATGACAGACCCCCACAGAAATACAAGGAATTATAAGAGAATATTATGAGAATCTATATGCTAACAAGCTGGAAAACCTAGAAGAAATGGACAACTTCTTAGAAAAATACAACCGTCCAAAACTGAGCAAACATGAAACAGAAAAAATTAAACAGACCAGTTACCAGCAACGAAATTGAATCAGTAATCAAAAAACTACCCAAGAACAAAAACCCTGGGCCAGATGGATTCACTTCTGAATTCTATCAGACATATAGAGAAGAAATAACACCTATTCTCCTTAAAGTTTTCCAAAAAATAGAAGAGGAGGGAATACTTCCAAACTCATTTTATGAAGCCAGCATCACTCTAATACCAAAACCGGGCAAAGACCTCACCAAAAAATGAAATTACAGACCAATAGCCCTGATGAACGTAGATGCAAAAATACTCAACAAAATATTAGCAAACCGAATTCAAAAATACGTCAAGAGGATCATACACCACGATCAAGTGGGATTCATCCCAGGGATGCAAGGATGGTACAACATTCGAAAATCCATCAACATCATCCACCACATCAATAAAAAGAAGAACAAAAACCACATGATCATCTCCATAAATGCTGAAAAAGCATTTGTCAAAATTCAGCATCCATTCCTGATTAAAACTCTCAACAAAATGGGTATAGACGGCAAGTACCTCAACATCATAAAGACCATATATGAAAAACCCACAGCTAACATCAAACTGAACGGCGAGACGCTGAAAGCTTTTCATCTAAGATCGGGAACAAGACAGGGATGCCCACTCTCTCCACTGTTATTCAACATAGTACTGGAGGTCCTAGCCACAGCAATCAGACAAAACAAAGAAATACAAAGCATCCAGATTGGTAAAGAAGAAGTCAAATTGTTATTATTTGCAGATGACATGATACTGTACATAAAAAACCGTAAAGACTCCACTCCAAAACTACTAGAACTAATATCTGAATTCAGCAAAGTTGCAGGATACAAAATTAACACACAGAAATCTGTTGCTTTCTTGTACACTAACGATGAACTAACAGAAAGGGAAATCAGAAAAACAATTCTATTCACAATTGCATCAAAAAGAATAAAATACCTGGGAATAAACCTAATGATGGAAGTGAAAACCACTACTCTGAAAACTACAAGATACTCCTAAGTGAAATTAAAGAAAACACTAACAAATGGAAATGCATCCCATGTTCTTGGCTACGAAGAATAAATATTTTCAAAATGGCTATACTACCTAAAGCAATCTACAGATTCAACACAATCCCTATCAGACTACCAACAGCTTTCTTCAATGAACTCGAACAAATAATTCTAAAATTCATATGGAACCACAAAAGACCCCGAACAGTCAAAGCAATCCTGAGAAGGAGGAATAAAACGGGGAATTACACTCCCTGACTGCAAGCTCTACTACAAAGCCACAGTAATCAGGACAATTTGGTATTGGCACAAAAACAGACCCACAGACCAGTGGAATAGAATAGAAAACCCAAACATTAACCCAAACATATACAGTCAATTAATATTTGATAAAGGAGCCTTGGATATACAATGGGGAGATGACAGCCTCTTCAGCAGCTGGTGTTGGCAAAACTGGACAGCTACATGTAAAAGAATGAAACTGGACTACTGTCTAAACCCATACACAAAAGTCAACTCAAATTGGATCAAAGACCTGAATGTAAGTCATGAAACCATAAAACTCTTAGAAAAAAACATAGGCAAAAATTTCTTGGACATAAACATGAGTGACTTCTTTATGAACATATCTCCCTGAGCAAGGGAAACAAAAGCAAAAATGAACAAGTGGGACTATATCAAGCTGAAAAGCTTCTGTACAGCAAAGGACACCATCAGTAGAACAAAAAGACATCCTACAGTATAGGAGAATATATTCATAAATGACATATCCGATCAGGGGTTGTCATCCAAAACATATAAAGAACTCACACACCTCAACAAACAAAAAGCAAATAATACAATTAAGAAATGGGCAGAGGACATGAATAGACACTTGTCTAAAGACGAAATTCAGATGGCCAACAGGCACGTGAAAAGATGCTCCACATCACTAATCATCAGAGAAATGCAAATCAAAACCACAATAAGATATCACCTCACACCAGTGAGGATGGCCAACATCCAAAACACAAGCAACAAATGTTGGTGTGGATGTGGAGAAATGGGAACCCTCCTACACTGCTGGTGGGACTGCAAATTAATTCAACCATTGTGGAAAGCAGTATGGAGGTTCCTCAAAAAACTCAAAATAGAAATACCATTTGACCCAGGAATTCCACTCCTAGGAATTTACCCTAAGAATGCAGCATCCCAGTTTGAAAAAGACATATGCACCCCCATGTTTATCGCAGCACTATTTACAATAGCCAAGAAATGGAAGCAACCTAAGTATCCATCAGTAGATGAATGGATAAAAAAGAGTTGGTACATATACACAGTGGGATATTATACAGCCATAAGAAGAAAACAAACCCTACCATTTGCAACAACATGGATGGAGCTAGAGGAGGGTATTATCCTCAGTGAAATAAGTCAGGCCTAAAAAGACAAGTACCAAATGATTTCACTCATATGTGGAGTATAAGAACAAAGAAAAAACTGAAGGAACGAAACAGCAGCAGACTCACAGAACCCATAATGGACTAATAGTTACCAAAGGGAAAGGGACTGGGGGGGAATGGGTGGGAAGGGAGGGATAAGGGGGGAAAAGGGGTATTATGATTAGCACATATAGTGTTTGAGGGGGGCACAGGGAGGGCTGTACAACAGAGAGAAGACAAGTAGTGATTCTATAGCATCTCACTACACTGATGGACAGTGACTATAATGGGGTTGGTGGGGTGACCTGATGCGGGGGTAGTTTAATCACCATAATATTGCACATGCAAATGTAGATTAATGATACCAAAATAAACTATAAAAAAATTGTCACAGGAGTTAGAACAAACAAGTAAAATGATGGTATTTGGCATCTGAGCTAAGAACTGCACTGGTGTTTTCTTTTGTTTTAACTTTTTTCATTTGGGGAGCTTTAATGAGAATTAGAACCAGCAGAGTGCCATCAATTTTAATTTCAGCTGATCAACGTACTGGGACATTTTATCAAAATCAGTAGGTAATTGAATATTGTGTTTGAATTTGCTCTAACAAGTCCACTGTTTTCTGAAATGAGAATATGTATTTGGAATTTGAATGGTTAAATGGAAAAATGCTTCTTATCAGACCGACCTGTGTAGTGGAATTTTAATTGGAATTTGAGCTGATATTCACACCAGTCTTACTTGGTGCTACACCTCAAAAGTGGGCCTGTCCATGTTTATGGCTGTTTTTGTATTTACGAACCTAAACTGGGACTTGAGTTGACACTGGCATTAAGAAGAATTTAAATGACTGAGCATAACAGTGTTTTTTCTATAAGGTTTCTGGAATTGGGAATTCTAACTCAAAGTTAAATAACTAGAAGATACACTGTTAAGTACACCAGAATTATTTTAAATATAAGCTAATAAGTTAATCAGTACTTCCTATCCTTTAATTTTTATTTAAATTTTTCTTTTTTTTTTAGAAATTTAATTGGAATTTGAACTGGCCATTATACCAAGGTTATCTGTATTTAGAACAAATACGTTTACCAGTTTTTGTTATCAATGCGATTTGGATTTTGGGCCCTGCATTCATAGGACCAGTAGTGTTATTAACAATATGAGTCGATAATTATGTCATTCTTTTTAATCAGAGATATTTGGATATTCTCATTGGCATATGAATTAATAAGGACAGCAGGGTTTCTTGAGCTATAAACCTATCGTGTACATATATTAGGGGTAAACGTAATATATGCAGGTGGCCACACATATTTACACTCGGAATGGGGATGGCACCTGAGATGTAAGTCCTCGTAGGCTTGTCCTCCAAGTTCTTGCCATACAGGCCCGCGATCTAATACATCAGTACAAATTATTTAAGATCTGATGTAATATGTCCATAAAAGCTTTTTATTTGGTTTATGGGCATGTTGGCATAGGGATTGAGATATGAATTATTCATCAGCCTCTCGGTCTCATTTGGAATTTGATGAGTAAGCCTGAAGTCTGGCATCTGAGTGTATACGCATGTGTTATTTGACATTTAGGGGAGTCATAATGCCAGTTGTTACAGAGACACTTAGGCATGGAAGTGAGAATTGAACTGTATACTGTAACACTGATAGGTGCTTCTTGGAATTTCAGACCCAAGGTCACCAATGATCACTCTCACACTTGTTTGAATTTCATATATGATGAGGAATCAGACTCGTAATTCCAGCAGCAGTATTTAGAATTCCTAGTACTAAGTATCCCAGTGCCAGCTTTCAGATTGATATGGATTTTAGAATTTAGTTTTAAATTACAGAACTGATACGTACAGCAGTCATTGTGATAGGAGATACTGAAATTCTGGAAATGGAAATGGAATGGGAACATAGCCGTACATCAGTGTGATTTTGAATTTGAGCTCATGCGCGTAACCTTGTCTGTTATCACAGATAGCAGATTTTGGAATTTAATTGAAATATGAACCAATATGCACTGGTGTCACTGGAAAGTGGAACTAAGAATAGTTTCAGTCCTTGAAACCAACGAATTTATATTTCAGAATTTGAATTGGAACTTGAATTAATAAGACCACAAGTGAGATTTGCAATTTGAGTTCTTAAAGACAGTAGTGTTTGTTATGCATAAATTAAGATGCAAATAGACTTTAGAATCCAAATATAAATGAACAAGTACCGCGGTGTTATTTGGAATTGAAAACAAGAAGACCAGTACTTACTTATCCTCAATGTTCGTTGGATTTTGAAATTTGAACTGGAGTTTGAAATAATAAATACAGTAGTGTTTTTTGAAATATTTAGTTCACATGATAATTTGATCCACTGAATACACTGTTATTTAGAATTTGAGAGAATTTGTATATCCATGCTTGCTAATTGGGTAATTCAGATTTTTAAATTTGAATATAAATTTGAAATAAGTGTTCCAGTTTTACTTGGAATGTGAACACGTACTCCACCACTACTCATTTTCAGATACATTGTCATTTGGAAATTAATTTGGAAATGTAATTACATATACATAGTGTTGGGAATTTGAATGACACATGCATTTTGCATGTTACAGAGAGTTCTGATTTTTTTGCAACAATTCACTGGTGCACGGGCTTGTTATAAAATTTTTGTCTACTTCAATTAAGCTTATTTCTTTTTAGCATCAATTCTCCTGACCATCCATTGAACTGTTTCTATCAGTTGGCTTCTGTAGGATTGACAGGGGTGTAAACACCAACATCATACTACAAATCAATGTCATGCCTTGCCCAAAAAGCAGAAGTTTGTTAAGACTTTAAAAGCGACCCTAGATAATTACTTGGATCCCATGTAAAATCATCAACACATGAGAAACCTGGGGGAGTTCAGTTGCCAATTAATAATAGGAAATAGGGATGTTATCCAACAAGAAACTCAAATAGAGAGATTTGGATGTCAAAGGGGTTAGAGACACTTTGGGAGGATATTGAAAACACATTTTTCATGCTGTGTTTCCACCAAACAGATCTATGGGTCACTCTTCAAATTCAAACATAGATGGAAGTGGGGTTCATCATTCTCACTGACTCTCACATCAGCTGAAACAGTCAACAGTGCCACCTCTCATGTAACCGTGTCCACACAATGAACATGACTTAAATTATGTAAATTCTAAGGAAAACATGTGTTTTCTTATATATTCTTATTTTTGTAGAATAAGTCTCAATTTTTTAAAATTTTACTCCAGGACGGTAGGCTAACATTTTCAAAGGGTTCATCTTGAGCAGCCTATTATTTTACATGTTTTGTTAGGATAACAAGGACCACTTGTGCTAAATTCATTTAATATTTTCCAGGTAATGTTGGGTATATATGAAGGATCACAGAAGAATAGGAACAGAGTAGCCTGCCTAGGAGTGATTGTCAACCCCTGAATATCCAATTCTGTATATTACATGAGAAACACACACACACAGAATATAAGAATAAAGAATCTGAAGATTAACTCATCTTCCTTATTTTACTGTGAAAGTCAGTAGCAATTAGTAATTTGGTATGAACGTTCTGTTACCATGGACATATGTCAAACGATACACACCATGAATGCCACTTACTGAAAATTGTATCCAAGATACTGTCCTGGGGAGAATAATCCAGATGTGTTTTTGCAAGAAGTTTGTCTACACAACTAAAAACACATGCCCCCTAATTCTAGTGAACAGCCCAGTCAGGGATACGGTATCACTAAGAAAATAAAACTTTGTTCATTGTACAAATAGACTATTTACACTTACCTAGACTCAATTCCAAAGGCTGAAAATGCATTCAATAAGGATGTGGACAGTTTCTTATATCACCAACCCCCAAATTTATTTTGCATTAATCATATATCTCTGGCTGCCTCAAATCTATAGACAGCATAATTACATAAACATAGAAAATTTGCTTTTATGTTCTCACCCTCTTTAAAGCAAGTAATTTATGGAAAAATTAATGTATTTAACATGTTTTAAGAAAAACAAAGACCCAACTGCTCACATCATAAAAGGCAAACAATACATTTGACAATCATGTTAGTGACTATTGCCACCTAAAATATCATCAACACTGAACTTTCCTCTCAGCCTAAAAATGCATAGTAGTTCTGAGAAGAAAAATATGAATAGAATAAAACATACTGAGTAATCTCCTTGGCACACGTAATGATGTTTGAATATATATATACAAAAACATTACATGGGAGGAAAAAGATCTATAGTTGCACTTAAATATAAATTATCTTGCAGCTCCTTTCTGACTTTATTTCTGTGGTCTATTAGACAGCAATGGATTGTTTTCTTTATTAAGTAAACAGCTAAAGAGTGGTGGATACCGAGCTAAAAAACTGCAACACCAAAGTAGATAAGATGTGCTACATGCCAAAAATGAGATAATAAAAAATGAGGGCAAGAAAAAAGTCCCTACCCAGACCTGGGAATCTCAAAGAGTGATCTCTCTATCTCTGTGTGCATATGGAAACATTGCCTAGGAAACTCCCAGGAAGAGCTGAATAGGAACCAGGAAACATTAAGAAAGCCAAGAAAGAACATGTTTAAGGCAGTGGAAAGCCAGTCAGTTTTAGCCTTGAGGTGGCTGCAATTGTTTGCAAAATTAGATTTAGTCTCTGGGCAAAACCCAGCCATCAGAGATGCGTCCAAACGCTTTATGTTTGAAAGGAGGGAATAGAATGACTATTTCAGTAAACGGTGTTCTCGTACATCCTCCACAGTTTAACTGTACACATGTTGTGGATGCATTTAAAATACACGCATTTCTACCGATTAATCTTTTCATGATAGTATTACAACAGAACTAAAATAAGTATGTGAGATTTGGGTAAGGAACCATTTGAAAAGGGCAAGATATGATTAGAATTAGTTGCATGTTTCAGTAATTCGCCACCTGTTACTTTTACTGATGTGGAAAATTGGGTGTTAGAGAAAATGCTTTTCTTCGATGAAAATTGAGTACGTGTGAAAAATAATCACAGTTCACTTACTTTACTGATTTTGAGAAGGTGGAAATAGACTGATATAACTAAGATAATAATCATAGCCAGTAACTCTGAGTGTGTCCACTGGTCTTTAAACCACACAAAGTTTTGATCAGTCTATGTCAGAAAACCCCAGGGAGTATGGCATGCATGTTTAAAAAGCTAGGTGAGATTCGTTAAAATCACTGGTCCAACTGATGTCTACAGGATTCGAAGATCTGTGTTCCCTGACAGCTTTGGATATTAGAATATCCGCATGAGGTTTCACAAAGAACGCTGGAGGGGACTATGTGAAGACACATTATATTTAATTGTCAGCATAGAAAAAAACAAGAAAACACTTCCAATCTATACCTGACTTTGTTGAATCTCCTAAATGCCCTTCTAAGAAGAGATGTGAGTATCTTCTCTGGCTTTCTGTGCTCTGGGCAGATGAGGATGGCCATGTGCAAACCATACCTGTTGTTTGCAGTCCACTCAAGGCTGCAGTTTTCTGTTATAGCAGCCCAAATAGAATAAGACATTATCATAAAATTTGCTTCCAATGAACACCATCTCTCAATTTCCCCCTAGTAGACTCAAGACTCCTGATCTTGGTGGAGGAAAATGAACAGAATTTGTGGTTCTACCCAAATATCTGTGTCGGTGTAGACAAGGACCTGTTATCCTCCTTAAGCACTGGGTCTTAGGAAGCCGATGTGTTCCTATCACCCACCCTAATACTCCTTTCCCTCCTACACCTCTGCTGCAAGTAGTGCCCTGTGGCTACCTGTTTAATCAGTACCTACTTTAGCCAATGCCAGGTGGAAACAGTGCATTTTCTTTTAAAACACATCTCCTTTAACAAGATGCTGCTTGGATGATTTTCATGACAGCAATGGCAGGGACCCGCCCAATCTAGTGAATTTTCTAGGAACAGAGCTGTCCTTGTTTTAGAGCTATTAATGTATGCTGCGCCAAACAGGGTCTTTGCCACCTGTAAACCAGCTCACCCAATTTACTTCAGATGCCCCTGCGAATAACCAGGTGAACTCAGCCCCAGGAGGGGTGAGCCGCTGGTCTATGACCCTGGCATCCACTGGGTTGAGCAGGGCTCCTCATATCTGCCTCTAGGAACGACCCTCCAGAGTAAGGCTGGAGTCAGGGATCAGGCATTCCAGCCTGAGCATCGTCTGCCCAGCTGCCCGGGCCCATGGTGACTTGGGAGCCCCTGTCTGTCACTGGTACAAGTGCATCTTTGATTCAGCACATGATAGGAAGACGTGGCCTCCTGCCTCCCTCATTTCCTCCTGGGAGGCCTTGTAAGAAGAAGGTGAAACACTTTATAATAATGTAATGTTCTGGAAGGGGTCCTAGCACAGCATCTGCCTCTCTGGGCTTGTCAGGTCCTCCCAGTGAATCCTCTGATCAGCCCCAAAAGGCAAGCACCATTTTGGTTAGCAGAGGAAATTTTCAGATGCTCAGTCTTTTGGTCTGTCTTATAATCTCCACCAATTTCTTTCTCCCTTCCTCGTTCCGTTTTGGCGACTGCAACGGAGAAGGCAAGCAGCAATGTTCCCACAAGGACAGAAGACGCCGAGTTCCCTGATTCTAAGCCAGCCTCCCCTCCAAGTCCGTGAACCAGCCAACATGCGCGGCTACATCACCAGATGGCACCATGGTGTCCTTGGGGGCCCCCCATCTCGGACACAAGACCATCTTCTTGTGTCCTTATAACCTGAGTGAAAGTTTGCTTTCTACCCCTCTTTCCTAAATGCCCATTCCCCAAAGTTTTGCTCACCTGTGCAACGGCAAACTCCTTTCTAAATTATCTACTAGTAATGTGCAATAAAAATGCCATCATTGTTAAGGAAATGCAAGACATAATATAATCACATCTGATAGTGCTTAAGTCAATCCTGCTTTAAAATTATAGTCAAGATTGAAGACCAGGTCCAGATTTCTGAATGAGCCCTGAGATACTGGGTGTCACCACAGAAATCAGGTTTCTCTGTAGGATATCTTAAGATTTCTTATCTACACCAGTATGAAATTCTAACATGATTTATATATTATATTATTATGTGTTTGTTGACTATAGGAAATAGACAACTATGCTTAGAACTACGCTTACAGGATTCCCCACCCCCCCCCCAACACACACACATTTTCAAGCAACGCTGTTTACATTTCCCCCCTTGGAAGCCAAGATAGAGCCTGAAAAGGTCCAAATGAGCCTGAAGTTAAGAAAAGCCTTTGCAATTGCTTCATCGCCGTTTTAATCCTGTAATTTGTATCTGGAGGCAACTTGGAGTTTAAATTTTCACCCGCTGGTTTGTGAACTGTACCCCTGGCATTATAAACGTTTGTAGGAACACCCTTTTGCACCCATTTTTAAAAATACAATTCTTATTAATGAAAAGGTGCGCATCTGCTGGTTTTGCTTTTTTTTTACACTTACCTGGAAATTGGCTTCCTTCTCATTTGGCTTCTGCTATTTCTGATTAAGGAGTTTTTCTCAGGACAGGGTGAATGTGCAAAGGAACAGCAAATTAGAGATAAAATGAGTTTCAAAAGTACATCACCAGTGTTCATTAGTAAAAAGCAGAAATCTGATCATGTCTTCATAATAATGCCAACTTCTTACACGGACAGAAAAGACGAGATGAAATCATCTTATTTTTCTTATCATCTTTTGCTGGGCTCCATAGACTATTCAGCCTATGTGAAACTTTCCAAATTGAACATGAAAAAAAAAAACAGACCAAATTTGAGGGGTTCTTGCTGTGATTTTGCAGTATGACCTCGTGAGGGAGCCGCCTTCATACATTAGAGCATGTTTATTATGAATGTTGGACATACAGTGATCCCCTTGTTTTCCCTGAGACAGAGATAAAGATGTATGTTGGGGGATAGGAGTCATTGTCAATACCAAGTCTCACGTATAAAAATCGTTTACAGTGCATTCACAGGTGGCCTGAAATCCTTACGTGTGTCTTCCATAGTTTCATAGAGGCACACCCTTGGTGAAGAGGATTTACCTTCAGGTCATATAACAGAACAACCATTCCTTACAGCTTGTCTTTCCCACACCACACGGGGGTCACCCTGTCTTAGTACTATGCATTTTCTGTCCCCCTGCATTTTTTCATGACTCATTCCTTTTTAGCCCTGAATAATATTCCACTGTTTGGATGGACCCCAATTTATTTATCCATCACCTGCTGAAGGACATGCTGGTTGCGTCCAAGTTTCAGCAGTGATGCATAAAGCTGTTATTGACACCCATGTGCAGGTTTTTGTGTGGACGTAAGTTTTCAGCTCCCTTGTGTACATATCAAGGAGTGTGATTGCTGGGTTTCATGGTAAGAGCGTGCTCCGTTTTGCAAGAAATTAGCGAACTGTGTCTGAAAGCGGCTGTACCATGTTGCATTCCCACCAGCATGAACAAGAGTCCCTGTCGTTCTCAACCCTCATAAGCATTCGGTTTAAGGCAAAGGGCAGGCAATCAGGTGGCTGAAAGGGAAGAGTATGGAACGTGGATGCTCTGGCTGAGTCGTCCACCTTATGGTCAGTAGATGTGCCTGCCAGCCCACAGCAGATTCTGAGCTGTTCCATCAAAGAACGTCAGCTTTCCATTAACTTTGAGCTACCGAATTACAGGACCCCTGTGTTTCAGCCAAGCAAGCCCTACGGAAATACAAAAACAGCAGCAATAAGGGTGAGTGACAGGTAGTTTTTTCTACACATGTACATTACAAACTTATTTTCTTCATCGAAAGCTTTTACTATCATGATTTCCCGAGGATGTAGTTAACTCAGTGTCCTTCCCTGCTCATTTTGAGTGGCCACTGGATAATCATCTTGGCGTAAATGAAATACTTTTATTGGTAATTTTGCTTAGCATAAGGGGTGATCAAAGAGGTGCTGTAATATAAAACAGACATTCACATAATTGCCACTTACTAAGGTGAACATTATAAACAAGATCCAAGACCCCTTAAAACTAAATAGCAAAATGTTGCTAAATAGAAGTAATTTTCCATTATCTCAAGTACAATTATTGCCGACTTGATAATTGAATATTTCAATTCCCTTTTTTGGGAGAATAGCCATATGCATGATTTACAAGTGACCATTAGAACGCTCTAGTCATTACCTCTGCCATTATAATGTGGGCATCACTTAATCTGTTTACCCATTTCACCAACAGTTTAATTAATGTCTAATGCAGTCTAGTTCAAATGAAAATCGCAATGTTCAAGTTGCTTTATTAATATTTCAATGATTAAGAAAATACAGCTTTTGAAAGATCACGTTTTTCATTGATTGTCTCATGTGGCTATCCTTTATGAATCGGAGGCTGCATATATTGAATTATAACAAAATAAGTTTGGGATAATTTTATTAAATGATGCAATTTATGAAATGGGCATGCTGACCTCCACTTATTTGAAATTAGCATTAGCCTTTTTTTGGTAGCTGTTCATCTATCTCTATGTTTTCCTTTTAATCACTGCTTGATCTAAATCTGTATATACTCTACATTCAAAGCTCAATTTTCCCACTCTGATTTCCTTCTTAAAGCCCTAGAACATGTATTTGAATTTGATAGTTTTTACCATTATTGTGTTATTGGCAATGCTAATTAAGTGGCATAGGACTCAGATAATTTTTCTGTAAGACATTATTTCTTTGGACTTTGCAATTTTTTTTTTCTTTTTTGGTAGCTAAGCTAGAGGTAATTTTTATTGAAATGATGTATTTTATTGAAACTCTTTACAAAGAATATGTATTTTCAGTCTTCTTGGTAAGTTTGTGTGCATATATCTCAGTATGTATGTACACATAACACTGATAAGTAAAACTGCAATATATAGATGTACACACACCTATCCAATATCTATTTCTACAATTATATCTACATAGGAACAGAATGTCTGGGTCATAGGATATGCTTATAATCAACTTTTGCTGAAACTGCTAAAATGTTTTCTAAAGTGGTTATTCCTCTAGGAATGTGAAATGGAAGAGCTTCTTATTCCATATCCTCATAGTGCCAGCAATTGAATTGTCAGATTTTTAAATTTTAGGTAGGCTGGTAGCTGGGGGTCTGAGTGTGGTTTCTGTATACATGACACAGATTAATAATGATGGCATTTTGGCATCCTACTTACTCAAGTGCCTATTTATTTTTTATTAAGTAATCTGGCTCTTTACAACTGATATAAAATAATGTGTTTATAAATGCCAGTTATGAGCACTTTGTTGGGAAGAGGTGACATTATCTATTATTGCAAATACAATTTTTGGTAGCTTGTATTTTCAGTAAGTAACAGGTGGATTGAAAATGAAACATTTCAATTGTTAAGAGCAGTGCTTCGATTTCTTACTTCCTGCAAAGATTTTAGAGAAATTGTTGTGAAAACCACATAGCATGAGATTTACTCCCTTCACAAAATTTTAAGTGTAGGGTACAGTTTTTTTAAGTATAAGCACACTATTGTACAGAAGATATTTAGATGTTTTTAATCTTTTATGATTAGAACTCTCTACCATTGAGCAGCCAGTTATTTTTTGTGTGTTTCTTTAAGAAATCTTTGTCTAATCCTTGTTTAAGAAACTACCATGCAGCCATATCTTCTAAACTATTGTCTTTTTAGCTTTCATGTGTACATGTAAAATTGAGGTGGATTCTTTTTTTTTTTTTTTTGGTATGGCATAAAGTAATTGTCTTGTTTGTGATTTTTTTTAGTTTGCTTTTTTCTGTGGCTGCACCGAATTTTTCCCTATTATCTACAAAATTAACCTGCTTCCCTTATAACCTGAGTCAAATATCAGTTACCCATATATATCTTTTCATTTTCTCTGAGTCAAAAAATTTGTTTTCTGAAAAATTCATGTATGTCTTATTGTTCTTCTTAATACATCATCTGTTTTCCCTGTGCTATTTCTTGTTTTCTTTGTCTTTAACTTGTTTTTTATTTTGTGTTTTTGCCTACATTTAACTTTTCTGGGGTTCATAGGGATTCTTGGTTGTGTTTTTGATTTCAACAAAACAGCGTTGAAAGATTCTTAGGGATCCTCTTTTTGAATATTGAAGGTTGCTTCTTCCACTTCCTTCCTGGGAGCCCAGTGGCATGGACCTTGTATCATGTCTGAGTGACCCATATATATCATCTTTTATTCTTCCTCTAACATGCTTTCTTTTGTTTCTGTATGCTTCTTTCCACTCATTCTGTCTTCCACTGGAATCACCTGTCAATTCCATTCATTACTTTTGTTCTCAATTTTAGAATTTTCTCTGATTCTTTATGCTTTCTATTGTTGATATCCCTTACCACCTAATTTTTTGGAACATCTTCACTGCAGATATTTAAAACTCCTATTCTTATCAGTGTAATAATTTGAATTTTACAGTTTTGTTTCTGTTGTCTATCTTGGTTTCCGGCCATTTCTTAGTGTTTCCTCTTATTTCTGGTAGCTTCTGGTTAAATGCTGGCATAGTTTAAAATGATTTTGAGAAATAAAATTTGACGTGGGGGGCTGTTAGCTTCCTTCCATGTGGGTTTACTTTTTCCTTGATCTAATTGCACCTCATGGACACATGAAAGGCAAGTTTGTATTCATTGTGGAAACCCATTTATTTATTTATTCTGGCTCACTCCTGCTCCTATGACATGGTCCATGAGGGTTCCAAAATGAAGCTTGGGGTTTCTACCAGACCCCTGCTCTAAGGCAGGGTTTCATGTCCCGTTTTTATTGTCCAGCAACAGGGTAGATGCCAAAGGCTCTCCTCAGGCTCTAAGCCAATGCTTGTCTCCAGGGCCACTGGCCAACCCTTAATGTCTTGAAGGTTGAATTCATGATGTCAGATCTTGAGTTAACCTCTATTCTGCTCATCTCTGTACCCTTTAGAGATTTTCAAATAGAAGTCTTTTCAAACTTCTCCTTTCTCCCGCAAAAGCTCCTCACAAATCAAGGCTTAATGCCAAATTAGAATGATAATGAATAACAGGAATTTAAAAACCCCATGCTTGTGGGATAAGTGCCCCCCTAATGTTCATTCTTATTCTCATGGCTTCATCTCAGGTTGGTGAGCCTTGAGTGTCTAACAGCTGTAGATGTTCCTTCCTTGATATTGAGTTGATGACCTAGATATTATATTGTTTCCAATCTTTGTGTTTGAAATGAGAGCAAATACTTCTTGATCATGTCACAAAAGTCTTATCGTATTGATCAGAGGTTATCAAGATGATTATATTCCATTTTTTGGACACAAGTTATTTTCAATGCATCTTAATTTTGAGCCTAAAGATATATAAGTACTGAAAGCTCACTTCCCCACTGGAAAACTAAGTAATTAAATTACACATTTTGAATCCCAAAGCTAATTTGATTCACTAAAGAGAAAGAGAGTTGGCACAAATGTTCTCAGCCATAAACATCCCCGTGAATTTCTAACAACTTTATTTTATTGTTCATCTCACACACATACGCACACATTTGTAGCTCTGCAAGATAGAAAAGTTGTGTTTACAACTGGGTGAATCTAGGGAAATATTTATCACAGAGAAGAAAGCAATGCCACTGTCAGGAATCCAGTAACAACAAAAATTTTGAGGAATAGCTGGTTATGAAAGTAAAAAAATGGACAGAAATTCCTGTAGTTTAGATCAAAATCAAACTATTTCATGTCCTTATTGCAGAATATAGTTATGGTCGACGATGCATACATCTCTGCTTCAACATCCTAGTGACTTAAACTTTGTTCTGTATATTTGAAGAGTTTTGTGAATTATTTCACTTAAAAAAAAAGCGGTAGAAGCTAAAAATGTTTAATGGTTGACATGACGCTCTATAAAATGTACATAATTATTGTGTTTATTCCCATACAACCAACCTTCCCCTTGATTTGTTTGTTTCTGTTTCCATGTTATAAATTTTCTACAAGATGAAATGCTGATCATTTGAATGTCCTTGGTCTGTGAGGACTTGAAGCCTCTGTTTAGATAGATGATTGATATTGGCAGGCACGGTACTACATCCTGTCTTTGCCCCACGTCCACCTTGTTTATTTTTAACCAGCAAGTTAAATTTGTTTTCAGTTATTTGAAACTTGAAAAACAAGCAGAAAGGAAAAAGCAGATGCAGCATATGAACTGTCAACTTAGGAAAGAATTCGGCATGTTTAGTTATATTATCTGTGTGATACTATAGCTACAAAGCATGCCAGGATAAGCTAAAACATCACCTGGCAGGGATTTTCTTCTTTCACTTTTATTGCAATGTAAGTGACATGTAGCGCTGTACAACGCTAAGGTGTACACTGTGATGACTTGACACACACGTATTGCCATGCGATTATCACAGTAAGTTTAGTTAACATTCATTATTTCAGAGAGCTATGAGGAGAAAAACTTTCCTGTTGTGAGAATGTTGAGGATTCACTCTTAACAATTTTCAAATATACTGTACAGCACTATCAACTATATTACTCAGTCTGTATACCACAACCCCAGGACTTATTTTATAACTAGAAGTTTGTACCTTTGAACCACCTTCTTCCAATACTCTACCACCTACGCCCTGTCTTTGGTAGCCAGAAATATGATTTCATTTCCTATGAGTTTGTTTTAGATCCCACATGTGAGATCTTACAGTATTTTTCTTTCTCTGACTTATGTCACTGAGCATGATGCCTTCGTGGTTTATCCATGTTGGCAAAAGGGGCAGGATTTCCCTCTTTTTATGGCTGAATAATAGTCCATTGTGTGGAAGGATCATGTTTTCTGCAATAAACACGTGGGTGCATATGTCTCTTTGACATAGAGACATTGCTTCCTTTGCATTTATACCCACAAGTAGAATTGCTGGATCATAGAGCAGTTCTGTTTTTTAATTTTGGGAGGAAACTGCATACTGTTTTCCAACAAGAAATTATACCCTGGGTGATGGAGGTGTGAACAGTATAAAACATCAACATGCAAAAGGATTAGGACCTTATGAGAAGGACATCTCTGGGTCAGAAAATGAGGCGAGTAAGCGCATCCTCTAGGTTTCCTGAAAATGTCAGGAAAACTAAGTGCAAAACCTTTGGTGGAAGCAGTCCTTTCTGCTTTCAGGTTGCTTTGAAAATGAGCTAAATCTCTCTATTTGGTGATCCAAGTTGCTTAATTGTATGTGTTGTGTATTCTTCCCCCAGCCCAGAAAAAAAGTCATTATGACACCCCTCTTTTGTCCATAAATGAAACAAAATTAAAGCACATGGACTAGATAAACTTGGCAGAACTTGTAGCTGGAAAATGTCTTGCTTTGTTTTGTTAAAATTTTCACTGTCTCCAAAATTATTTCAGCTGCTGAGAAAAAGAATGTATAACTAATTAAAAACCAATTTCCAAAGGGTCTTGGAGCAACCAATGTGGACAGTTGAGGAATCCAGTTAGGACTCGTTTTTCTAATCACATTTCTTACAAATCAGAATACAGTAGTTTCAGAGTGTAACAAATGACAAGTCTGTTCTTACAGTTACCTCACCAAGGGCTTTCATTTCACTAGAATCAGCTGTTCACATACTAGCATCTTCATGAATGGAAACCAGGAGACTTTATACTTTGAGAGATTAGGGAAACAAATCTTTTTGGTGTGTGGGGCATTAGCTAAAGCAGAGTAGCATCTAGGGTTACAGTTCCAAAAAAGAAATAGAGGCAGTTTATGAACTTTAAAGGGATTATGGAAGATTGAAAAGCACATTTGTTACTCCAAGTGTCTAAATATAGTGAAGAACTCTGGAAAATCATCAGATGAGCCTAAAAGAAAATAATGTGGCATTAACTAAATCAACCTATTCCAATCAATCACACGTGCTTCAGTTCTCTCCACATTAGGGCAATATTAGAATTCCGTATTTTATATAATTCTCTACACCCATCATTTTCTTTTGTATGTATTGATTTTTATTTTCCACTAGCACCTTGTATAATATAAACATGCTGACATATCTACGATCAACATATATATATTATTTCACTGTTACATAGTAACACTTAACACATAAAGAGGTAATACATGCAGAGAGCTGATACATACAACATAGGGACACTATTATTATAAATATACATATAATCTAAATTCTGTTTTTTCCCAGCGTGTAAAGCTTTATCTGAGCACCTATAATTTCTACTTTTTGTGTCTTTTTTTTTTACATTTACATTTCATTAGCTTCTCAAATATCAAGACCTGGCATCTTCCAGGCCCCTATCCAAATGAAGAGAGACTAGAATCTTTGAAGATGGGACTTTGTCCTAGTTTTCTCTGTCATCCTTTTAATCCATAAATTGGGAGGTGCTCATAAAGGATTGTAAAACATTCCCACAGTTGTCAAGGCCAACGGACTCTGCAAAATAAGTCTCATTTGACTCCTCATTCATTCCATGGATAGTTACTGAGCACCACCTGAGGGTGTTAAATTAATGCAGAAGGCTGCAGTGAGCAGTAAAACAAATATTTTCCTTTTCTTGAGTTTCCATTTCTGATAGGAGTGGGTGGGGAACATTTTTTTCCAGTTAAGAATGTGCACTCTCTCCAAGTATCATCCATTCCTTTCTATTGAAACTTCATCTTTGGGTTCCATAATGATAGGCTTTTTCTCTTCACACCTACACCATTGTCTGTTTCCTCAAACCTCTCTGTATCCACCCAGGTGCTGACCTCCAAGACCACGGGCACCCCAAAGTGACTCATACTTGCAGTGTCTGAATGCATAGTTCCATGAATATCAGCTCTTTTTAAGTCCAACACCATATTACCCTCTACCTACTGGACCTTTTCCCTTGCCTTCTGGACTGGTGTCTCAAAATCAACCTACACAAAACTTCAGCACTAGTTTCCCCCCAAACTAAAGATTCTGTTCTTTAACCCACTTCTTCTCCACCCAATGAGAAGCCACTGGAGACATCGTTGTTTTCTCTTTGCTTAATGACGTTTGCTCAATAATTGGGAAAATCTGCCAAGCCTCACTTAAGAGTATCTAACATACCTTACCTCTCGTTATGCTCAACCCCACATAGTTCAAAGCTTTCCCATACAAAAACTCAGTCAGCTAACACGTCTCTCCTCTGTGGAACAATTTGTCTGAATCTTTTATAGGCTGCCACACACGTGCTCAGACCTTTGTTGGACATGGGCCATGTTTCTGTTCATCAAGGAATCATTTGCCATTGTTAGCATAGGGTATCCTTCTTCATCTCACCTGAAACTCTCACCTACAGCACATGACCCTCTTCTAGCATAGCAGGCTCACCTGGAAAAAAAAGGCAGTGCCTTGTGATGCCTGCCCCACACCCTCTAGCCAAGCTGTGTATTGTTAATAGATATGCACAGCACCTGGAATGTTCTTCCTGCTTTTTCCTCTGATGGAATCACCCACATCATTTAGAATCGTGCCATTCTTCATCACCTGTCCTGGCAAACATTCACTCAAATGCCCAAGCATGTGCTAAGATCCTCCTTTCACCGTCCTATGATGAGATGTCCCCTTCGGTTTTATACTCATGGCCACATGGTACTACTTAGTCACTCTTCATCTCCTCTAATCCAATGTGCCATGGCTGATCTGTGAGGGCACAGAGTTACTGACGTGCACCTTCAGGTTCCAGCCTCTGGCAGGATGTCTGGTCCTTAAGGCCCCAGCCTCTGCAAGACGTCTAGTCCTTAGGCCCCAGCCTGGGGCAGGGCGTCTGGTCCTTAGGCCCCAGGCTCTGTGGGATGTCTAGTCCTCGAGGCTGCAGCCTCTGCAGGATGTCTAGTCCTTTAGGCCCCAGCCCAGGGCAGGATATCTAGTCCTTGAGGCCCCAGCCTCTGCAGGATGTCTGGTCCTTACACCCCAGCCTGGGGCAGGGTGTCTAGTCCTTAGGTCCCAGCCTCTGCAGGATGTCTGGTCCTTAGGCCCCAGCCTCTGCAGGATGTCTGGTCCTTGAGGCCCCAGCCTGGGGCAGGATGTCTAGTCCTTAGGTCCCAGCCTGGGGCAGGATGTCTAGTCCTTGAGGCCCCAGCCTGGGGAAGGATGTCTAGTCCTTAGGCCCCAGCCCAGGGCAGGATATCTAGTCTTTGAAGCCCCAGTCTCTGCAGGATGTCTGGTCCTTAGGCCCCAGCCTGGGGCAGGATGTCTAGTCCTTAGGTCCCAACCTCTGCAGGATATCTAGTCCTTGAGGTCCCAGCCTGAGGCAGGATGTCTAGTCCTTGAAGCCCAGCCTCTGCAGGATGTCTAGTCCAAGATACAGGACAACAGCATCAGTGAACCCCACAGAGGGCTTGGCATGGACATCTGTGATGCCCTTTAGCTTCCTGCTTGCTGGGAATACAAGGGAACTGAGAGCAACCAGAGCTTTTGAAAAATATTTGCATTATTTGTATGCAGGAGATTTCATAATAGCCACACGAATGCAGCAATCATCAGATATGCAAGAATTATGAGCAGGCCCAACTACACGGAAGCCCCAGCCCCCTTTGCGTCTAGCGCCGCGCTTTCGGGAGGTACCCGCGCCAGCATCCCGCTCGGGGACCTCGGGAGGAGGGTCCCTCTGCAGGGCCCCTGGGCTCCTCTCCCTTTCCCGAGAGAGGTGTCCTGGGAGAAAGCCAGCCCTCCGTGCGCCCCCGTAAGGGCACGCTTCAAACTGGGGTAATTTCCGCGTAAACCCGCGACAGGCGCCCTGGCGAGCGGGGCTAACGCGCGTTCCCCACGGGCAGCGACCCTCGTGGAATCTCGCGGACCTCGTGGCGTCTCGCGGGACCTCTGGACACCTGGAAGCTTCTCGCGCGATCTCACGGGGGTCTCGTGGGGTCGGGGAGGCGGCGCCTGCGCGGTCGCCAGCCCGTCGCCGGCTTCTGAGGCGTGTGGGGCGAGCGACCCAGTCGGAGTTGCCGAGGCGCGGACTGGACTTGCGAGGCCCTCCCGGGAGCCGCCCCGTCAGCCGGCGGAACGTCCGGAGCCGCCTGCGCCTGCCGGCTGCCTGAGTGCCCCGCAGACTTGCCGCTGCTCACAGCTCGCTTCGCGGAGGGTAGGCGCCGCCCACACCTGTGCCCTTGGGACAGTACTGCACGCGCATCCCGTGCCCTTGGGACAGTATTGCATGCTCACCACCTGCACTTGGAACGGTATTGCACGTGCATCCCGTTCTCTTCGGATAGTATTGCACGCGCATCCCGTGCCCTGGGGACAGTATTGCACGTACATCCCGTTCTCTTCGGATAGTATTGCACGCACGCTGCCTGCCCTTGGGACAGTATTGTACACGCATCGCCTGCACTTGGGATAGTATTGCACATGCACCTCCTGCTCTTGGGACTGCGTTGCACGCGCATCCCGTGCACTTTGGACAGTATTGCACTCGCATCCCGTGCACTTGGGACAGTATTGCATGCTCACCGCCTGCACTAGGAACGGTATTGCACGTGCATCCCGTTCTCTTCGGATAGTATTGCACGCACGCTGCCTGCACTTGGGACAGTATTACACACGCATCGCCTGCACTTGGTAGTAGGTAGTATTGCACATGCAGCGCTTCAGATGTGCTGTTATGATCTCACTGCGGTGATTCCTCTAAGCTGTGCCATCACAGAAGGTAAAGGGCAGCCAGGGACCCTAAAAGAAAGCTCAGGAGAATGCCGAAGGGTGCAGGCATGGAATTTCAAGGCCCATCAGGTTTTAGTTCCAGTTGAATTTGGAGCTTTATAAGGTTACCACTGCCAAGGCCATTTTAATCACAGAGCAGTAAAGTCAGAGTTGGTAATGTTTCCCGGTAAAACCATTATACAACAAAGGAGGGAGTGTTCCTTCCGAGGCCAGCAGCATGACATATCTGCTCGCAGCAAGGGTGGACGGCATGCAAGGTAGTAAATGAAATAGTAAGTTACCCCAGGTCTAGAATAATTCATTCAACCTGATACCTGAAGGTAGAAGAGGAAGGGGACATTTAATTTCATGATAGTAGGGGCAGGAACAGAGGATCTTCAGGATTTAACCTGGAAAGGCCGTCTTTATTCTCACCTACCCAGTTAAGGAAACAAAGTGAAAATAATGCTCAATCCAAAAAGGTTGTACATTTCCTCGTAAGGTTGGAACATCTAGGTATTGAAAACATAAAGGCCTACAGATAAATAGGGAAAACACACATTTACCTTGTAGTCCTTTCTGACATCCAGAACAATAGAAATCAGAAAGGAAGAGGATTCCACCTAAAAGAGATTAGGGATGGATTGTGAACCCAAACACAGGTTGTAAAACAAATTTGTAAGTTAGGAAGATTTTGACAAAAATTGAAGCAGGAACGACCCAAACTCTCTCATTTCCTGAGGGGTTGAGAAATTATCACTGCGTGAGAAAATCAGGAAAGCCATACCATTGGGTCTTTCTCTTAGAAGGCCGCAGACGCCAGATGGAGCAGGGTGAGGGAGAAGCAGGAATAGGCATAAAGGAATTCAGTCACGGCCTCCCTCTGCTTTCGCCTACATCCCTTAATTCCTTTTAATTCTCTTTGAAAAGAGTGACTTACTCTGGGTAAGGCTTTCCATTACCCAACTCAAATCAGTATGCAGTAGACATCACACCAGGCTGGGATTCCCATACCATGATGCCCAGTGACTCACCCACATAAAGTCAAACCAAGGTGGGCCAGGCCATGTCCAAGTCTTTGCTCATTTTTGGTGGTTCTGCAATCCACATACACCTTGAATCACACTCTGCTTATTCTAACATTCCTCCCTGTCCCCTGCAGTCTTCTCCATCTTGTACTACACCCCTAATCCTTCACTCTGTCCTATCAGCCCTTTCTGGGGACCAGCCATGTGGATTTTCCTTCACTCAGCTGTGTCTCTTATGTTCCATCCAGGGGGCATTTGACCCCGGACCTCGGGCAGGCGGTCAAGGATACAGTCATTGGAGCATTACAGTATCTGGGTACATGTGGCACCGACAGATCACCCAGGGTAAGTCGACAGAAGGCTACAGCATGGTACAAGGCATGCAGATGCAACATACATACTGGTGCGTGGAGATTTGCTCCATAGGGAATCATGGAAATGAGCCAGCATCTCTGGGAAACTCGGGGCCAAGCTGTGGTTTTCAAAGTCATTTTAACAGGAAAGCCTGTCTGTGGATAACTGGGTGTGATTTGGGAGGGTGGCAGAAATTGGTGATGCCGGGGAGACGGACAGAGGGACTGGAGGGCATGCGTGTACAGATGACAGATGGATTGTGTCTGCTCTAAGGCTCACCAGCCAGATAGGTAACCCTCAGCTGTTCTTTGCCAAGATGTGATTCGTTGACTGTACTGGTCACCTTCTTAAGGCGCCTTTTTAATTTATGAAATGTGTCTAAATGTTGACTCTGAGTTGTGAATCTGAATTCGGACCAAGTGTATATCTGGATGTGATTCCTACCAGTGCACAGCTGTCTACACTGCTAGTGGTGGTAGAAAATTGCCTCATGTTGCCGTATTTTGTTAGTAGGGTGAAGTGGCTATTAAGGATATGTAACATGGAATGGGACTCATCTGCATTTGTGTTTCTGTGTCTGCCTTGAGGATTCTGGTATTTCCTGGCACCTGGGAATGAATGCAGTTGAGAAGCAGATACTCTGTCATGGTGAACACAGGCCTGGGTTTGAATATGCATGTGCTCACAGACAGGCTCCCACTCCATTAGGGGATGTGAGGTCCCCTAATCCAGAGTCTCAGAGCCTGTGCCTCCTCTGAGACAGGCTCACTGTGGTCCCCACAATGATCCGTGGCTCCAAAGTGGGGCTCCTATGCCAAGGATGGTGTTGAGATGCCCTGCATGTGGAAGAAGTTTCCAGCTGCAGGAACCCTACCCCCGTGGGGGGCCTTCCATAGGAAGGAAGCAACGTTCCATGTTCTGTAAGTGATCTTTGGGGAGTATAGGGAGTGATTTGAACAATTCTGCAGTCATAATGAAGATCCTGCTGGAACTTGTGAAATTAAACCAAAGAAATGACAGGGAAGAAACACATACCTTTAGAAATTAAATAAATCATTTAAAAAGAGGGGCTCACACAGTCAATTAAACCAGTATTTAATAACTCCCCAGACCCCAAGCCAATGAAGCCCTTTATCAAAACTCATGGGAAAGAAATGCCACTATTGTAATGGCTGTGGACACAAAGTCAGAGTGACCTGTTGGCCTCAGAAAGCAATCACAGAGGGACCTTTAATGGTGCTAAATTATCTGTATTCCTTTTTTTAATTGATTAGCATTTCCAGTAGATAGCAATGCATCCATTTGCAGTATGTCCCACTGCTTCATTAAAATGAGTTTGCCTGCCTTTCCATGAATGTGGCAAAAAGGTTTCCACTGTATTACTCTGAAATAGTTTTGAGAAAAAGTATGCTACATTTTTAGTAATTTTGAAGATAATGAATATATTAGATTTTAGGCTTTTTAAAAATTCAGTTGAGTTCTTATTCTTGTTGGCTTATAGAAATTAATAAGGGCTTATATAGATCTTTAAAAATTCTGATTTCTAGAAAAGACATTTTATTCCTTATACTTTAAATGTTTTGGCTCTTAAGAAATATGTATGTCTATGTAGCGATAGAAGATTCAAAACACAAACATATGTATGTGGTGTGTTTTTTTGTTTTCTGAGTGAACCTGTAAGTCACAAAGAAAAGTGGTTTAAGGATGAGTTTAATTAATGGTCTTGGTTAATAGTTTATAGAAACAACTAAAAACTATATATCACTATTTTGCTCTTTAAAAAATTTTTAAATATTTGATACATATTTTCACAGAAAAAAGAAATTTCATGCAATATGTTTAGCAAGGTGCTTCTTGGAAAATTAGATATGTTTAACAGTGCTGTTTTATAAATTGTTTTTGGCCTCATCCCAAGATAATGTCAAATAATGCTGCTCTGCCATTCTTATTCATGCAAATTGCCCGTTTATTGTTTCCTGAAAACCGAAATCATTCAAATTCCTATTTCCTATATTGGTTTGTCCTGATAATACACCAACAGCATAGTCAGTAGACATTATGAATACAAAATAATAAATATGAGAGTTCACAAAACCTAAGTTATGACAAGCCCTGCCTAAATAGTAAAGGATTTGTTGTATCTCCAAAGAAAAACTATTTAAAGCAAGCAAAGTCATGTGAAAATTTTTTTAATGAGTTTCAAATAATAAATGAGTTAATCTCTTTATTCATTAGTCAAGAGATGCTTTTATTTTTCATTTCAATATCTTAAGACATACAATTTTAAAATCCACAGCTAAACAGTGTGACAACTAAGCAAGTTAAAACATACTCAGTCTGTTGATTTAACAAAGCAAATGAAATTAAAAGGGAAAAAAGGAGAAAAATAAGGAGACAGCATAAGAATATGAATATGAATATGAATAAAGATTATCTCAAGGAGGAAGGACTAGGAGAAAGAAGAGATTAAAAACACAACACAAAAGAAAAAATATTAAACAGAAAAACAAACCCTTTAAAGGAAAAAAAAATGTGGCAAAACTAGGCTAACTTTTCCCTTATTAAAATAAACATCTATGTGGTAGGAATATTCATTAATGGAGAAATTGTAAGACCAACTTTGTGCTCTCTCTGCAAGGTTCAGACCTATTAAACAATCAAGATGTAGATTTAAGGAGAGGGTTACATGTGTGGTGTGTAGCTGTAGGATTTCTAGAGAGGAAAGCCATCCATTTGGAGATGGAATTTGAAAAGATGGAATTGAACTGCCCAGTGGGGCTGGTTTGAATCAGGCTGGTAATACCAGTGTCTATGAACACACAACTTTAAACTTTATGAGAGTACTCCTATCTTCAGATTATCCCATCATCTGAAAAAGTAACTTTTTCTGGGAACCAGTCTCTCTGTTAAATTCTGATGAGTCATCTGCAGAGCAGTCAAGCCTGGTGCACTTCCTAGACTCCCAAGGTTGTCACGACATAATTTTTGCCCTTACCTTATTACATTTCTGGGGAATATCTAGTGTCAGGGAAGAATTTCAGCATTACCTACTAGAATCTGTTCCCTTTGCTTTTTCTCATAACTGATTTAATTTCTTCTGAATTGGCTTTCTGAGTCTATGCTCAGAAGGCATTATTTTCCCGGCTATTCTTAACTTCTTAACTTTTTAACTTAATTGGCTCCTGTTTGTTTGAAATTCTGGCTGAAGCAAGGTTAGATGCCAATCTTCTTGATCCATGAAGATGACAAAGATTTGATGTGCCTCACAAATATTTTGCAAGTGAATAAGGGACATCAAACAAGTGGACAGATGTTTTGGGAAGGACTCAATTGCTCTAGAACCAGAATTGATCAATGTTTAAAATAGAGATCTTGGCCAATTATGCTCAAAATACACAGTTCAGAAGAATTTAATTCATACATTTAAAAAAAAGGAAATGCAACTTTTGCGGTGTGGGGTTTTGCTCGTGGTGAGTTATTAGAAAAGCTATATGCATAAACCAATGAGATAAATTGCATGACACAAAATCAGCATTGTTGACATCTACACAGAGAAACAGAATGAGAAAGGGAGAGTGGAGAGCATCTCTTGAATATTTATGAAGCTGGAAAGAGAAAGATCTGATTATTCTTTTCACTGACAAACAGATAGAAATGTTAATATAGATAAAAGGTGACAGCCTGCAGATCTGCTCTCTTATACACTGGAATAAATCCTTGAGGAAATTAACTCATGTTTGTTGGGAAATTGAGTTAGATTATCAAATCAAGCTTTGATTCTTAAGACATAATATGACTTTGATACAATTTTCAAATGATGAATTAACTGGAAAATTGTAAAGTTACTTTTTCATTATTCAAACTTTGGCAGTTCAACAGGTCACATATTCAGAGACTCTGTTAAATAAAATTTGTGATTCTTAAAATAACAGTATCACACATTTGTTCATAAAAATGGGATGTTTTGAGGTGACCGTAGGTTTTTTTTGTTGTTTGGTCCCATGGATTCTTAAATCTAGAGAGAAGAGGTTCTAAACATACCAATACTCCAGGTTGGTGAGTTATATTGCTCTTTATTTACACAAAAGTATCTATTGTCCCTGGGAAATTGTGAATGGACAGGTCATTGGTATAGACTCGTAGGTACCCCTGGTGATAGGGGAAGCTTTCTGAGTGAGAAAGGGTCTTGGCACCAATAGGCAGATAACCATCAGGCAGATGTACACACCCGTACATACCCGTGCCAGTTACATGCTTTACATATTCAGCCTTTAAAGAGGGAAATCCCATCCTTGGCCACAACATGGATGAACCCAGCCAACGTTATCTTGAGTGAAATAAGCCTATAACAGAAATAGAAATCCTGTGCAATCTGACTCACGTGTGGGATCTGTGATAGTCTGACTCGTCTTTCAGTATTGTGTAATACTGTGTCTTATTTTCCTAACATGTGTTATTAATTTGTTAGCTGTGTTATGTACACATACATGCATATATTCATATACACATGCATATGCACCTACATGTTACCCAAGAACATGTACATACATGTTATATATATGGGATGTATATTGATTCATACATAGATATCACATATGCTTAGGTACACAGTTGATTCTCATGTAAATTATCTTTGAAAAATTAATGTACATTTCTTATTTTTTCCTTTTATTGAAGTATCTTTGGTACACAATCTTACATTGGTTTCAAATACACAACACAGTGCCTCAACACTTACCCATATTATCAAATCCTCACCCCAGCTAGTGCAGTTACTCTCAGCCAAATGGGAAGATGCTACAAAATCATTGGCTATATCCTCTATGCTACATTACTATCCCCATGAGCAATTTATATTATGATTGAGGATTTTTGTGCCCCTTTATTCCCCTCACATACCCCAAACCCTCCCCCGTGGTGACCTAGTGACCACCAGTCCCTTCTCAGTGTCTGTGAGTCTACTGCTGTTTTTTTTGTTGTTGTTCATTCTGTTTTTCTTTGTTTTTAGATTACACAAATAAGTGAAATCCTATGGTATTTGTGTTTCTCTGCCTGGCTTGTTTCACTCAGGATAATACACTCTTGGTGCATCCATGTTGTTGCAAATGGCAGGATTTATTTCTTTATATGACTGAATAATATTCCATTGTGTATAGGTACCACATCTTCTTTATCCATTTATCTACTGATGAACACTTAGGTTGCTTCCACATCTTGGCTATTGTACATAATTTGGTGATAAACATAGGACTGTATATATCTTTTTAAATCAGGGATTTTTAAACTGTTTCTTTTTAAAATGACACACATTTTAAATATTTCTTGCTGGTACAGAAATCCTTTGCTTTGTAAGGTTGAAGTCTTCTTACTAAATAAATACTCTGTTGCTAGGCTAATACAAATATACCTCCAGTGGTAAAATCCCTGGAAAGTTGCTGAGAAGTCAGGGGCACAAAAGATGGCAATAAGAACTTAAGAAAACATTTTCCCCTTATGTGGGCAATGAATACAAGATAAAATGTTTTGTCACAGTATTTTCAGGAAATTAACAGATTGTGGTCATTTAACGACAAAAGAACAAGTCACTGGTGATGGAAGTTGGTCTTGTAAAGTCCACAGAGTTCTATTAAGAGCAAGAGGGTGGATTTGGAAGCCATTCAAACGTGTATTGTTTTCCCCATGAACATGTATCCACATTCTGAATTAATCTTTAGCAGGGCTACACATGACTAAATACACTACCACCAAGAACTAAGGGTAACTTTTTTTTAATCATTTTATTTATTTATTTTTATAAGTTTATTTTGATATCATTAATCTACAATTAAATGAATAATACTATGGTGATCACACTACCCACTTCATCAGGTCCCCCCCCAACCCCATTGCAGTCACTGTCCAACAGCATAGTGAGAAGCCATAGAGTCACTACTTGTCCTCTCTGGGTTGTACAGCCCTCCCCGTGCCCCCCACAACATTACATCTGCTAATCGTAATGTTGCTTCTTCCCCCTTGCCCCTCCCTTCCCACCCATCCTCCCAGTTCCTTTCCCTTTGGTAACTGTTAGTCCGTTCTTGGGTTCTGTGAGTCTCCTGCTGTTTTGTTCCTTCAGTTCTTTTTTTCTTAGTTCTTATACTCCACATATGACTGAAATCATTTGGTACTTGCCTTATTTCACTGAGCATAATACCCTCTAGCTCCATCCATGTTGTTGCAAATGGTAGGATTTGTTTTCTTCTTATGGCTGAATAATATTCCATGGTGTATATGTACCACATCTTCTTTATCCATTCATCTACTGATGGACACCTAGGTTGCTTCCATTTCTTGGCTATTGTAAATAGTGCTGCGATAAACATAGGGGTGCATCTGTCTTTTTCAAACTGGGTTGCTGCAATCTTAGGGTAAATTCCTAGGACTGGAATTCCTGGGTCAAATGGTATTTCTATTTTGAGTTTTTTGAGGAACCTCCATACTGTTTTCCACAATGGTTGAACTAATTTGCAGTCCCACCAGCAGTGTAGGAGGGTTCCCTTTTCTCCACATCCTCGCGAACATTTGTTGTTGTTTGTGTTTTGGATGTTGGCCATCCTCACTGGTGTGAGGTGGTATCTCATTGTGGTTTTAATCTGCATTTCTCTGATGATTAGTGATGTGGAGCATCTTCTCATGTGCCTGTTGGCCATCTGAATTTCTTCCTTGGAGAAGTGTCTATTCATGTCCTCTGCCCATTTCTTAATTGGATTATTTTCTCTTTGTTTGTTGAGGTGCATGAGTTCTTTATACATTTTGGATGTCAACCCCTTATCGGATGCGTCATTTATGAATATATTCTCCCATACTGTAGGAAGTCTTTTTGTTCTACTGATGGTGTCCTTTGCTGTACAGAAGCTTTTCAGCTTCATGATCCCACTTGTTCATTTTTGCTTTTGTTTCCCTTGATCGGGGAGATATGTTCATGAAGAAGTCACTCATGTTTATGTCTAAGAGCTTTTTGCCTATATTTTTTCTAAGAGTTTTATAGTTTCATGACTTACATGCAGGTCTTTGATCCACCTTGAGTTTACCTTTGTGTATGGGGTTAGACAGTAGTCCAATTTCATTCTCTTACATGTAACTGTCCAGGTTTTCCAACACCAGCTGCTGAAGAGGCTGTCATCTCCCCAATGTATATCCAAGAATCCCTTATCAAATATTAATTGACTGTATGTGTTTGGGTTGATATTTGGATTTTCTATTCTATTCCATTGATCTGTGGGTCTGTTTTTGTGCCAATACTAAATTGTCTTGATTACTGTGGCTTTGTAGTAGAACTTGAAGTCAGGGAGCGTAATTCCCCCTGT
>JAVSCE010014220.1:0-32596 GCA_032199065.1 Smutsia gigantea
GTCATCCCTTTGACCCCAGACTATAATTTCCATTAGACCATATATTTCATTCCCTGATGACTTCTTTTCCAGCCTACCCACTCACTGCCATTATAATGCCCTAGACTTGTCTTACCTATGATTATAATCTTGCTATAATTTCATTTTCAAGCATTCTACTCTCCAACCATCACCTGTCTTTATACTCACTCCAAGATCCTAACTCCAGTAATTCTCCAAGCCCCCTGAGACTTATAACCTAGTGCCCCTGTGACCTTTCAATTCTCCCTCATCCCACTTTTTCTCTCACACCATTTTACCTAATTTAAACTCCATAACCAATGATTATAATTCCACACATGTTCAACTCACCTGCTTTTTTCTTGCTTTGTCATATTCCTGTGGCAAAGCTGGTTAAATTCAACTCTCTTTGATTGCCTTCACACAACTAAATGTGACTAGAGAAAAACACAAACTATACTGACTGCTCTCACTTTAAATTCATAATCACTAATCTGAAATGGCCCTTAATGCTATGCAGAAATAATACTACACTATTTACTGTTTTTACCTTTCCACTGTCCTAGAAAGCTGGCCAGGTTATTGCAATGGCATCCTAACTGCTCTCTCTGTTTCTGTCTTTGTCCTCCTTCTGTTTGTTCATACCTTCTGTTTCCTCAGATCTCCAAATCCTTCTCCACCTTTCACACTTTCAGCCAATAACTTTACTGCAAAACTGAAACAATTAGAAGAGAACTTCCACAACTTCCACCATGACCTCCTGGTTTCTTTCTGACCATTCCTTCTCAGTCTCCTTCACTGATTCCTCTTCATTTCCCTGACCTCTAAATACTGGAAGGTCTGGAGCTCAAACCTTTTATTTCCTCTCATTTCAATTTAACCTTACACTCTCGGGCATCTCATGCAGTCTAATGGCTTTAAATACCATCTGTGTGCCAACAATCTCCATATTTATTTCTCTAGCCAAATCTCCCCTGAGTTATATATATCCAACTGCCTACTCGTAATCTCCATTTGGACAAATAATAGACATCTCATATTTTACATCTTACCCCCAAACCTGCTTCTCCTGTGGTCTTTTCAATCTCAATTTTATTTGTTCAAACTCAAAATCTTGGAGGCAAATCCTACTGGCTCTTTCTTTGCAACATATCCAGAATCTGATTATTTATCACTACCTCCACTACCACCATCCTGGTCTAAATTACCTTAATCTCCTGGCCAGGTTATTGCAAGGGCATCCTAACTGCTCTCTCTGTTTCTATCCTTTGTCTTTGTCCTTCTTCTCAACATAGTGGTCACAGTCATACTGTTAAAACAGAAGTTAGATCACCTTACTTTCTTCTCATCTTACTTGGGGTAAAAATAAGAGTCCTGACAATACTCTCCAAGCTCATACATTCACTATCCCCCAGTACCTCTGATGTCATCTCTTCCTACTTTCCCCTTACTCACTCTGCTAATCCTGCAATACTGGCTTCATTGCTATTCATGAATATGCCCATGACAGACATTCTCCTGCTGGGAGGCCTTTGCACTTATTTTTCCCTCTGCCTAAACATTCTTAACCCAGATATCAATATGGCTTATATCTTTTAGATGTTTTCACAGATTTTACCTCATTGAGGCCCTCCATGATCACCTTATTTAAAATTGCAACTCCCTTAACACTCTTTTTCCTTTGCTATTTTATTTTCCTCATAGTACTTGTCATCTTATAGCATGCCACATATTTTATTTGTATGTTTTTGTTTTTTCTTGGTTTCCCCTTCTGAAATGTAAGATCCTTAAGGGTAGAATTTTTGCCTGACTTATTCCTTAGTGTATCCCTAGAGTGTAGAAAACTGCTGAACAAATGATAGGCACTAAGTAAATATTTGTTGACTACCCACAGGAAGCCAGATATTTTACTGGATGCTGAGCATATTACTATAAACAGACATCATCCCTGCCCTCTTGGGGCTTGCAGCCTAATTCAGGAAACCAACTTTAAATACAAAATTACCCAAATAAATATTCAACTACGGTTATAATAAGTACCACTAAACAAAAGTACTGTTTTATGTAAAAGCGTTAAAAAGGGGCCATCTAACCCGCTCTAAGGAGTCAGAAAAGGTTTCCCTTATGAAGGGATATTTAAGGTATGCCATCCACCCACTGGCTCTACACGGACAGCTGAGGGACGGCCAGAGTGTCCCCTGCCCGCCTCTCCTGCCCCTAACCTGCTTCTCTTCCTTCTGGTCTCTGTCGCATTCCGCTCCTGGGTCCCTCTCTACCTAATGTTTAGAGGCGGTATTCCACCGGGCATTTGTCTGCGGAAGGCAGAACTTCGCGCTTGATAGGCGTGGGGGCGTGGCTTCCCTCCGGCGGGCACGCTCTGGGCAAGACTCCATCCCTCGGTCACGCAGGCGTGGACGCGGCCGGGGCGGAATTGAACCTGCTGGAGCTCCGCCCCCAGCGGAGGAGGCCGGGGTCAGGGGCGTGTCCCAGGCGGGGCCTTCCCCGCCCCTCCAGGTCGCGGAGCGTTGGCCTGCGCAGTGAGGGCCCGGCACCGGGATGTGAGTGCGGCGGGGGTGGAGGGGGGTCCGTGAGGGGCTGGGCGCCTAGCCCCCGGGGTTTCCGGGGGTCCCGGTGGGCGGGAGCACAAGTGCGCGGGCCACCAAGCGGGTCTGCCAGGTGTGTGTCCGGGTATGGCGGGCCAAGGGGCGCTCGGGTGCTGTGCGCCCAAGCCGGCTCCGCGCCGCTTCTCTGCTGCGGGAGAGACCGGCGCCAGCCTCAGGGCCCCTACCCGGGCGGGGGCCGGCGACGTACGCGGGTCTGACATCTGCCCTAACCCGGGTGCCCCCAGCTGTGCGGAGGCCTCAGCAGTGGCAGCAGCCGGAGCCGCCCGGCGGCTGCAGAGATGTGATGGGGTGTCAGCTTTGCGGCGGGGCCCGAGGTGATCCCCATCCCTGTCTCTGGGTTGAGCCACAGCCTGCGGGAGTCCCGACCTGCGGTTTCTGGGAACGGTAACCCCCGCCCCCCCACTGCTCAAAGATAGGGCCCTTTCTGTGCTCAGCTATTCAGATGCATTACCTCAATTCTCACTACAGCCACCCATTTTACAGCTGAGGAAACTGAGGCCTAAGGCCACACAGCTGTTCCGTGTAATTGTTAACAGTGTGCTGAGGCCTTGCTGCCAGACTCACCTGGGTGCACATCTGCTGCTCCACAGACCTGCTGGGTGACCTTGGACACACCTGGCCCCTTCTCCAAGCCTCTGGTGGGACGGTGGCGCTTACCTCCCAGGGCTGCTGTGGGGATTGGTTTAGAGTACAGGGAAGGAGCCAGATGGTGCTGTTGCTAAGTGGCCCTTTTCTGCAGCTGAGGGAGCTTGTGTACTGGGTCAGTGCTATCCAGTTTATCAAAGCTCGTTGGCAGAGAGGGAGTGCTGCTTTCCACGCTGAGACAGCCCCTATCTGTGTCTGTCCCTGTGCACCCGGAAGGCCACACACAACCCAGCTGTACCAGCATGTGCCGGAGACACGCTGGCCCATCGTGTACTCGCCGCGCTACAACATAACCTTCATGGGCCTGGAGAAGTTGCACCCCTTTGATGCAGGAAAATGGGGCAAAGTGATCAGCTTCCTAAAAGGTATGGGAGGCCCCGCCTCAGACCCCACATCTGCTTTCTTCGACCTATCTGTTCCCCCCAAGCCCCTTCCTACTGCCTTCCCCTACCACAAGCTTCAGACTCTCCCACCTGCAGTCTCAACCCCCAGACCGCCTTCCGCCCATGCTGTCAAAAGAATCTTTCCAAAACAGACTTCTGAGCATGATGTGTTCCTGTCTCAAATATTCACTGACTACCCTTTGCTGTGGAGCTAAGTTCCTGGAGACAGAGTAGAAGGGGAGTTGATTAACTATGCACACAGGGAAGCTGAAGTTTGGAGGATCTGATGTCCATTCTCTACAAACTCAGGGAGTCCAGGAGGAAGAGGACATTTGTTCCAGTCACACTGATTACAAATGGAGGAAACTGGGGCCCAAAAAGGTTAGGAATCATGCCCAGAGTCACACAGCTACTAAGTGACAGAGTTGGGTCTGGAACTCAGAGCTCCAGACTCCCACCCTTCACGGCTCATTCCACTGAGCATGGTATTGATCTGGAGAGCACATTGTTTCAACTTCAGTTTGTCATCCAGGGGTCTGGCTTAGGCGGGAAATTCAGGCATCACCATAGATTAGTGCGAGAATATTCTTCTGTCCCTAGTATAAGGGTTCTTTAATTGAGGGAAGTAGGGAGTGTTTCCTGAAGCATTACTTGGTATAGAGTCAAGTGTTGAATATCTTTTAATCTCAACAATCCTTCTGATCACACCATGGAGAAAGTATCACTTTGGGGCAAGCCTGTCTTTAACACCTAAGCCCGTCTCCCTTTTTCACAAATCAAGAGCAAAGGCTCTGTACCTTGCAGAAAGTAGAATCCAATTCAAGATTAATAGCTCTGTTTATTTCTATCATATTTGTTGTTTATTTTTTTTTAGTTTTGGTTAACTTGTATTTATAGCAATTAATAATGATTTTCCATTTACACTAATCACCAGTGTAAGTATTCAAAGGAAAATATTAAGTAGAAAAGAGTACAAGAGGTGTGCAGAGATGGTGAGGGCCCTGGAGAGGTGAACGGAGCCAGCAGTTCTCCTGCCTTCCTGACTGTGGTCCCTTATGTTGTGTTTCCAGCAGACCCATCCTGAGTTACTCCCCCTATTTCTCTTTCTTGGGCTCCTGTGTCACCCAATAGTTCATCAGAAAGATTCCTTATCTCTCTCAGCTCTGTCCTGACAGTCCTTCTGAGTACCCTCCTTTCTCCTCTGAGGCTGTGGGTGGAAGGAGGCAGGGGTCACATGGTGAAGGGCCTTGGGTGCTGCCAAGAAAAGAGCTCACCCTTTGCCTGAAGGTAGTGGGGAGTCATGGAATGTTGGGGGGTTGGGGTGGAGAGGACCTGCTATATGTGGGAAATGTATAGAACTAGTTGGTTTCTACCCAGGTTGGTTTTTAAGGATGCCACATTAAAATAGGTGCCCTAGATTCCGACCTTGTTCCTTTGATTTCCTTGCAACACAGAGTATCATAGTCCTATTCTCACTTCCTGCATTTAGCCTCAGTTTCTTCTTTAACAAAATGGAGGGACTCTTGTCTGGTGTATGTGAGAGGTGATAAAGTAATGCCGTGTTTCCCAAACATCAGTTATTTGCAAATCACTCTTGGAAACTTGCCATCTCCTCATACCATTATTTACTTCATATTTCTTTTTTTATTGAATTAGCCTGTTTTAAAAAAACTTAAATGAGCATGTTTTAAAAGGAAACATTATGTCATCTGAATGGGAAAAGTCAGTTTCACTTGCCATAAATAGGTCATGGTGAAAAATAAATTAATGCAAACTGTAATTCAATGCAAGCTGATTACTGTTGCCTGCATGCAGGCTGTGAGACTAACTGCTGCTCTTTTGGGGTTAAAAAGGGAGATGAGTGAGGGTCAGGCAGGTGTTGAAGAGAGGCCACACCACACTGAGCCTCCCATGGTGCTATTAGGAGGTGGAGGGAGAATTGCTAAGAGTTTTTCTTGTCTTGAGAGTCAGTCACACCTGAGCCCACCTCTCAGCTGTCAGTGGCTTGGGAGACACAGAATTGCTGCATACACAATGTCCAGTGCTCCCTGGCCACTGTCCACACTGGTCTGGGAGGTGGCCCATTCTCAGAATGCCCACCAGCCAGCAATGTCCACCTTCTCCTGGGGCGAGGCTGACAGAATCTTGAGGTGGGGTCTGGGGCTGGGCCTGCCTTTGAGGTCAGCAAGGGAGCAGGGGCCTGCTTTGTGGTTTCAGAAGAGAAGCTCCTGTCAGATGGCATGTTGGTGGAGGCACGCGAGGCCTCGGATGAGGACCTGCTGGTGGTGCACACTCGGCGTTATCTCAATGAGCTGAAGGTATGGGCCCTGGGCCTGGGGGGCTCCCTGCCAGGAGGAGCAGCCAGAGGGGGAAGCTCAGCCTGGGGAAGCACCCTTCAAGGAGCTCCATTCCTGTCCCTAGCACAGAGGAGTATGCGAGTCTGTGGTTCCCAAGAGGATAGAGGTGTCATTAAAAAGGAAGGCGCCAGGGATGGGCTAGGCTGCTCCAAGCCATAAGCTCCCTGTCCCCAGGGTATGAAAAGCAGCAGGGGTGTCCAGCAGGCGGAGACTGAACCTTCATAGAGGTTTGGGGCTTCTACATTAGGGACTTTCCATCTGTGCCCAATGGACAGACCTCAGAGACCCCTGCTGGGATGATGGGCAAGGGGACCTTAGAGCCTTATCCCCATCCAACCAAAGCTGTTCCACCTTGGTCTCTTTTTATATTGGGCTGAAGTGTAAGATTCTGTTCTAAGGACTTCTACTGCTAAAGACCTGTTGAAAACTGTTGGGCTGAAAACTGGTTTGAAATCCCCAGGGCCCAGCAGGGCACATAAACAAGTGATCAGGCAGGTGGTGGTGGTGTGTGGGGTGAACCGGAGAACCCTTCCCCTTCCTAAGGGGGCTGCTGCTTGGCTCCACTGAGGGCCCAGCATGGCCAGGGTGCCTGGCTTGCAATGAGAAATCGGAAATGCAGATAATTAAGCAACTATTCCTGGTTTCTTAACATGGCGACTCATTTTAAATCCTGCCTACAGGCTGCCCGCACGTGACCTCTTTCTAGAGGAGCCCACAAAGCTCTCATCAGTGGCTGAGGTTCTGAGGGTGAGGGCCCCTAGGTGGGAGCAGAGGGAAGGCTGGGCTGGGGGTCTGCATCAGAACTTGGTGGGGGTGGGGTCAGGGATGCTGCATGTTCTCTCTCCCCAAGAGTGTGGGACCCTGGCCCCCAGGCTCCCCAGCTGGACTCATCTTGGACCAAGCCATAGTGAATGCCAGAGGTTGCTAGGCCTCTCCCCTCTGCAGGTGGAAAAGCCTAAACCCAGAAAGGGGCCGAACCTGCTGAAGGCCCACTGGAAAGTCAGGCAGGCCTCAGGGACACCCCAGGCAGGGTGTCTAGTCCAGTCTTCCAGGTTGCTGGTCACAGCTGCTGCCTTCCCTCCTCCCCGACTCCAGCCTGAGCTGCGGGATTTCCAGATGAAGCCGGGACAGTGTGAGCTCATGAGAGATTACCAGGAAGAGGCTGAAACCTGGCTCCTGGGGGAGAGAGGTGTGTGAGGCCTTGGCAGGAAGCCCAGTACTTTGGCTGCCCTGGTTTCCTGGGGCCTGGATATACGTGGTCACAGTCCACAGCCCAGGGGGTGGGCCAGGCCATGCCTGTCAGAGTCCAGAGGGTGAGGACAGGGGTCAGGGAGAGACCAGAACAGTGGGGCCAGGAAGGAATGAGCATGTCAGGATAAGGCTGGGGATAGGCCATAAGGCTCCAGAGCCCCATTCATGTGAGGGGACTTTAGGGCAACTGTGCAGGGCTAACTGTGTGTGCCTGGCCTGGGGCCCCCAAAAGCCTAAAGGCAGCTTACTATGTGATAAATAATCATTTAAAAAGTATTAACAGGTAGAGTCCCAAGCAGAAAATTGAGGTCAAGGGCAGGAAGAGATTTCAGATATTCCAAAGGGAATTTGAATAGCTCAGATGTTATGATTGAGTTCCTTATTTGGCTTTTGGAGCTTCCCGGCAGCCAGAGCAAAAGGAGAAACATGATTTGCAGAGTACTGAGGGGAAGATGTGTTCAGGCATTCAACACATCTGTATCAAATACTGACTGTGTACTGGGAACAAAAAGAATAAGCAAGGTTCCCTGTTCCCACGGATTTGCATTTTCATTGTAGAAGACTGAAAATGAAGAAGCAATCCCACAAGAGCATTTTAGAGAGCATTCAGGGCTATGAAGGAAAAAAAGGTAACCGGGCAAAGGTACGCTCATTTAGACTGGGAGGTCAGGGAGGGCCTCACAGAGGAGGTGAGGTTTGAGCTGAGACTAAAAAATGAAGAGTAGGCGACATTCATGTGGTGCTCTGAAGGAAGAACACCCCAGAGTCACAGGCCTGGGAGGGGAGGGGACTCGGCCCCCTGAAGGGGAGAAGGATGCTTGAGTGGCCAGGGAAAAAAACACTGAGGTGGTACATAATGTAGTCAGGGAGGCCAGCAGTGCCAGGCCGCACAGGGCCTTGCAGGTCATGGGAGGAGTTTGGATTTTGTTCCAGGTATGAGGGGAGAGTGTGTGGTGTGGTGTGATGTGCCCTTGACACTCAGGCGAGACCCGTGCCCCTTTCAGGCATTGTCTGACATCAGGATAATTCCATGGCACTTTGGGAAGCCTGGGGGCCCAGCACACCTGGTCCCTAGCAGAATGTCTCCCCTAGGCCTAAGCCACCGTGGCCCCTCTGGGGGCTGACCTGGGTGCTGCCTGCCTTCTGGCCCCGGCTTGTGTGGGTGACTCTGTAAGACTCCTGCCAGCCCTTCCCAGGCACATGTCCTTTTCCTGGTCTCTGCCTTTCCCTCCCACTTACTGAATATGCTCAGGCCTCTCCCATCCCAGGCTGGTGAGAGATAAAGAGGGTCTGGGGGAGGTGTTCTCCTGGTCGGTGAACACCGTGGCCGCACTTCCCATTCCGTCTCACGGAAGACTTGGCAGCCTCAGCACTTCTTCACTCACTCCTGCTGAGACCCTCTCTCTGCCTGGCCTCCCGAGCACCGTGCCTCTGGGCCCCCTACGGCTCCCCCACTGTCCCAGGACAGCCCTCGATTGTCCCTGTGGGCTCCATCTCTGGCCCTTGCTCTTCACTGTTGGGGTCCTGGGGTTCTGACCTTGTACCCTGGACTCCTCCACCTGCCTGTCCCCCGTTGACCATGCCCATCTCACCTCCCCCAGACCCTCTTTATCTCTCGCTTCCTCCGTGGGGCAGGTGCTTCTATTCTTGTTCCTCTAATTGGTTCTCTGGCTGCAGCTAGAGTTGGAAAGCACACTCTGATGGCTCTCTTCCGCTCTGACCATGCTGTCTGAGCCTCATCTGGCAGACAAGGCCCTGCAAGATAGGCATGGCCCGGTCCTAGATGCTTCCAGCTTCTCCTGAACATGCACTGGCTTCTCCCCTGCCAGCAGCTTTCTTTTCACCTTGACAGCTTGTCACATATGGACAACTCCTGTTCCCCTGGAGTCTCAGCTTTGGTGTCACCATCCCCAGAAAGCCTCTCTGCCCCCACGTCCACCCAGGCCATGTTCTTCTCCATTGCAAAGCTTGTCACATTGCATATACGCACTTCCCCACAAGGGTACAAGCATCTTGATGTGAGGACAAGACTAGACTCCACCTTGGGGCTAGGCACTGAGCATATATTTACAAAGTGCTCTGGGCCCCCTCTGAAGCTCCGCCTGGAGAGCAGGGAGCATGGGCATCTGCATTCTTAGTCAGGCAGGAGATGGTTCTGGATCTGGGTGCATGGGCATTTGCCCAGGGGTGTGGGGGTCCTAGAGAAAGCTGTGGCCTGATCTTGGCACACAGCCCTTTGGGTGTCATAGACCCTCCAGCCTCAGAAGCCAGAGATGAGGGCCGGGTGCCCCTTTTGAAGGAAGGTCCCATTCCTGGTGGATGAAGAGTCCACACTGGGGAAGCAGAAGACCTGGGCTTGCGGTCCTGGCTGTCAGTGACTCACTGTTTGACCTTGAAAGAGAGATTCTCCCTGCCCAGAGCCACAGTGTCCCGTCTGTGCCATGGCCGGCCTGGACTGCTTCTGGGCCTGGACTACTATCTCTGCAACTCTTGTTTTGGGCACAAGAGGGCAGCCAAGGGCTTTGGAGCCCTGAGGACTGTGGGCCAACTTAGCTTTAAGACCAGGTGGTGGTACACCTGCCTTTACTGAGCCGAGGCTCTGTGGGGGCCAGACGGGGGTAGGGCTCTCATTTCTTACCAGAGGAACTGCACTTGACCGGGAGCTCACCCAGGGCACCTTGAAACTGGCATTAGAGGTAATCTGGTTTCCCATTTCTGCCTCTGAGCTCTGGGCATGGCAGTGGGAGCCCAGTGGCCTGTGTCTCTGTCCACAGTGGTCCTTTGCTGTCGCAACCATCACCGAAATCCCCCCTGTCATCTTTCTCCCCAACTTCCTTGTGCAAAGGAAGGTGCTGAAGCCCCTTCGGACCCAGACAGGAGGAACCATAATGGTAGGTGGGGAGGCAGGTGGGAGGAACAGCTGGGCTGGGGACCCCACACCCGGGCTCCTTCCCGCCTCTGGGCCTTTGGAATCTCCATCTGGAATGCCCTCATCCCACCTAGCCGTTGAACAAAATCCTAAATATTCCTCAACACCCAGCAACAATGACTCTTTCTCCCAAAGCCTTTCCCATCGTGGACATTGGAATTCATTGTTCCTTCCCCATGACCTCCTTTTAGAGTTACCGTATTTGCTGGCATATAAGATATATCCCCATCCCCTAGAGAGTATATCCCGAAACCAGGACTCCAATGTCCTCAAACTTAAGATAGAAATACAAACTCTTCCATGGTGGGTGATGCCGCCCTCACCCCCCATCGCAGGTGTGGCAGTAAAGAATATTCGCCGCAATATCAGGTTTTACATCTGTGTTTAGTTTTCTTTAGAATTAGCCACAGGCTGCCAAGTTGATTGGAGCTGGAGGAACATTTCACATTTAAATGTATGATAACCTAATCCAGACCGAGATCAATACCTATTGATCCTTATAGTTTTCTTTTTTAACTTTGCAAATTTGTACATCTTTTTTGCTTATTAGAATATTACTATCCACCCCAAAACTATGATTTCCTACAGGATTTCAGCATTCAGTCTGCCATATATCCATGAACAAAATATTGTTTGTTTTCCCTTTGAAAGCTACATTAAAATCATTGTCAACTCATGTGTGATCATGCATATTTAACTTTTATTTCCTCCAGTTTCCGTGCAAAATTGCAAAGGGGCTTATTCCCTGCACATCTTATGTGCCAGCAGATCCGTACTTGCTTCCGGGAATGACACTGAATTTACTGGGGGAGTGAGTGTCTCTTATACTCCCACCTAATAGCTCTCTACCGCCTCAGAATTGGCTGGAAGTAGTGTTTATAGAATGAATCAGTGAATCGGTGAATGAGTGAGTGAAGGAATCGGCGTCCCTCACCCTCTGCTTATTTCCAAAGGCAGGGAAGCTGGCTGTGGATCGAGGCTGGGCCATCAATGTGGGTGAGTGCCCTGGCCAGCCTGGCCTGGTGGAGCTGGCCTGAGGGGTCCTAGGGGCAGGGAGGGCCAGGAGGAACCTGGAGGTGGCTCCTCTGAGCTCAGAGGCTCTGGCCTAGGGAAATACCCTGAACCTCCCTACTGAATGGTCTGGAGGGGAGTGTGCAGCCGTCTGGTGTCTGGGAGGGCCACCCAGTGCCTCCACCTGCTGTGGGGTCCTTGTCTAAAGGAGCTCCTCAACCCCACCTTTCACACTTCTAGTGACGGTGAGCTCACTCTCTGCCAGGAAGCCTGTGCCATCTGGGCAGCTCTGAGTGGGGCTGAAACCTGCAGTTTCAGCGGCTCCCCTGTAAGGCTTCCTTAGCCTCCTGGGGCCCGGGACAGCCTGCAGGGGCTTGGTCATGTCGTGGTGGGTGGACAGGCCCAGGGTCAATACCACCTCCTTCTCAGGGTCCCTGAGGGCCGCACTCCCCAGTCTGCTGGGCTCTCCCAGGAGGTTGGCCCATGGGGTGGCTGCACACATGGTTTTCCTTGTCCCCACCTTTGTCCTTCATGGCCGTGTAGCACTTCACAGTTTGCAAAGCCCTTTACCATCTGGCCTCTCATTTGAGCTGGGCAGTATTGTTGTCAGTCCCATCCCATTGTATCAGTGAGAAAACAGACACTGAGAGAAGCCTCGCAGCTTTCTCAGAGCCCCATAGCGGGGACCCCCCCACGCCCACCTTGGGCTGGGAGCCCTGCAAGGCCGAGGGCTGGGTCTCTTCCATCTTGATGTGCTGGGTACCCAGAGTCAGGTTTGGCCCAACCATGCTGTTATGATACCCTGCTGAACAAATGCATGAATGATGTGTGCCCTGGGTGCCTGCAGCACATGGAAGGTGTGAAGGCCTGGTAGAGGTTACGAGGCCTGGTTCTGATCCAGCCTGAAACTCGTTCTTTTTGAGTTCTAGTTCTGCCCTTGGCTAGCCGTAGGATCCTGGGCAAATTGCTGGCCATCTCTGCCTCGGTTGCTCCATCTGTAAAATGGAGATGGTGGTAGTAGCGCGCTCCTAGGCCGTGAGGAGGCTCCAGGAAGCTCAGTGCTGGCTAGGGGTTGGCTGTTGGCTGTCAACTCATCAGTATGAGCCAATGACAGCCGCTTGCGTGGGAGAAGAGGTGGGTCCTTTGAGTGCTTGGCCCTGGCGTCACACGGCTGGGTGGGGCTCCATTTCGGAGGCCCCTGCAACTCAGGGTCTTGTAGGGGTTGCAGGGGAGTGGTTCTGGGGGCACGACACTGAGTCACGTGGAGGTAGGCCTAGGTCTGGGGGGGTCTGGCGGGGGGAGGGGGTTAACAGGTGCTTGGGGCTGACTTGTTGGGATGCCCGGAGAGGTTTCTTGCTCTGGGCCGAGCCGGCCGTGGTGGTAAGCTGCCTCCTGACCTGGGATGGTGACGTGCCCAGGTATCCGTTCACTCTGCTGGTCCCGTGTCCCAGGAGCAGTTCCCGGGAGCTGAGCGGGGAGGCGTTACTAGGAGGAGGCAGGGGCGAGGCCTGGGCCGGGAGCCTGACCCTGACCACGCCGTGTGCACCCTTCCACAGGCGGCGGCTTCCATCACTGCTCCAGCGACCGGGGCGGCGGCTTCTGTGCCTACGCGGACATCACGCTCGCCATCAAGGTATGCACAGGGGCACCCGGGGGATTGGCTCCCAGAGCCGTCCCCGGAATCCCCCTGCTGCCTCCGACTGGGTGTTTTCCCCCCTCGTACAAAGAGGGCAGCTGAGGCTCAGAAGGGGAGGAAGCTCTCTGGGTCACTCAGTCAGGCCGGAACTCAGGCCCGGATGCGACGCTGTCTCTTCTGTGAGTGAAGGGAGAGTGCAGCCTTCAGCAGAGGCAGGGGTCTGGAGGGGAGCCCCGTGTGTATCAACGATATAAGGAGCTCCTGACAGTGAGGAGGTGGAAGTAATGATAATGACGGTGATGACAGCGGCTGGTGTTTACTGCATGCTCAGCGCTGTGCCGGCCCATTCCCCATGGCTTACCTCACTTAACCCTCACGCATACAGATGAGGAAACTGAGGCCCAGAGAGCTGAGGCTACACAGCCAGAAGGAGCAGAGCTGGCACTGACCTCCATGACCCCAGAGCTCCCCCTACCCAGCCTGCACCTGGCCTCACGCTGGGCTTCAGGAACAGGCGGGAGGTTTGTAGGCACACAAAGTAATGGAGGGCCGGGAAGGTGGGCAGATGCCATTCGGAGAGGGGACACATGGCAGCCCTCCCTGGGGAGCAGGGGTGGGGAAGGAGGGCTTCCCAGAGAAGGAGACATTAGAACCTGGCCTTGTAGGGTGTTGTGTAAAGACTGCAGAACAAAGTTCCAGGCACAGCCTTGAGGGGAGGCCCTCCCACCAATCTCCACATGTTTCCAGGGAATCCTTGGCTCCCACCGAGGGCCAGGCCTCTCCTGGCCTCTGGCCCTTCAGGGCACGGCACACACCCCCTCCTCCAGGGAGCCTGACTACGCACACATGCCTCTCTCGAGCCACACAGCTGTCCCGGGCATGTGATGTCTCTGCCCAGCGGAGGAGTCTTTGAAGTCCCGCCGGACCACGCACAAGCACGCACTGCCTCCTGCCCTCCCTGTCACCAGCTGGGAGTCCCGGAGGTGCTGCACCTTCTAGCCTGTCTGGGCCCTCACCTCTCCCCTCTCCTCTCCTGGGCAGTTTCTGTTTGAGCGAGTGGAGGGCATCTCCAGAGCCACCATCGTTGATCTCGATGCCCATCAGGTAATTGCCCCCTGGGGGCTGGGGTCTCTGGGCCCCGCCTCCCCAGGCCCTCCCCCTGTGCTCCCCATAGGCCTCTGCCTGTCACACAGCCCCACACTGTGGGCTCCCCTCCCCCTAGGAACACCCCCGAGCCCCCAGCCAGGCCTGGGCCACCTGCACCCTGACCTTCTGCCTCTCTCCCTGCTGCCCACCCTCTGAGTCTCAGGCTGGAGGGGGAGGGTCTGTCTTTGTCCCTCTGCCCCAGCCAGCCTGGGTGTGCGTCCTGTTCAGTGAAATCTCAGGTCCTTCCTCCCTCCTCCTGACTGCCCACATGTCAGGCTTATGGCTCTGCTGAGACCCAGCCTGGCCTTGTGCTCCCATGCTCTAAACCCTGCCATGGGTCCCCAGTCCCTCCACGTCAGTTTGGGGTGCTCACCCACTGCACAGAGCAGATGACCACTGTGGACCTGCCCCTCTGACAAATGCTCACAAACACGATTTCAGGGTTGCTCGGGCCCGAGGCCACTGCTTCAAAACTCACTGCCTGGGGTGAAGCCCCCGTGTGCCAAGCTCCTCCTCAGGACTCCAGTGCAGGCCGGCTCTCCTGGTCAGACCGGGCAGGGCATCAGACTGGCTCTCAAAGGCCCCTCCCACACTCTTGCCGTTGAGCCTTCATGCTGGTTAGGTGCCTGCTCCAAGGTGACCGGATGCTGAGCTTCTGAACAGCCCTTTACAACTTACATTCCACATCCCTGATCCCAGCCGATCCCACCACACACTTCAGAGGGTCATGGGGCAGAATTCCTGCCTGTTCCATAGAGAAGAAACAGACAGGGCTGGCGCTCCCTCAAGGTCATGCTAGAAGGTCATGGACCAGATTTTGAGGTTGAATCCCAGCTCTGCCCCTCAATAGCCATGATGCATTCTGTCCCCAAGGGCAGAGTGTGCTTCCCCAGCACATAGGGGCATTTCCTGGAGTGTTGGGGGCATCCTGGTCTTGATGAGGGCATCTGCCTGCGGGTGGCTTTTGTGTCCTCCCCACAGGGCAATGGGCATGAACGGGACTTCATGGGTGACAAGCGTGTATACATCATGGATGTCTACAACCGCCACATCTACCCTGGGGACCGCTTTGCCAAGCGTAAGCTGCCCCCGTTTCTCAGCCTTAAATGTACCCTTGCTGGGGGTGGGGAGGGGCTTTCCTGAGTATTTCCTACTTGCTGAGCCCTGCAGAAGTCACTTCATTTATCCTCAGCATCCTTGTGAGGTGGGGATTATTCCCATTTTACAGATGAGGAAACTGAAAGCTAAAGAAGCCACCTGACCCTCCGGCGATCACATAAACCTGCCCAATAAACACACATGTGAGTCCTTACATTAGGTGTTAACCCCAAGAAGGATAAAGAGAAACTCCTCTTCTAGGCATGCTTCTGCCTGGTAGAAAGCAGAGTGACAAAAAAGAACCAAGAGAGAAAATATGATAAATAGAAAATGCAAAATATGTCAGAAATCAGTTCAAATATAACAGTTAAGTGCAGGTGGGTTAAACTTATAATCAAAAGGCAGAGACACTCAGATAAGCTTTGAAAACACACTGGGGGTGAGTAGAGGGCATCTGTGCAGGAAGGGGACATTTATGCTAATGAGTCTGCTGTGGGTCACTGGACCACTGGTGGGACCCAAGGGCCCCGTTTCTGAACTGAATCGTGAATGTACTGGATTTGGACAGGAGGGCACAGGGGGTTGTCCCCAAGTCTGGACAGGGCTTCAGGAGGCTGCCCACAGGGGTCTTAAGTCCCTGGGGCAGAGCGTTTCATCCACAAGCCCCCCTGTCCTTTGGGTCCCCCTTTTCAGCCCTTGGTGCTCTTTTTAGCTTTTGGGTGAAATGAGAGGCTGAGCGGAGCTGGAGTCAAACCAGTGTGCAGTCCCGCCTTGGGTCCTGAAAGGCACCCAGGCAATCTCTGCTCTCCAGAGCCTCAGATTCCCTTCTCTTTACATGGGGCAATTCCTCTCGCCATCCCAGAGGCCATCAGGCGGAAGGTGGAGCTGGAGTGGGGCACGGAGGACGAAGAGTACCTGGATAAAGTGCAGAGGAACCTCGAGAAGGCGCTCCAGGAGCACGCGACCGACGTGGTGGTGTACAATGCAGGCACCGACGTCCTTGAGGGCGACCGCCTCGGGGGGCTGTCCATCAGCCCCCAGGTATGTCCTGATCCTGGGGGCCGGGTGGGGATCTGCTCTGGGAAGTCAGCCCCAGGAAAGGCAGGCACACCAGAGCTTCTCCTGCTGTCAGAGGGGGGTGGGCAGCAACAGCAACAGTCAGAGCAGGGAGGGCCCCGCAGCAGGACTTCTAGTGCTGCAAGGATCCCAGCCTACCTGAGCCAGTCCGCCCCATCCCTCCACAGGGCGTCATGAGGCGGGACGAGCTGGTGTTTCGGGTGGTCCGCGGCCGCCGGGTGCCTATCCTCATGGTGACCTCGGGCGGATACCAGAAGCGCACGGCCCGCATTATCGCCGACTCCATCCTTAATTTGTATGGCCTGGGGCTCATTGGCTCCCAATCACCCAGTGTCTCAGCACAGAACTCAGACACACCTCTGCTGCCCCCGGAGGTACCCTGACCATGTGGCCCTTCTAAACGGCTCCCTGTCTGCCTCTGTCCAGCCCTACCCTCAGTGCTTCTCCTTTTCTAACCGCACAGGGTGCTGGGGGCAGCGTCGGGGGTGCTGAGGGACAGGGACCTGTCCCTGCCTGGTCTGGCCTTAGGGGCCTCCCGTGGACAGCTCCCCCACAGTCCCCACTGGATGTTGGAGGGTCTCCAGGCCCCTGTGTGGCTGGGGGAAGAAAGCAGGGCCTGGGCCCCAGGAAGGCCCCACATGGGGTCACGGGTCTGCCCAGGCCCTGCAGAGGCAGGCAGTTTGCCCGGGAGGAAGGAGGGCAGGTGAGGTCATAGGGAGGGCCCCAGGGATTAGGGATTAGGGTGTCCTGGTTTTCAAAAATGTCAGACCCATTTCAGAAAGAATAAGCTTCCGTTTCTGCCATGGATGGGCCTTTCTCCCTCCTCTTCAGTCTTGTGACTTGTTCCACTACCTCCTCCTACCTCAGGCAGGGCAAGAGGAGCTGTGGGCACCAGTGCATGTGGGCTGGAGAGCCCCATGCTGGAGGCAGACCTCTGTGGGGGACCCTGCATTCCTGGCCAGCAGGCAGGAGGCCTGGTCCTGGATGTGAGGGTGGCAGGGGAGGGGGTACAGGTGGGTTTTCCCATCTGGCATTCTCCTTCAATAAAGCAGGAGTTGGACCTGCTTCCCCAGAGCCCCTCAGTGGTGCTGAGGGGAGGGGAGGCCTGAGGAACCCCAAATCCATGGTTCAGCAATGGTCTTGCCTGTTCAGGGAAAGTGGCACGTTTTGGGGAAAGAATACCTGACTCAGGGATGGGCCCCAGCACTGGGGGCTTGAGGGGCGCCTCACCTCGGTGGTGAGGCGGCAGGAGAAAGGGGAGGCACAGACAGGAAAACTAGGATGTGGGCAGGTGGAAGCTGGGTTCTGCAGAGTGGGAGGCCCCAGGTAGGGACCAAGGTGCTGGTGAGGCCAGGCAGGGGCCCCTGGAGGGAGAGCAGAGGGTCTTCGTTACGGCCTGCAGGTTGTAAGGGTAGGGGCCGTGGTGGGGCCCTGGGTGGGACTGCAGCCTCCACTGGCCGCCCCCAGAGTGCCCAGGCGGTGGTCATGGTCCCGAGTGGGCCCCGACCTCTGATCTGAGAGATGCCCAGACCCTGACCTTGTCCTGAGCTCTACTCTGAAGGGGACACTTGGGGCCCTAGGGAGCTGGGGGGCTTTCACCCCTCCATTGCCTGGGTGTGTTCTGAGTGATCAGAGGCGCGGGTGGGGTGGACCTGAGGCATCCCCATTCATGTTCATTACCATCTGGGGATGCCCCCGCATTCTCCTTTCTCCCTCACCTCTCCCTCTGCTGGCGGAGGGGGACGGGTTCCAAGATCACCAACTGTCAGAAACACTGAGGTCCTGGACCAGACCCCGAGGCACTAAGCACACCCTTGGATGCCCTCCCCTGCCCCCTGCCCTTGTCGGCCTCTTTGTGTCTGACTCAGGGCACCTAACATCCCTTCATCTCCAACTCAGGCGTGCGTCACCTGGGGCAGGCGGCGGACCCTCTGTTCCTGTTGAGCTTCTGTTTGTAGAGAACCATAAAGGCTCTTCGTGATCAGACCTGGCTGCTGTGTGTTCTTGAGGTGAAGAGTCCCTACCACCTAAGTGTTAAGGGAAACACAAATTTTAAGTCACATTGCACAGGGCCTGACATGGCCTAGCTGTCCAACAAGTGCTGATGTTTTGTTCCATTCTCAGAATCCTATGAAATAGGTCATTATTCCCATTTTACAGATGAGGCAGCTGAGACTCAGCGAGGAATTTGCCCAAGCCACACATCTAGTGAGAGGTGGAGCCAGCTTTGAAGCAAGCCCTAGCCCTGTGGGATTCTGAAGTACGTGTTCTCAGCTGCCTCATGTTTGGCAGGTGGGAGGGAGGGAGGGGGTGTTGCCTCCAGGCAGAGGAGGTCCAGGGTCCCAGCAAGTGCGGGGGTGGGAGGCAGGCAGGGCTGGGCTGTGCCGGTGGCTCTGCACAGTCAGTCAGTTGGGGGGCACGGGGAGCTTCTGGTCTGGGCTGTGGTCAGAGCACGCATGGGGATGGGTTGGGCCAGGCAGAGGGGCCCCAGCCTTCAGGAGCAGGACCTTGTCCTCACCTTGGCAGAGTGACCAGGGCATCTCCAGGGTTAGTGGCCCAGCCTGGCAGGGGAGCAGGGTGGCCCCTGGAGGGTCAGCGCCAGGGACAAGGACATCAGGCAAAGACCTTAGGGGGTGGTGGGCAGGGGTCCAGCCCAGCCCTCCGTAGGAATTACCTGTTGAGCCACAACACTCCGCCGTAGGAACTGTTGTCACCTGTTTTACAGACGCAGACACGGGGATAAACAGGGCTGGTCAGCTGTAGGCTTTGAGCGGGAAAGCAGGATTTGAACCATGGTCTCAGCTCCTGAATCCACAAGCTGTTTCTTCATCTGTAAAGCTGGGGCCTTGATACTAGCTACCTAAAGGGCAGTTCCAGAATAAACACCTCAGTACGCAGAGTGCCCTCGGGGTGCCATGTGGCATTCCTTAGCAGCCTCAGGAAGTGCGGGCTGTGATGAAGATTGTCCTGTAGGTCAGGTGACAGAATCAAGGGCAGGGGAGGTGAAGTGTTGGGGATCTGCTCTTAAGACCTGTGCGTTTTGCTGTTTGCAAATTATACGCCAAGTTGTAAAAGCCCAAGGGGAACCCGCCAACTTCATGCAGTGGCTGAGGGTCCAGAATGGCAGCCCTGGCCGCCCGTGTGGGTGCTGTTCCCCAGGGTGAGTGTGGGGACAGGCCAGGGCAGACCTGGGCAGGCACGTGCTGCGGGGAGCATGGGGAGTGGAGGCAGGCCAGCTTGGGAAAGCACTGCAAACAGGAGCCCCCCACCCCCGTGACAGCCCTGAGGCCTGGCGGCCCGGCCAGCGCCTGATGGGGGGTGACTTCGGAGTTTACCATGCACTGAAGAGTGGACAGACCTTGCAGCCCAAGCCCACGACGTGGGGAGCCCTGCTCTGCCTGCGCCTGGGCAAGTGACAGCCTCTCAGCGCCTTCTTCCCCAGCTGTCCTGAGGAAGGGTCAGTCCTGAGCTCGCAGGGCTAGAGCAGGTGGGGGTGCGCATGACGCTGGTTGCAGCCCAGAGCCTGGCGCCAACTAGGTGCTGTGTAAACAAGCCTCCCTCCCTGCTCCTCCCCTTCGACCCTGGCACCATGCCTGGCTGGTGGGCCCTGAGGCCTGGGGAAAAGGGGTTTATTCTCCCAGAATCATAGCTCTGCTTTCTGTTTGGGGCCAATAGAGGAGCTCTAGGGTATTGGAAACAGCACATCCGGCTGTAACTCAGCACCCCAGGACCATGCCTGAGGCTAGTGCTAATAGGGCCCCAGTTGGGGACAGAGACAGGAATGAATGTACCCAGCCTCCTGCCTCAGGTGTGAACAGGTGGGTGCTGGCCCAGGGCCCCTCCCAGCCCAGGGAGACTCTCACGCGAATCTGAAGAAGACTTAGGGTGCCTGCCTGGCTCCTCAGCCAGATGCTGGGGTTCAGGGCCAGCATCTCCTCCAGGGCGGCCTGCCCATGAGTTGGTTTCATTTAGCTCAGCCAACACTGGCTGGGGACACCCTGCTCCAGGCCCAGGGCCAATGCAGGGGCCAAGTGTGCCCTGGGAGCGTATTATCTCCTGATTGTTAGCGAGGCTGCAGAGTGCAACGGTTAACGCATGGGCTCCTGTCCCTCACCAGCCTGGCATTGAGTTCCACCTCCTCCCCTTGCTGGCTGGCGACTTTACCTCTCCGTGCTTTTATTTACTCATCTGTAAAATGGGAATGACAGCATCCACCTCACAGGGCTGTCATGATAATTTAATGAGTTAATATTTGTAAAGTGCTGAAAGCACTGTCCATCATGGAGTTGTTGATCTTAAAAATAGAAGTCTGACTTTACCAGCAAAAGTGGATTGATACGGGAACAGCAGTTTCGTTTCTGCCACCTCCCCGGGGCATTTTCTTCTGCATATGCCTGTGGCTGTTAGAGTTCAGGTGCAGTTGGAGCCCCTCCGTGAGCTCTGTGGAGAGGTCTCTGGAGGAAATACTCAGGCTTTGGAGTTGGCCAGTTTGGGCTGGACCCTAGGCAGGTGGCATCCCCTCTCTGAGGCTCGCTCCTCCCTCTCCAGAGGCCTGTGTGAGATGATGGAAGTGGGGCTGGCATGTTGCCACTGGGTTATTTGAGGACAGAACTGAGGTCCAGAAGATGAGTGTGGGAAAGACCCTCCTGTTTCCTTGTCCAACCTCTTGTAGCACAGAGAAATGGAGGCACAGAGAGACAGGGGACCTTGCTTCGGGCAGGAGCTGGGGCCACAGGGAGGCTGCGTGCACAGTGGTTAGAGCTTGGATTTGCTTCCCAGCTCGGCCACTTACTAGCTGTGCAGCCTTAGGAAAGGCAAACCACTGCCCTGAGCCTCAGTCCTTTCTCCCCTGAGATGCTCTGGCATAGGCCAGTGCTCAGTTGATATTAACTAATAACATTATTCAGGTGGGAATGAGGCAGGACATCCCACGGCCAGAGCTGGCCAGAGATCACGATAATGGCAGGCAACCCAGCGCAGCATTTCTGGGTTCACAGTGCAGTGCAAGCACCAGGCATGTACTGAATGGCTCCATCCCCACACAACTGTTTGCAGATGAGGAAAGAGGCCCAGGGAGGGTTGGTTTCCCAGCCAGCATACGCTCCCCAGCTCACCACAGAGCCTGGCGCCCAGCTGGCTGAATGCGCCCCACCTTTGGGTGCCCCGTGGGGCGTGACCTCCCCTCCCAGAAGGCGTGGTGTGAAGGCTTGCACATCAGGGCGAGGTCTGGCTAGGAAGCTTCTGGGACTTCCCACCCTCTTTCCTCCTCTGAGTGCGAGTGTGTGCCCTGGCCTTGGAAGTCTGCGGAAGGTGTCACACTCGAGGGGGTTCTGCTGGCGTAGGGGGCATGGGCTGGGCCGGCCAGGAGCCCACTCCCTTCTGGGACCCTCAAGCCAGCACACACAGCAGCCTGCCGGTCGTCCCGGTAACCGATACCCAGGCGGCCAAAGTTATGGTGTGTGGCTGGGAGGCTATTTTGTCTAATATGCTAAAAGGCTTTTGGAAATTCCTGGAGCCCATCTGGTCCTAGTTACACCACAATATTGCTGTCTCTTCAGCTTGCAGACAAGGGAACACTTTTACTTCTCCTTTCAGAGCTTAGGAATGTGCCTTAAACAGAGGCCACAGGCCGGCAGCGCCCATTTGGTTCCCCGAGATCCTTGATCATGTGTCGGACGCATCATCTTTTTAAAGGCCCATGGCTCCTTCCTCTTGGCTTCCTCTTCCTCCTCTCTCCCAGGAGGCCTCGGGGGCCCAGGGGCAGGGTGGAGGCTTTGGAGGTGGGCCTGCCCGTCTTTGCAGTGTGCCCCCCACCTCTGGGCAGTCTCGCCTATGTTAACGGAGATAGGAACTCCCGAGAAGTGAACACAAGCCTGCCATGTGCCATGTGCTTAGTAAATGCAGGTCTCCTAACTGGCTCCATGAATTGGTAAAAGTTTCCAGACCCATCCAAGTGCCAGTAGCCTCTGTAAAATGGGGTCTGCAAGTCTAAGGAATGTCAGTCATTCATTACCTGGCACCCCTGCCCACCCACAGCCACCCCAGGAAACAGAAGGTGAAACAAATACAGAGGTTCTGCCCCTGAAACATCCCTGAGGAGTCCAGGCTGGGCTGCTCATGCGCTTTCCCTGGGCCGGAGGGTGTGTGTGTTTCTTCGCCAGCGTCGGGTCCCTCTGGGTTCCTCAGGGCTCCTGTGGCTGCAGGGTCCAGAGGCTGGGCGTGGCTGCCCTGTGCTATCCAGCTCACACATGGCCCTCCCACCCTGGGCTGGCTGACTCTTGGCTGCTACCCTGGGCATTTGTGTGGGGGCAGCTGGCCCGCTCCCTTCTTCCTGGAGGATCTCCCATCCCTCAGTCCCCGGCTGTAACAATCAGAGTCCCCTGCCCGCCCCAGCCAAGCCCCTGCTACCCCGAGAATAGAATGTGATTCAAGTTCACATCAGCCTAGGCCAGCCCCTCCTGCCAGGCCAGGGCAAGGCTGGTGAAGTTGGGTGTGGCCATGACCTTGCGTTTATGAATTGTGAGCACGGTGGTTGTGCATCTCCCAGGCGGACGCATTCTGAGCCTGTGGGCAATTACCTGAGTGCCCTCTCCTCTGCTGTGGCGATGATGGGAACACATTTTGAGCCATAGCATCTGTTAGTCTGGGTCCCCAGAAGCCCAAGGTGAGTAGAGTCCCCAGTCAAACTGGACTGGGCATTCAGTGTGAACAAGAAATAAACCCTTGTTGTTAAAGCTATTGAAGTTTTGAGTGGCTTGTCATACAGCTTAACCTTGGCCATCCTGACTGATATACACCCTATTTCCTTGATGACAAGGATGGTTTAGTGATGCAGTGTGACTCAAGCTGGACCAGAGTCCTTACTTAGACTTTATTATTTGGGGCAGGAGGGAAGGGGACTTGTCTTGCAAATTATATATGGAGCAGCCATATTTCAACCACAAAGATAAAGCTGTCTAAGGTATGAAAGAGTGAAATGGAAGAAGAAAAAGATAAAACACGATGGAGAAAGGGGGGAATCCTGGTGACATCAGCACAGGGCTACCATGAACAGCTGTATGAGTTGTGCACTATACAATTCTAAAGAGTGCTATTCACACAGTGACTAATGAAAGATTTGTGTATTTATCAGGACAATTTCCCAGCAGATGGCAGTAAAGTGTCTTGAAGTGGAACTTTTCTCTACTTGGTACAAAATTGCTGAATAGGCCGGTAACCATGCTGTGTCAAGTCCCTGATTTCAGTCCTCAAGTCCCCAGAGCTTTCTGAGCTCAAGCAGTACTTGGTAGAATTAATTTTCTTGATAAATTCCCTTTGTTGCTAAGCTCTGCTTACAGCAGCATCATTGACAATCCAGTCACTGACAAGATGCATCAACTTTGTTTTCCACTTTCCGGAGCAAAACTTAAGGGCTTTTAGAAATTAGTCTGACAGTAAGAGAGGCGACTGAACAACCGTGAAAAGTAGATGCAAGAACAAGGAAAACAAATATCAATTTGAGGCCCTTTGTGTAAGTATATAAGTTGGCATAAGTAACCTTTCTTATCTCAACGAGCCCCCAAATTCTTAGTCTACTATACTGTGGCTTGAAAATGGTTTGCTATGGTAGTTTTTCCTTAGAAACACAGAGGAGATATTGTGTAGACTTCATTTCCTCTTAAATGGTTACATTATAACTGTGGTGTTGCTTAAAAGGAGAGACCAAGATTATCTAGAGAGTTTACGTATATGTGGCTTAAGCTAGATAAGTAACACATCATTGCAAAAGAAAGGATGGTGCGGGTGAGGTCCAGTGCCGGAGGAGGCTGCCCTCTGGTAGGGCCCTGCTCCAGGTAACTCCTTCCCAGGACCTAAATTGCCAGGCATTTCCAGGAAGGGGTTTGGGGGAGGCTGTGGGGGCTGGTGTCAGACGATCTGGGTGAGGTCCTGGCACTGCCTTTCCCAGCGTGATGATGCTGGACAAGTGTGCTCCCATTCAGAGCTTCAGCTGCCACTTCTAGAAAATGGGAATGCCTACACTCATTTGATGGGTCAGTGGGAGGGTTGGGTAAGTGTGGGAATGATCCAGCACACAGTAGGTTCTCAAAGCACAGCGACTGGCACTAGGAGGGGGGAGGCCAGGTTCAGAGCATGGTCACAAGGGCCCAGGGCCCCTGAATGTGAATCACTCGGTCCATGTGGTTGGTCACCTCGCCACTTGGACCCTTGGTTTCCTCATCTGTCAAGTGGAGATTCCCAAGGGTCTTGGGAAACAAATGGGTACTTTCCTGTTATTGCTCATTTCATTGTCTGCTCTCCCTGCCAGACAGTAAGGGGGCAGTGACTGGCATTTGTAGGTGCCCCATAAATACCCTGCAGTTGTTCTAGATGGGAAGGGATCACCTGGTGCCTGCTGGGCTGTCCCCACCCTCCAAGCTGTGGGTGAACAGGCTAGGAGCAGTCTTTGCCAAGCCAGGAGAGAGAAGTGTTTCCTCCATCCCGTGTCTGGGTGGTGTGGGCCCAATGTCCCCTCTGAATCCGTTGGGGCCCCACCCCCTCCTGAGCAAGTGCCCCCATTTCCTGCCCCTCCAGGACCATCCTGCTTCTTGCACTTAGGCCTACTTGGCGTTGGTGGGTCAGAGAGAAGGGAGCCCCCGGGCCCTTCCAGCAGCTCTGGGCCAACACAATTGTTTTTCCACCTGGAGTCTGCAAAGAGCTGCTGGCAGCCAGGCTGGGGGCTCAGGGTGAGAGGCCAACAGGCACGGGAGGAACCAAGCTTCCCCCTCTCCACCCATCAGGGAGCCCTGGGGTAACCTGCACGGTGCCAGTCAGGGTCCACTTTCCTTTCATCTTGGGTGAACGGCTCAACCTCCCTGGTCTCAGCATCTTCATCTATAAAATGGGGATTATATGAGTACATACCTCTCAGCCTTGCTGTGAAGAATGAATACGTGTCCCCATGCAAAGCACTTAGACCGATGTCTGGCACGTAGTGAATGCTCCAGAAATGAGTTGCCATGATTATTATAAGTTGTTCCAGCCGGGGTTCTAGTGTTAACAGTGACTCTCACAGCTGCAATGATGCAGGCCTGTTGCTGCCTGTCTGCAAGCCGCCGTGCACCTGCGTGTGTCTGGGAGGCTGTGAGCCCATGGGCAGTCTCCTGTACACGGCAGCCCCACGCAGAGGGGGTGCAAAGGAAGATGCGGAGTAAGTGATGGTTCCCTCTGTCCCTCCCTTTGTTCTCCCTCCCTGCTGTCTTCCTCTAGCCTGGGAGCTGCTTCCAAGGGCAGGGGATGGGTCATTGACCTCTGGGAAGACTTGCCAGCTCCATCAGCTGCAGAAATGGTGGGCCGGTTGGCCCTGGTATAGTACCATGTCCCATACTCCTTGGCAGAATTAAAAATTGAGGCCCAAGTGGGGACAGGGTCGCCCACGAGCAGATGTCATCAGGTCCAGCATAGCTAAGGTGTGGTCAGCCAGGTTCCCTTGGGCCAGCTGTGGGAACAGGCTGTCCTAGCTCATCTGGCTGCTGTCCCTTGCTGTTGTTTGGGAGAGAGAGCAGTCATCAGCCTCAGCTCCTGGCAGGCGGTCCCACCCCCACCTGGTCCCCCTGACTCCTTGGTGTGGGACAGCCCCTGGCTAACCGAGGTCGTGTACCGGTGGACCAGGGATCAGCCCTGCTGCGCTATGGCCCTCCATCCTTGCCTCCACCTGAAAATGAAAACCAGGGACTGGAACTGTCAGTGTCCAAGCGCCTTCAGAAAAGACGACAGGAGGCCCAGCTGTGGAAGGCATGAGTCAGGGAACCGACACTTGCTTAGTGTCCCCTGGGAGCCGCTCAGGACTTGATGCCTCTGATGCATCTGGGAGGCAGAGAGGGACGTTGCTGTTTCATGAGTGTGCATATCCAGCAGCAGGGGCATCTCCCCTACGGCAGTCCTGCTGGAATTCCGCCCCCTCTTTCCCTCACCTCAGGATGAGTTTGTGCTGGGGGGGCAGCTCCTGGGCTGGGGCAGGGGCCCTCGGAAAGGGGAGGAGATTTATAACTGGCCAGGGGAGCTTGTCTTCGGCCAGGTAGATCCTGGTGAGGACATGGGCCCAGGTGGAGTCCATACTGTCTGTTGGGACCAGGAAGAGCAGCAGGGCCCAGTCTTCTAGGCAGCAAAGGAAGCTGAGGCAGGAGCCCAGTTACAGGGCCTGATAAACATGACCCAGGAGGGAGCAACTACTGTGTGGACACCCGGCCTCAGGGGCATTGGCAATTCAGGGCGCAAGGCCGCAGACTTCCAACTCTACCTGCTGATGGGAAAAAGGCTGCTGCCCCTTCCTGTCCGCTCAGGTCAGGCCCAGGCTCCAGGTAGAGAGAGCTGGCCTGAAGGCCATTGGCGACTGAGTCCTGGGTTCAAATTCTGCCTGTGCTACTTCCTGCCTGTGTGATCTGGGCAAGGCCTTTCTCCTCTCTGAGTCCAAATTTCTTATTCTATAAAGCAGAAAAGTAATGCCCACCCCATGCAAAACTCGGCGAGCGTATGCACCGAAGGCCCAGTGTGCAGTTAGCGCCCTGTGCCCCTGTCTTCCTGCACCTTTCCTTCTTTGTCCAGGCGGCCTGAGGAAGCAGGCATGGGCAGTGTTTGCTCTGTAAATGTTTGGAAACAAAAGCCAGAAAGATAAGTGCTTCCAGGCACCTCTGTTTTCTGCCAAGACCTAAATTTTCCCTAAGGCACAAACATGACACTGTTTAAGAAAGCAGAAACAAGGCACCTGCCTAAATATGGAAGAGATAAAAAATATCTGGAGGAAAACAAAACAAAGCAAAACAATTCTCTCACAGCTCACACTGTGTTCTAAAAAAGATATATAGAAATATACGATAGATAGATGTACACATACTTTTATCATTTATATAGATACATATTTCAGGAAATGATAGATAAGACTCCAGGGCCACAAGCCAAGTCAATTTCAAAATCTGTCCTTGAAGCTTTTCCACCTAATCAATTCCTGCCTTTTACATATATGTCTTTTCCTCCACTGATGAACCTATCAATTCTCCATGACCCCACATTACCTCTATAATAGCTCCCTTCCTAACATGTAAGAAAAACCTAGAAGTAGGGAAAGCAGTTTGAATGGTTCAAATGGTTATTTTGATTGAGGTATATAATATAAAGATCTTAAAACTAATGACATTTTCCAACAAATGGTAAGATAAACTAAAGAAAAAAATATTTTTGGCAAATTAAAAATAAAATAAAATGTTCCATTATTCATTCATTTGATCTTTAAGTGACTATACTGTATGGAGAGTGTACTGTACTAGAAATGTAGTCATTTCTGACCTAAATTATTATCAAAGAGCCTAGTTACTGGCTGCCCCACTTTGTATCCAGAGCCCCTAGTGGTGCAAAGCTTCTGCATACAGTTTGTGGAGCTCTGATTTGCTGGCTTACTTTAAAACATTTAAAGTTAACTTTATTAAACATGGGTCACTTAATTAAACTGAAATAAAACATTTAATTAAAGCCATTAATCCATACTCACACTCTGAGGTGATTTTATTACAAAGGGGAAATTTTTCTAAATACAAAAACCACTAAATATATAAAAAACATAAATAAAATACTGATCTTTTCCCCTTGGAATCTATGCCACTGTTTGGCTGGAATCTCTGCTAGTGTTTGCCTTCACTTTTAGACCTTTACTTAAAAAAAGAAACTAAAATCCTGGCACTTGAAGTTTAGCTAAGTAGTTTAAGTTCACAGCAGTACAAAATGAGATGGAGGATAATCTAGTAATAGTGGTAAACCTCACCTGGCAACTTTTCCTGCTTTCTTTGCTTTCTTAGGTCATATTGGAATTTTCCTTAGGTTTCCTTTTCAATGCCCTTTATGAACATCATAACTTGTTTCATACCCATATTTTTGCAGTAAAGAACCTAGCACAGAAGAACAGAACATTTTTCATATGTAACAATTTCTGATTTTTTACTTTGAATGCAGCTCTGTGACAGACAATATAGGCAAACACACGGAAACACAGAAATAGCTGCACATTAAATAGGGGATATTGTCATATGAAGGAAATCAACTAGATAAATGAAAAAATATATTTGTATGAAAGTCCTTTCACGTTAGTTTGTTTTAATCATGAAAACAGTTTTGACTCACAAATAGTTTGGTTAGAAAGGGCAATGGACACTTGTCCCATGAAATTGCCTTTTAAATATAGGATATAATGTACATTCACTAAGTGGAAACAGCAATAGCTGGATTGCTTCATAATTGCCATTAAAAAACAACCATCAAAAAAACATTCTCTTGCATAAATACTCTGCCCCTCATTAATGATTTGACTACCTGGGGTCAAAGACAAAGAGGTTGTTTGTCGATGCTTGACCATCTGCATTCCCAATACATTTACTTTTTTACAGTAAGTTAATAAAAGTACATGTACAATGTATCTCACAATGTCTTGGTGCTTATGGATCCTTCAGACCCAACAGCAAGGGTTTTTCGGTATGCGACACATTTTGTAATAACTTTTTTAAAGAAAGAGATGGAAGAAAGAATATTTTGGATACTAGATTTTCTTAATATGAAACACAGGTTATTTAGACTTTTTTCTTAATGCAACTACAGTTGCCAAAATGGAATCTCTTATGTATCATCATGATATCTTAATGTTTTAATTTGAATAAGCAAAATGAGGAGAATGTGAGCTTCACTCACAAAAAGATAATAGCTTCCTAATTACTATGGGTCTTTAACTAGGTTATCAGCTTTCCAAGCTCTCAGCAATTGGCTTACTTTATGTTAGGAACTGAGAAGGACCTTCAGATTTAATAAGGAATCCGAGATCAAATGAGCTAAAATTTGGCTAATTCCATTCAATTTTATGAGGGCAGAGTTAGAGAAAGGAGGATGAAAGAGTGATGAAGGAAACCAAATTTATCACTTTACAAATTCTGCATTCTTTACATATTACATATTTTAATTAAAAAACTACCCCATATAATGTTTTGTATAAGAAACTTTAACCCAAGTTGTAGCAGGTGCTTTGGGTGCTGTGTGCCTTATCCTTTGGGCTTCACCACTTCAGTATTTAGCAACTGAATTTCTAACCCCCGGCCTGGCACATCTTTGAAGACTCTCTTGCTTGTTGGACCCTGCTTGGCCCCATGAATAGGACATCAATCATAATCTCTCTAATGGTTTTAAGTTTTTGTTAACAAAGTGCATAAAGGCAATTCTCTGCAAGCACCTCTGCTTTCTGCAGAACAAATCTCCCCCAAGGAGAGAAAGCACAGACACTACTTTATTAACACCATCCCCAACTCCGACAACCTTTAACCACTGACTGAAGAAAGTCCATGTATGAATTCCTCAGCTCCCCCATGCTTCCAGTGAGATAAATCTCAGCCACGTGGTTTATGCTTTACTCCAGGAAGTTTCCCAGCACGATTAAATTCCAGGTGCTCACAGTGGTAGCTGGCTTGGTAACACACCTTTGATGGTTGCCTTTTCTTCCTCGTCTCATTTTCTAATCCTTTGTCAGAGTTTTCCTTCATCTCCTAAGTAAGCTGCCTTCACTTGAATCTTCACTCCTGAAGATACCCAAACAAAAATACTAGTTCTGTCGCCTAAAAATTAATTTTCTTGCAAAGAGCTTTTGCGCAAATGCTACATAAGGGAAAATTTAAGTGTAATTACACGACCTCTTTCCACAAGAGGAGAGAGGATGTGGTGATTAAAAAGAAGATTTACTCTGTTTTATTAGCTCAAAGAAATTGCACAGCTGTCAATTATAAGCAAGTGTTAGGTCAGAACAGGATATTCTATTAAACTGCTTCATTTGGTGTTACTTTGTATATTTTAATTCCTCACTGATTTTTCTTCCCATGACATATGAATTGTCTAGACTTTTTTTCTTATTAAGGTACCATTGATATACAATCTTATGAAGATTTCACATGAGCAACATTGTGGTTATACATTCACCCATATTATCAAGTTCCCCCACACACCCCATTGCAGTCACTGTCCATCAGCATAGTTAAATGCTATAGAGTCACTACTTGTCTTCTCTGTGTTATACTGCCTTCCCCATAAGCGCCCTATATTATGTGATATGATCATAATGAGCCTTATCCCCTTTCCCCTCCCTCTGCACCCACCCTCTCCACCCCTTCCTTTGGTAACTGCTAGTCCTTTCTAGGAGTCTGTGAGTCTGCTGATGTTTTGTTTCTTCAGTTTTGCTTCATTATTATACCCCATAAATGAGTGAAATCATTTGGTACTTGTCTTTCTCTGCCCAGCTTATTTCACTGAGCATAATATCCTCCAGCTCCATCCATGTTGTTGCAAATGGTAGGATTCCTTTTCTGCTTAGAGTTGAATATTCTATTGTGAATATGTACCACATCTTCATCCATTCATCTGCTGATGGACACTTACATTGCTTCCATATCTTGGCTATTGTAAATAATGCTGTGATGAGCTTAGGCCTAGGAGTGGAATTCCTGGGTCAAATGGTATTTCTGTTTCTATTTTTTTTGAGGAATCTTCATACTGCTTTCCACAATGGTTGAACTAATTTATATTCCCACCAGCAGTGTAGGAGAGTTCCCCTTTCCCCACATCCTTGCCAGCATTTGTTGTTGCTTGTCTTTTGGATATTGGCCATCCTAACTGGTGTGAGGTGATATCTCATTGTGGTTTTAATCTGCATTTCTCTGATGATTAGCGATGTGGAGCATCTTTTCATGTGCCTGTTGGCCATCTGAATTTCTTCTTTAGAGAAGTTTCTATTCATGTCCTCTGCCCATTTCTTAATTGGATTAGTTGCTTTTTGTTTGTTAAGGTGCGTGAGTTCTTTATATATTTTGGATGTCAACCCCTTATTGGATATATCATGTACAAATATATTCTCCCATACTGTAGGATGCCTTTTTGTTCTACTGATTGTGACCTCTGCTGTACAGAAGCTTTTTAAAAGTTTGATGTAGTCCCATTTGTTCATTTTTGCTTTTGTTTCCCTTGCCTGAGGAGATGCTTTCAGGAAAAAGTTGTTCATGTTTATATTCAAGAGATTTTTGCCTATGTTTTCTTCTAAGTTATATGGTTTCATGACTTACATTCAGGTCTTTGATCCATTTCAAGTTCACTTTTGTGTATGGAGTTAGATAATAATCCAGCTTCATTCCCTTACCTGTAGCTATCCAGTTTTGCCAACACCAGTTATTGAAGAGGCTGTCATTTCCCCATTGTATGTCCATAGCTACTTTATCATATATTAATTGACCATATATGCTTGGGTTTATATCTGGGCTCTCCAGTCTGTTCCATTGGTCTATGGGTCTGTTCTTGTGCCAGTACCAAATTGTCTTGATTACTGCAGCTTTGTAGTAGAGCTTGAAGTCGGGGAGCATACTACCCCCAGCTTTATTCTTCCTTCTCAGGATTGCTTTGGCTATTCAGGGTCTTTTGTGGTTCCATATGAATTTTAGAACTATTTATTCTAGTTCATTGAAGAATGCTGTTGGTATTTTGATAGGCATTGCCTTGAATCTGTAGATTGCTTTAGGGAGGATTGCCATTTTGACAGTATTAATTCTTCCTAACCATGAGCACAGGATGTGTATCCATTTATTGGTGTCTTCTTTAATTTGTCTCATGAGTGTCTTGTAGTTTTCATGGCATAGGTCTTTCAACTCCTTGGTTAGGTTTATTCCTAGATGTTTTATTCTTTTTGATGCAATTGTAAATGGAGTTGTGTTCCTGATTTCTCTTTCTGTTAGTTCATTGTTAGTATATAGGAATGCCACAGATTTCTGTGTATTAATTTTGTATCCCGAAACTTTGCTGAATTCAGATATTAGTTCAAGTAGTTTTGGAGAGGATTCTCTAGGAGTTTTTATGTACAATATCATGTCATCTGCAAACAATGACAGTTTAACTTCTCCCTTATGAATCTGGATGCCTTTTATTTCTTTTTGTTGTCTCATTGCCATTCCTAGGACCTCCAGTACTATGTTGAATAGAAGTGGGGAGAGTGGGCATCCTTGTTTTGTTCCTTATCTTAAGCTATCAGCTTCTTGCTGTTAAGTATGATGTTGGCTGTAGGTTTCTCATATATGGCCTTTATTATGTTGAAATACTTGTGTTCTGTACACATTTTGTTGAAAGTTTTATCATGAATGGATGCTGAATTTTGTTGAATGCTTTTTCAGCATCTTTGTGGATGATCATGTGGTTTTTGTCCTTCTTTTTGTTGATGTGGTGGATGATGTTGATGGATTTTTTAATATTGTACCATCTATGCATCCCTGAAATAAATCCCATTTTATCATGATGGATGATCATTTTGATATATTTTTGAATTTGGTTTGCTAATAGTTTATTGTGTATTTTTGCATATATGTTCATCAGGGATATTGGTCTTTAATTTTCTTTTTTGTGGT
>JAVSCE010014221.1:0-16127 GCA_032199065.1 Smutsia gigantea
TATGTATTCCATCTTTATCTGGTTAGCTTGCTGTTACCTCCAGTTGCTGCAGCAGCATCTGCAGGTGCTCCATGACGAAGTCTTTCACTCATGGAGATGTAAGAGTTATAGGTATCTACTTCTTATTCTGATATTGTAGGCATACTATGTGTCATGCACTATACTAGCTACTATATATTTAAAATAATAAGTAAAACATAATCCTTGTCATTGACAAGCTCACAGTCTAGTGAGCAAGACAGAAACAGTACTCTGACAATATAATTTGACAAGTGGTTTAATGACATAATGTTATAATATAAGCACAAGCAAAGGAAGATTGAATCATTGGAAGAGGAAAGCTTGGGAACATAGGGAGTTTAGAGAGGAGATAACATTTAAGTAGGCTCTTGAAGCAGGAGTTGGGACTATGATGGAGAAGGAAAAGACATTATAGACACAGCAAACAGCATGTGCAAAAGACTCAGATTTGTGAACAACTACTGTGTGTAGGGCAAGAAAACAGGGCAGTGAAGATGGAGGCAGTTCTGACCAGAGAAGTAGAACATAGTCAGATTGTGAGGGGCCATGCTAAAAGATCTGAACCATCTCCCATTGGAATTAAGCAGGGGAAATTTCAGTCTAGAAATACAACTTGTTGACAACATGCAGGAAGGATTGGAGATAAAATGGAATGAAAGATTAATTTAAGGAATTTGCAAATCTGTAGGCCAGATTGGATGAGAGCCTGACATGAAGCTTAGGCAGTAGAGATGAAGACAATGGCATGGATTTGAAACTATTTCGGAGGTCAAATCCATAGTCCTTGCTAATCAACTGAGTGTAAGAAAGGACAGAGAACATGTCCTTGGATAAGGGTAGATCAGGAGGCCCCGTGCTGCAATGTAGAATATTGATCGGGAGTAGGTTTGGTGGAAAGCACACAATTTGTGTGGCTATTATCCCAAAGTGCCCCGTACTCCACCAGTTCAGGATTGCCAGATAAAATAGATGTCCAGTTAAATGTGAATTCCAGATAAACAGAAAAAATAAATTTTAGTATAAGTACACTCCAAGTATTGCATGGGACACATTTGCAGTAAAATATTGTTGTCTATCTGAAAATATAATATAACTGGTAATCCTATTTATTGTTTTTGCTTTTTTCCCCTCTAAATCTGGCAATCTTACATCAGTTTGGGTATCATTATAACAGCTCATCTCTAAATCACTTGAACAATAACTGCCTACCCCCAAAGTGGCAAGAACTCAAATTTTCCCCAAATTTGGAAAGGGAGATTGTTCTGTATAATTTCTGTAACTTGTCTGTGCTCTGCCTTCCCCTGCTGATCTGACTCGTCCTCCATCCTCACTCTGCTAGCCGTTCAATACTGTTTGCTCTACTAACCCGGATATGGCTTGGGCCATCTGGGCTTGATACTGAATGACATTTATCTACCGCTGCTCCTAACCCATTGGGCACGTACCTCACTGTTCCTGGTGTCTGGATCCTCACCATCTCAGCTACCTCTCTGTCTCGTATGTTTGCATTTCTTTTAGCTGAATAGGGAGAGACCTTCTTCAGTATGTTATCTAATCTTTTATGAGGAAATAAGGTCTTTCCGGTAGCTATTTGAGACCTTATGATGCCATTTTTTTTTTCAGCTTTACAACACAACTCCCTCATTCCCAGGGAGTAAAATCAATCTTCCAAAGGACTTTCGTACATTTAAGTGCCATCTCACACTGAGAGGCCGTGCTGCTAATGCTAGTCATCACACCAGACGTGCCCCTTCTGAGCCACCCTGCAGTCGAGCCAAAATATATTGCCATGACCACAGCTTCATTTTTGCTTCCATTTTCTCACTCATTTCAATGGCAGTCATCTCTAATGTGTCTTTTCAAAAAGATTCTCTTTTAAACCAGTTATAACATCTCTCAGTTGCTCCTTCATTGATTTATGAGTGAAGGAAAATCTTTAACGTGTATTTATCTTTATCTCTGTATGGGAGTCATAATTTTACCTTTTGTGAAAATTGTATTTAAACAGGGCCAAGAAATGAGTCCTCTGCCATCAAGGACCATACAACGGTTTATGTTGCGGCTGTGATCAGCATCTGATAAACTTCCACTCTACTACATATTTTTTCCACTGTATTTATCTGACACGGATTCAACTGAGGTTTCTGTACATATGCAGAAAGCTAATAAAGAGTAGTTATTAACTATTCTGGCAAGTTAATAACTTCTAAATTGGAAGGACATTGTATGATAATCTGAACAAATTAATCATTAAGAAGCAGCAACACCTTAGTCCACTTCCAACGTGCAAGAACCTGGGAAAGGACAACACACACTTAGCTACCCCAGCAGGTGCCTGGCACGTGAACACAGGACTCTGGGCCTGGCCAGCTTCCAAAGCCCATCCTGAGAAGCCCAGTGTGCAGTCGCTGGGCTGGTGTGGTCACTCAGCCATCGTCTGTCCTCTTCACTCAGCTGCTCTGTCAATATTTATGAAGTGCCCATTCCCTGGCCCTGGAGGAGGTACTGAGGATGCAAAGAGGGACAGACACAGCCCCGCAGACAGACGGACTATTCCCATAGGGTGCTGAGTAGGGTGTGGGGCAGGCAGCCCCGAAGGACGGCTCTTTCACCTTCACCGTGGGTCAGCAAAGGCACCATAACCAAGACCTGAAGGATGCAAGGCCACCAATGAGGCAAAGGAGTGGGAATTCCCGGCTCTAAGGTTGGGAACTGTATGTGCAAAGGCCTAAGAGTGACAGAGAGAGCTCGTGAGGCACTCAGAGACTCCAAGCCATCTCGCCCATGGGATGCAGTAACTGATAGTGTGGAGGAAGGCGACAGTCCAGGGGGAAAGAACAGTGACATCAGCCTTTCCCAGATGCTTACTATATACCAGGGATGACAAAAAGCATTTCACAAATATTGCCTCGTTGCATCCTCACCAAATCCTAAATGGTTAAGTAGCTTTTCTTTCTCTGTATTGTATTTTAATTACAAAACTGATACATGCTTGTTGTAACACATTAAGCAATCCATCAAGCCCTAACCCCTAGTGGAACACAGAGGTGTTTGTGTAAAGATGGGTTTATACTCTACACATTTTTTGGCAATGGCTTTTTAAATATAACAATATGTGGCTATCCTTCCAGGCCAATATGTACAGACCTAAATCATTCTTTTAAACATACACATAATTATTCACAGTAAGAATGTACCCAATTTCTTTAACTATTCCTCTGCTAATAGGCATTTGAGGATTTTTTTTTACCCCTACCACAAACAATACTGAAATAAACCCATCTTTGTGATGTACCCTTATATACAGATGTTTTCATTTTTTTAGGGTAGATTCCCCCCAAGTGGGTATGTACATTGAACATTTTAGAGATACCTTAACATGAAATTGTTAATGTCCTTTACAGCCTATTCATTTTTATACCTCCACAAAGTTGCAGAAAATAAACTGTTTCTCCAGGCAACTCCTTGAGCTTTGTGTAGAATGATGAGGTCCCCAGCTCTTTTTTACGGTCAACCTGGAGGTTTTGGGCTGAATTTTATATACTCGGGCAGTAAGACCAAGAAATGCACTGAATGAGAAAATACCTTTTTATGCCCACATCCCGTCGCTTACAGCTGAGGTACTTACTCCCTGCTCGCTGCCTGGGATGAGCAGGTGCCAGGCTGCCAGGCTGCCAGGTTCTAGGTGGAGAAGTCATCAAATTATGAATGAATGCCTGTCATCACAGTCACATGACATGCCCGTACTGACTGAGACGCTCTGCGATCGAGTCAAAATTTATTGCCATAAATAAGCTTAATTTTTAGACATATAAAAAAGACATATCCTTAGAGCTGTTTGCTACATAATATATTTTTTAAAGATGTACTTGCATTTTTTCTGACTGGGTTTGGAGAATATGGCAGAAAGAGCACTTCCTAAATGGGGAGCTATTCTTAAATCCAAAGCTAAAGCATAAACCTTATTTTAGAAGAGAGCGATCTGTTTTCTTTATTTTGACATAACTGCACTGGCTTTCAACTAGTGGATGTGGGAGAACTCAAACGCTCTACTTTTCAGGTATTTCACAGCATTGCTATCCGCAGGGCCTGAAATTCCCCACGTCCTGTGTAACTCTGAGGCAGCAGTGGAGGCGGGTGCAGAAGCTCCTCTTTGTGGTGGGCGTCTGCAATTCTATTTGGCCTCCACGCTCCCTTCAGAACCCCTGCCCACCAGGTTTGGGCACTCCCCCGTTATCGGTCTAGGTCAGAGAGCATCCACCCATCACCTCAGGCACCAAATACGTATCTTTCCGGGACCCGGCACTGGGAGCAGACACGTCGGGTGCACCCCTGCTAGAGTTTACCGTGAAGGTCCGTGAGTCCAGAAGGAGGCACCTGGTGGAATTCGTTATGGTGAAGGTGGACACAGCTTCCAGGGGCAATTTGGCAGCTCTGGTGGAATCATTCGGCTCCACCAAAGTGGTGCTTGACAGGGTCTGTGCCTAAAGTGGAAGCAGAAGGGTCTCCACTGGCTCAGTTCTGCTTGAGATACTGGGCACCGTTACTGGCTCTAGACAAAGCATCCCCGCCTGGCTCACAAGCTCACAAGAACTCAAGTTCATTAAGGAAGTTCAGTAACACATAGGTTCTCCAGGAATTCTATTGTCTGCAACTAAGAAGCCCTTTGATGACCCCTCAAAATTGCTAAGATAAGTCTTTGTGGTTTTAAAGTATTAAATAAGCTAAAGATTTAGGTTCATCGTTTGAAAACAATTCACATGTCCACATCATTTCCAGTTTGACCCAGATATTGCATTACCTTTTAGCGAAACTCGGGATCACTGCTACCTTGCCTCCGTGTGCTCGAACTCCTTGTTCTACTCCTGCATAGTCCCCTCCTCACCCGCGCTCCTGCATATCTCTCGGAGCCAACTCTCAGGAAAGCCACTCACATATGCTAGTGTGGCCATGCTTAAGTGGATTATGATGATGTCCTATGCATTGCAGGAGATGGCATTTGGAAAAAGAATAAATCTCTAACTGTGGGATTCCAAATGTCAGCAGACGGGAGAGATGTAAATGGGTGAGGGGAACTAGAACGTCAAGACTGCCACTGTTTCCACATTTGCATAAGGCCATTTCTAAAAAATAAATACTCTTTCATGAATCCACCCACATTCCAGTTGGACAAATCCATCCTTATTTTGCTAAAAAAGCAAACATGTCATCGTGGTTGGCACTATTTTGCTTACATACTTTGGCTGACTCTGCATCTCACCAGGACAATTCCAAGCCCAAACGCCTGGGGCTCACTGCCCTTCAGGGTCCCACTCTTGCTCCAGGTGAGGAGCACCACCTGCCCGTCCCGCGCAAGCCCTGCAGCATCCCCGCCCACCTTACTCGGTGGTGCGGTGAGTCCTTCTCCTGTTCAGCTCCCTTGCCCAGCTCCCTGACCATCAGTGCTGTCAGACTGTGTGATGTCGCTGAGTCTGGGCTCTCCCACCGCTGCTGAGTACCTGGAGAGCAGCGGCTGTCACAGTCAAGATTGTAGCTCTCAGGGGCCCAGCAAGGAGCCCTCAATAGACACTTGTTGAATGCACGCAGGGGAACACATGTGAGAGTTTCGCCAAAGTTGACAGAGGGAGGGACCAAGGAACCCAAGGCTACAGACTCACAGTTTGTTTTCAAACTTCTTAAAATAACACTTTTGGGTAAATATCAATTTGCTGAAACCCTATCTTGAGAGAGAAGCCTCCATTTAGTTCCTGTGCGACCTGCCCTGACAAGGCAAAGCCAACTTCCTGCCTCAGCGTGCTTAACCGCAAAGGCTGTGCGACACAGGGCATGAGAGTGCAGGCTCGGGAATCAGTCTGCCTGGGTTCCCGCCCCAGCTCTGCAGCTGAGTGAGCTTCGACAAGTTGCTGAACTTCTCTGTGCCTCAATTTCCTCATCTGTAAAGTGGGTTTGATAACAGGACCTATTTCATAGAGTTGTTGTTAGGATTAATTAAATTATCATATATAATGTTTAGAGCAATGTCTGCATATAATACTTCAACAAATGTTAGCTATTATCATTATAAAATCTGAAATCATTTAATGTCCTTGAACATTATTCAAATTTATATATATGCAAATTCCACTAATGTATGCTCAGTGATGCCAGCATTAATCATATCAGAATCTGCCCCATAAGCATATTTTGAGCATAGGCTAACGTGCCCACGTGCACAGGACTTCAAGAGCCACCGTTTCACAGACTAACAGTGAGACCATGTTTCAGTGAACTTTGCCCTGGCAGTTAACAAATGATAAGAAAGTTCATTCAGTGGGATTTTAAAGGCAACTAAATTGCCCCAAGTTTAGACTGTCTGAAGCTGTTATGGCAAAGCTCAACCTGAGAGCAGGGGCACCAAATCTGTGACCCCTGCTCGTTAATATGAAGGGGAGGGAGCAGAGGGAAGGGGAGACCCACGTTAAGAGAGAGTATGGAATGAAAGAGGAGAAGGCCCTCTCACAGGCTGCAGATTGCTCTTGAGAAAACTGTACAAGCTTGTGAAACACGAGTTTTGAGAAGAGGTACTCATTTATTTTTTCCACCATTCTATTTTCCCACATAAATGATTTCTGCCACATCACTCAGTCATTATTTCAAATTATTACCAGGGCTTACAAACAAGCCCAGCTGACTCAAAAGCATCTCACAGGACTCACTTTTCTATCCTAAGGAAAGTATCTTCCTGTTTATTTCCAAAGACCGAAATATCAAGGGAAGTATTTTCCTATTTACCATGGCATCAACTGATCATCAACTTGAAAAAAATGCAAGTTTCCTCCAGATTATGAGGCTGTTTCACAGTCCTTATTTGGCAAACACTCTACATTCATTCACAGATTAACCTTCAGCTGGAGGCACAGGAAACCTAGTTAGGAGGCTCAATTTACTTTTGCATTACCTTTATCTAGATCTAGTTTCCATCGGCCAATTAACTGCTATAAGTATTAACCCAGTTCTAATTTCACTGCTAAAATAAAATACAGCAAGCTTTTACTCCAAACTACATGTTAAATTTAGTATATACTTATCTTTGGCTCTAGGATTGTTTGAGGGTTAGCCATCTGCTAACCAAGGAGGGAGGCCTGAGAGCTACGATCTTGATTAAGATAGCCCTGCTGCAGGGGCAGGAACAGTGAGAGGAGAGCCAGACAGGAGGATGTATCACATACAAACTGTATCACTTCACCCTGATGACCCCGTGGAGTACTGTAGTCCCCCCTTCTCTGCAGGTGGTACCTTCCAAGACTCCTAGTGGATGCCTGAAACCATGGATAGTACCAAACCGTATAGATACTATATTTTCTTCCATACGTACATACCTATGATAAAGTATAATTTATAAATTAGGCACAGTAAGAGATTAACAATGATAAGTAATAATGAAATAGAACAATTATAAACAATATACTCTAATAAAAGTTATATGAATGAGCTCTCCCTCTCTCTCTCTCAAATATCTTATTGTACTGTACTCATCCTTCTTCTTTTTGTGATAATGTGAGATGACAAAATGCCTACGTGCTGAGATGGCATGAGGTGAGTGATGTAGACACTGTGGTGGGTTGTTAGGCCACTATTGACCTTCTGACCACACCTTGGAAGGAGAATCACCTGCCTCCAGACCACAGTTAACCGCAGATAGCTGAAACTGTGGCAAATGGAACTGAGCAGATAAGGGGACTATTGAATGTACCATTATTCTGGTTTTATAAATGAAGAAAGAAAGTCTCAGAGGAGGTTGGTAAATTGACCCACAAAGGCTAAGCGGGGTAAGGATCTGAACCCAGGACTGACTTCAGTGTCTAGTCTGTTTTGTCCCTTTACCATGTGGCCTCAACTTTGGCAATACAAGTTGTTTAAGTTTCAATTGATTAACTTAAATCAACTAAATTCATCACAGATTGTTATTTATTCCCAGAAACTGTCAATTGCTCCCTTAGCTCCTAAGGCACCAGCTTTGGAAAGAATGTGCTCCCCTCTCACCAGCTGGGTCCTTCACACCCTGGCCTCTCTGAGCCTCAGTGGCCACATCCACAAAGGCAGACCATCTCCCTACCTCATGCGGGTACACATGCATGTCAGAGCACCTGGGACCTTCCCGCTTCTCTGCAAGTGCCAGTTCCCTCCGCATTCTCCTGGGGTGTGGGCAGCAGGGGGCGCTGCTGTGCACTGTCATGGAAGAGGGTGGGGGCTGGAGGAGAGGAGGCGCTAGCATCCTCAAGCCTGTTCAAAGCCTAACACAAGCGCCTCATGCACATGTGGGCACCTAGTACATGTAGGTGGGCTGGGAGGTGATGGTGATAAAATGAAATCAAGTGTAACACATTGAGGTTTTACTGCACTCTTCTCTGGGACTGCAAGTTGCATTCCAAGTTTCATCCTGGCTTATCCAATCCTGCTTAATACCTGGTACTGGCCAGGTTCACGCTGAGGCCAAGGCTTGACTGTGATAATGGCTGCTTGGTCCTGTGCTTCCGCACTGTGGGCCCCTGCAGCCCGCACTCAGGGCAGACAGAACAGCTCAGGCTCCCCTGCCCCATCCCACCCCCTTGCCCAGCCTTCCCTACAGTGTCGCTTGGGAACTTTCTTCCACCACTTTCCAAGGCCCATGTCCTCCCTTAGGCTAGGCTTCCAGGCCCGCAGGGCACCAGGAGCAATTCCTTTCCCCCTGCTGGGGTCCTCTGAATGCGCACCTTCCCCTGGGACTTACCACCCCTGTTTATTGCACTAGGATGACACTCCCCGGAGGCAGCATGGCAGAGTAAAGAAAGAAGGACCTTGTGCACAGAACCCTGCCACTTTCCAAATGGGTGACTCCAAGTCAGTCCCCTCCTCTCCCTCAGCGTCGATGTCCCCATCTGTAGAATGGGAGTAAGAATATGGACCTCATGGAGCTCTTGAGAGGAAGAAGCACAACCCCAGTGCCTGGCACCCAGTTAGTGCCACCAGATGTCTGTCCCCTTTGCCTCTCCTCCTCCCTACCAGCTTGCAGAATTCTTGAAGGCAGAAATGTTCCTAATTCACCCTGGAGTTCCCAGCACTCTGGGCAGAATGGATGCCTAATAAAGGTTTGCAGAATAAAAGAATAAACATTCTCAGAGCCCAGAGTCATTTGCTGAACATGAATGGACAGATTAATTGCTCTGCATTTTCTTGAATGTCTCTTTTCTCTTGTCTTTCTTCTCAAAAGATGATTAAGAGGACATAGTCTCTCAAGTTCTTAGGAGAGAAAAATTAAACCAGTCAGAATTGCTCACTAATTTTCAAAGGCTTATCCAAGCTTGGGCTGGTCCCCTGGGAGACATCACAGCAGCCCTGAGGGAGGCAGCGGCAGCTGCTGCTCCAGCCTGCCGCTCCTGGGTCTGTGTTCCGTGAGGCCGAGGCTGGCAACGGGCCGCTCAGGGAAGGGGGCTTGCCTCTTGCTCCAAAAGTGGCTGTGTGGATGCTGGCAGGATGGCCAGGGTGGGGTCATCTAAGCCAGCATGGCTGGACACTGGGGGTTTTGGAGGGCAGATCCAGTGCTGAGGGCTGGGCCTCCCTCTCTGCCCAAGGAGACTCATGTTTGTGGTTAATGCATGGTGACTTTTGGCTCAGAATAGGAGCTTCCCACAACCTGTTTCCCATAGCATGAAGCAGGATTGAATATGGTTTAATTCTGTCTTGATTTTGTCATGGGACCCAGGAACTGGTGAGGGGCTGGAGAGGCGTTCTTTCAGGTGTGTAGGGGGCCCCCCATCCAGTCCCACAGAGCTCACCCCAAAAGAGCTGCATGGTTTGGACAGAGCTGTGGAAGCTCTGAGAGCGAGAGAGTGAGAGAGAGCACACAGGGAAGGGTCTGGAACTCACACAGAGGCTGCCAGGGCTGGAGACGCCCAGGGCGGTAAGGACCTAGGACTGGTGAGTCACCGCACGGCAGCACTAATAAATACCAGCAAGGTGCTACATACAGACTCCTGCATTGGTTCATTTGAGCCTCTCAGCTACCTCATGAGGCAGATGCAACCATTCAGAATCAAGGAAACTGAGGCACAGAGAGATGGTCACTTGTCCACAGTCTCCTAATTAGTAACTGTCAGAGTTTGAACCCCTACTCTGTACCACCTTTTGAATTCTTTTACTCCAGACTTCCTTTTGATTCTGGTTCAGGGCTTCTCAAATTTTAGTGTGCTTTGGAATTGCCTGGAGGCCTTATTAAGACATGGATTTCTGGGCTTACACCCAGAGATTCTGATCCCATAGGTCAAGAGTGGGGACCACAGATTTGCATTTCTTACAAGTTCCCAGGTGAGGCTGACATTGCTGGCTTGGAGACATGTGCTGAGAAGCAAGGTCTAGGGCACGCTGACGCCTGCCAGATCTTACCCATAACAGCTCAGGAGGTAGAAAAGCAAATCGGACAGGGTAAGAATTCCCAAGAAAACCAAAAGAGCTTGTATCGATGTCAACCTTCAGCTCTATGGAGCAAGAACTTCTACAACCTTCTCTTTACTAGAGTGACCACTACTCTCGTTTTTCAAGAATTTTGTCGGCATTACCTATAATTCTTAACTGACCAAGTTAAAAAATAAGAAAGCAATTCCATATGGAGGTTTGAGTAACTCTGGAATCCCATTTTAGATTCCTGTCTCCTTTTTGGTTGTTGGGGTGATTTCACCCCAGGTCAGAATGGGTCTGGGTGCTGCAGGTGGTCCACAGGTTCTAACAGGAAAAGCATTCCTGGAAGTTCAGAGAACTGGATATAGTCCCAGCTCAGCCACCTCCAGCTGTGTGGCCCTGGACAAGTCACCCTTCTGAGGGACACTGGATGGACCTGTCTCATTAGCTTCTGACTTTCAATCTAAAGGTATTGGTGGCCATTGGCTAATCTCAGGGGCTGGAACCTGGACACTGGCACAGGGCGGGACCCACTGCTAATGCATACCAAGCTGACTCCTGTGTCTCCCATCACGCCCTGAAACCCCACTGGGACCCCACCTCAGGACTAGAAGCCCCTCTTCCCTCTGATTGCTGGCCTGGCTTCCCCTCTTGGTCATTACCTTAGGCAGTCCTGTTGCTAAGGGGCCCTAGCTCCCTGGGTGCCAGAATCTTCCCTAGGAGGTGCCCAGGATCCTGGGGAAAAGGCAAAGATGCCTTGTCAGCAGTGAGACCCAAGCAGGAACCTGGGCTCCCATCCTGCTCCCTTTCTATTGCTCCCCGCGGTCGCTAAGAAGGATTGCCAGGCCACCGCACGCTCTGCTAGGACTTGCCACACTGCAACAGTGTGACCAGCCCTGCCAACACTCGGCTGGCTTTCCTCCCCAAGGAAGAACGTCACAGTGACAGTAACATTTTAGATAATCTACCCGTGATTATGACCCTTGTCTTAATTACCTGGCCGACCACCAAATGGCTTTATAAGTGAACTGGACATACTCCCTGAAATCTCAGCATGATCCTGCCCTCACAACCCACACCTCTGGGGTGCTCGGTGGGTAAACTACCCAATACACAGTTTTCAGTACTTACAGAATAGGTGTCTAGGTAACTACACTCACGTAATCCTCACAATTCTCTCTACACAGACACCCGGGAGGTTCTTTTTACCTTGACTAGGAAAGCTGCAGGAACAGTGATTAGATAGAACTCTTTTTTGTTTTAATTTGAGGGAGATGAGCCAGAACAGAGAGATTGTACGTGACCTCTAAGAACAACACTGGGAGAGGGAGAAGAATTACAGCAGCTGAGGAGAGCTGGAAGGGGATTCAAGTCCCAGGAGTAGGCCTGCAGAGTGGCACCCTCCGTCCATGGTGCTTCTGGCACCTGCAGTCTGCCTCTCTGGTTTATAGCCAGGTACACACCTGCCTACATCCAGAGGAATTTGTAGAACCACGGCAGAGAGCGAGGTCTGTGTACAGGATCAGCGTTCATAAGCCTCCCCTTGAGCCCTGTGCAGGATGCACACAGACGGCCCTTGAGCCCTGTGCAGGATGCACACAGACGGCCCTTGAGCCCTGTGCTGGATGCACACAGATGGCCCTTGAGCCATGTGCAGGAAGGCACACAGAAGGCCCTTGAGCCCTGTGCAGGATGCACACAGACGGCCCTTGAGCCCTGTGCTGGATGCACACAGACGGCCCTTGAGCCCTGTGCTGGATGCACACAGACAGCCTTGAGCCCTGTGCAGGATGCACACAGACGGCCCTTGAGCCCTGTGCAGGAAGGCACACAGATGGCCCTTGAGCCCTGTGCTGGATGCACACAAACAGCTTGAGCCCTGTGCAGGATGCACACAGACGGCCCTTGAGCCCCGTGCAGGATGCACACAGACGGCCCTTGAGCCCCGTGCAGGATGCACACAGACGGCCCTTGAGCCCTGTGCAGGAAGGCACACAGACGGCCCTTGAGCCCTGTGCTGGATGCACACAAACAGCCTTGAGCCCCATGCAGGATGCACACAGACGGCCCTAGAGCCCCGTGCAGGATGCACACAGACGGCCCTTGAGCCCCGTGCAGGATGCACACAGACGGCCCTTGAGCCCTGTGCAGGATGCACACAGACGGCCCTTGAGCCCTCCGAATCTGGTGAGCCTGTTTGGAATATTACTATTTCCTCTGCTTTTTCTGATTTCCTTTCATCTCAACTGAGTTTTTCTACCTAGAATCCTGCTGGCCATTTGCTGTTTTGTGTCTGTATTGAGTTCTTTAATATATGGACTCACTCAGCTTCTCTGGAGTTAGAGAATTTATTGTAGAGACCCTGAGAGACAAGCCCCAGATATCTGGCAGTCACCAACCATCCCATCCACACCCGCATCTCTATATGGCACACACAGATTGCCTCTCACGCTCCATTGCCACCTTTCCTGCCAGAGAGAGGGGTACGTTCAGTATCCTGCCCTCTTACCCTCCCACCTCCCACCCTCGTACACCCCCCCACCCCATGATGACTTTATCTAAAAAGCATTTAAATTTCAAATGATAAAATATGCATTTAAAATTCCCCAGTCTTCTGCTAGTCCACCTCTGACCCTACCTTCTGCTGCAACTTGAGTAAACTTGAACAAGTAAATAGAAGTGATGTTACTCTTTAGCATTCCATTTATGAGGAAAAGAACTATGCATTAATGGGAATGAAAAAAAATGAAGCTCCCCTACTCACTTAGCATGAATAACAGTGGAGACACAATTAGAACTCGGCATTTTAGCAACAGCATAAACCAAACCAGGCAGTAAGTGGGCAATTCCCCTTCTGTTCCAATATGCCCCAATTAACACAAACTGAGGAAGGAATAAATTTAAGCAGGAACAGCTTATCAGCATACAATTAGCACTCAATAATTTATCCCTGTAATGCCAGATCAAATAAAAACATTGTGTCATAAATCACTTACTCAAGTAAGCCACCAACCCCTGTGCTGAAATGATCTTGAGGCTGATTTACTTTCTGTTCACCACCTGCCACAACAGGCTTTTTTCTATTCTCAGATCCAAAAAGCAAGGCAGCTGCAGTGGCATTTGCTTCTCTCCAGAGTTCAAGGTCATAGTAACCACAAGCAGAATTACACTGAGGGCCAGTTCAGACCCCACAGAGCACACACCTAGCTCTGTGTCAACTGCAAGTCAATGGTGCCTGGTCCTGGACCACCTCTCAGGAAGGGAATTCTTCATTTGCCTTTCTTAGGTATCTTTAGACTTTTCAATCCTTACAGGTGGAGGAGTTTTCATAACTCTTCCTTCCATAGCTGTTATTTTCATCTAAATCAACTGATACTAGTTCTTTGGAAATTAAAAACAGCCTGTCATAATCCTTTCTATAACGTCTATAAGTCTAAAAGCAATCACCAAGTCTTTCGAATGCTTCTTGTAAGTTCTTTCACCACCACATCTTAGTTCTTTAAACTTTTTGTGCAACCCCTCCTTGTGATCAGATGTGTTCTCTTTCCCTCTCCTGCCAAGTCTGTTTCCCAGACTCCCTTGCAACTGATGTAGTCAAAGAGAACCCTGGTGAAAGCCTAGGAATTGGGAGATGGGAAGAACCCGGGATAGCTCCATCTCGGTCCTGCGAAGTACAGTCAAGCCTCATTATTTGTGAATCCCATACTTGAAAATTTGCTTACTGAAATCAATACTTGGAGCGCTCTGAATTCTTAATTTCTGTTCAACCTGTGGTCCACCATGGCTTCTGTATTTCCTTCCATGCAACCTTTAATCTGTTCATCTTACTTTTCATTATGATAGCTTGTTCCTTATTAAGTGGAGTCTCCTACAATTCATCCATTGTAGCTTATGCGAGAGCAACTGTATCTTTGACACTGTGTCACCCTTTAGGTCATAAACTCATCATGGGCAATACTTGTGTTTCTACATGGAATGCAGCTGGATATCAGTTACCCTTAACACTGAATGTTAGAAATTCCCCAACTGGTTATAAAAAGAAAATGTATTTATTAAAATTAATTACATTGAGTTACCTGAATAAGTCACATGTTATAACAGTTCTGGGTTAACATGATTGATCAGACTTTAGTAATCATAGTGTTTTCATGTTCTGAGCCCTGTGCTAAATGCAATTACCATAAGGCTAGCCACACAGACAAGGAAACTGTAATACGTCACATGTGAAATATAAACATGTACACCCTAAAAGAGAGAAAGTTGGCTTAAGTGAAGCACACTCTGATTCTAAAAGCCTTGTTTTAGGAAAGTAAGAGAGGCTCAGGCATATCTGGGTACTTTAGAGCCCTTCCAACTTCATGGGGCCTGTATAAAATTTCAAGATAATTCTCTGGGATCATACAATATCTCTATCATTTCTTGCCTATCAGCGTTTCAATATGCAATAGTGGAGTCAAGAAATGCCTGCTTTCACAGCTATAAGCATATAACTCCCAAAAGAAACAAATCGAAATTTAGAGATCACTACTTTTTTGCAATTAAAAATTTCAAGTAAATGAATTTTCTGAGTTAGCATCTGCTACTAAATTAGCAACATTTAAACATATGCACAGGACGGACATGCCAGATGTCATACTTCTGCATTGCTAAAAAATCTGCTTTTGGCTTGGTGATATTGTTAGGGTAATTTTTCATAAGAAAAGAAAGCAATAGAACTAAAAACTATAAGGGAATATTCATTGTCAAAATGAAAACAACTTAAACAGTAATCCAGTATATCAACATAATTCAGTCATTTAAATGATTAGCATGGTATCTAACTACAGAGTTTTTTTTCTTTTTTTAATTTTGGTATCATTAATGTACAATCACATGAACAATATGATGGTTACTAGACCTCCTATTATCAAGTCCCCCTCATATACCCCACTACAGTCACTGTCCATCAGCGTAGTAAAATGCTATAGAATCATTACTTGTCTTCTTTACAAATACTGCCTTTCCCGTGTCCCCTGCCACTGCATTATGTGTGCTAATCGTAATGCCCCTTTTCCCCCTTTCTCCCTCCCTTCCCACACATCCTCCACAGTCCCTTTCCCTTTGGTAACTGTCAGTCCATTCCTGGGTTCTGTGAGTCTGCTGCTGTTTTGATCCTTCAGTTTTTTCTTTGTTCTTATACTCCACAGATGAGTGAAATCATTTGATACTTGTCTTTCTCCACGTTTCTTATTTCACTGAGCATAATACCCTCTAGCTCCATCCATGTTGTTGCAAATGGTAGGATTTGTTTTCTTCATATGGCTGAATAATATTCCATTGTGTATATGTATCACATCTTCTTTATCCATCCATGTATTGATGGATACTTAGGTTGCTTCCATTTCTTGGCTATCATAAATAGTGCTGTGATAAACATAGGGGTACATACGTCTTTTTCAAACTGGGCTGCTGCATTCTTAGGGTAAATTCCTAGAAGTGGAATTCCTGGGTCAAATGGTATTTCTATTTTGAGTTTTTTGAGGAACCTCCATACTGCTTTCCACAATGGTTGAACTAGTTTACATTCCCACCAGCAGTGTAGGAGGGTTCCCCTTTCTCCACATCCTCGCCAACATTTGTTGTTGTTTGTCTTTTGGATGTTGGTCATCCTCACTGATGTGAGATGATATCTCATTGTGGTTTTAATCTGCATT
>JAVSCE010014223.1:0-44117 GCA_032199065.1 Smutsia gigantea
CCGACACCCCTCCCCTTTGGTAACCACTAGTGCCTTCTTGAGTCTCTGAGTCCACTACTATTTTGTTCCTTCAGTTTAGCTTCGTTGTTATACTCCACAAATGAGGGAAATCATTTGGCCCTTGTCTTTCTCCGCCTGGCTTATTTCACTGAGCATAATATCCTCCAGCTCCATCCATGTTGTTGCAAATGGCAGGATTTGTTTCCTTCTTATGGCTGAATAGTATTCCATTGTGTATATGTAACACCTCTTCTTTATCCATTCATCTACTGATAGACACTTAGGTTGCTTCCATATCTTGGCTATTGTAAAAAGTGCTGCGATAAACATAGGGGTGCATATGTCTTTTTAAATCTGAGAAGTTGTATTCTTTGGGTAAATACCAAGGAGTGGGATTCCCGGGTCAAATGGTATTTGTATTTTTAGTTTTTTGAGGAACCTCCATATTGATTTTCACAATGGCTGAGCTAGCTTACATTCCCACTAGCAGTGTAGGAGGGTTCTCCTTTCTCCGCATCCTCGGCAGCATTTGTTGTTCTTAGTCTTTTGGATGGTGGCCATCCTTACTGGTTTGAGGTGATATCTCATTGTGGTTTTAATTTGCATTTCCCTGACGATTAGTGATGTGGAGCATCTTTTCATGTGTCTGTTGGCCATCTGAATTTCTTCTTTGGAGAACTGTCTCTTCATATCCTCTGCCCATTTTTTAATTGAGTTATTTTCTTTTTGCATGTACAGGTGTGTAAGTTCTTTATATATTTTGGATGTTAACCCCTTGTTGGATATGTCACTTACAAATATATTCTCCCATACTGTTGGATGTCTTTTTGTTCTGTTGATGGTGTCCTTTGCTGTACAGAAATTTTTTAGTCTGATGTAGTCCCATGAGTTCATTTTTGCCTTTCTTTCCCTTGCTCGAGGAGATGAGTTCAGGAAGAAGTCATTCATGCTTACATTCAGGAGATTTTTACCTATGTTGCCTTCTAAGAGTTATATGGTTTCATGACTTACATTCAGGTCTTTGATCCATTTCGAGTTTACGTTTGTGTATGGGGTTAAACAATAATCCAGTTTCATTCTCTTGCATGTAGCTGTCCAGTTTTGCCAATACCAGCTGTTGAAGAGGCTGTCATTTCCTCATTGTATGTCCATGGCTCCTTTATCATGTATTAATTGACCATATATGGATGGGTTTATATCAGGGCTCTCTAGTCTGTTCCATTCGTCTATGGGTCTGTTCTTGTGCCAGTACCAAATTGTTTGGAACTGTGGATTTGTAGTAAAGCTTGAAGTTGGGTAGCATAATCCCCACAGCTTTATTCTTCCTTCTCAGCATTGCTTTGGCTATTTGGCGTCTTTTATGGTTCCATATGAATTTTAGAATGATTTTCTCTAGTTCGTTGAAAAATGCTGTTGGTATTTTGATAGGAATTGCATTGAATCTGTAGATTGCTTTAGGCAGGATGACCATTTTGACAATATTAATTCTTCCTATCCATGAGCACGGGATCTGTTTCCATTTATTGGTATCTTCTTTAATTTCTCTCACGAGTGTCTTGTAGTTTTCAGAGTATAGGTCTTTCACTTCCTTGGATAGGTTTACTCCTAGGTGTTTTATTCTTTTTGATGCAACTGTGAATGGAATTGTTTTCCTGATTTCTCTCTCTGCTAGTTCATTGTTAGTGTATAGGAATGCCACAGATTTCTGCGCATAGATTTTGTATCCAGCAACTTTGCTGAATTCAGATATTAGATCTAGTAGTTTTGGAGTGGATTCTTTAGGGTTTTTTATGTACAGTATCATGTCATCTGCAAACAGGGACACTTTAACTTCTTCCCTGCCAATCTGGATGCCTTTTATTTCTTTGTGTTGTCTGATTGCCGTGGCTAGGACCTCCAGCTCTATTTTGAATAGAAGTCAGGAGTGGGTATTGTTGTCTTGTTCCCGACTTTAAAGGAAAAGCTTTCAGCTTCTCACTGTTAAGTATAATGTAGGCTGTGGGTTTGTCATATATGGCCTTTATTATGTTGGGGTTCTTGCCCTCTATACCCATTTTGTTGAGAGTTTTTATCATGAATGGATGTTGAATTTTGTCAAATGCTTTTTCAGCATCTAGGAAATAATCATGTGGTTTTTGTCCTTCTTTTTGTTGATGTGGTGGATGATGTTGATAGATTTTCGAATGTTGAACCATCGTTGCATTCCTGGAATTAATCCTACTTGTTCATGATGGATGATCCTTTTGATGTACTATTGAATTCAGTTTGCTAATATTTTGTTGAGTGTTTTTTCGTCTATGTTCATCAAGGATATTAGTCTTTAGTTTTCTTTTTTTGTGGTGACTTTGCCTGGTTTTGGTATTAGAGTAATGCTGGCCTCATAGAATGAGTTTGGAAGTATTCCCTCTTCTTCTACTCTTTGGAAAACTTTAAGGAGGATGCGTATTAGGACTTCACTGAATGTTTGATAAAATTCAGCCGTGAATCCATCTGGTCCAGGGGTTTTGTTCTTAGGTAGGTTTTTGATTACCAGTTCAATTTCGTTGCTGGTAATTGGTCTGTTGAGATTTTCTGTTTCTTTCTGGGTCAGCCTTGGAAGGTTGTATTTTTCTTGAAAGTTGTCCATTTCTTCTCGGTTATCCAGTTTGTTAGCATATAATTTTTCATAGTATTCTCTAATAGTTCCTTGTATTAGTGTGCTGTCCGTAGTGGTTTTTCCATTCTCATTTCTGATTCTGTTTCTGTGAGAAAACTCTCTTTTTTTCTTGATAAGTCTGGGTAGGGGTTTATCTATTTTGTTTAGTTTCTTGAAGAACCAGCTCTTGCTTTCATTGATCCTTTCTATTGTTTTATTCTTCTCGATTTTATTTATTTCTGCTCTAGTCTTTATTATGTCCCCCCTTCTACTGACTTTGGGTCTCATTTATTCTTCTTTTTCTGGTTTCATTAAATGTGAGTTTAGTCTACTAATATGGGACTGTTCTTCTTTCCTGAGGTAGCCTTGTATTGCAGTATACTTTCCTCTTAGCACACCCTTCGCTGCATCCCACAGATTATGCAGTGTTGAATTAATGTTGTCATTTGTCTCCATATATTCCTTGATCTCTGTTTTTATTTGGTCATTGATCCATTGATTATTTAGGAGCATGTTATTAAGCCTCCATGTGTTTGTGGGATTTTTCATTTTCTTTGCGTAATTAATTTCTAGTTTCATTCCTTTGTGGTCTGAGAAGCTGGTTGGTACAATTTCAATATTTTTAAATTTACCGAGGCTCTTTTTGTGGCCTAGTATATGATCTATTCTTGTTTCATGTGCACTTGAGAAGAATGTGTATTCTGCTACTTTTGGGTGTAGAGTTCTGTAGATGTCTGTTAGGTCCATCTGTTCTACTGTGTTGTTCAGTGCCTCTGTCTCCTTACTTATTTTCTCTCTGGTTGATCTGTCCTTCAGAGTGAGTGGTGTGTTGAAATCTCCTAGAATGAATGCATTGCATTCTATTTCCCCCTTTAATTCTGTTAGTATTTGTTTCACATATGTAGGAGATCCTGTGTTGGGTGCATAGATATTTATAATGGTTATATCTTCTTGTTGGATTGACCCCTTTATCATTATTTAATGTCCTTCTTTGTCTCTTGTGACTTTCTTTGTTTTGAAGTCTATTTTGTCTGATTAAAGTACTGCAACTCCTGCTTTTTCTCCCTATTAGTTGCATGAATTGTCTTTCTCCATCCCTTCACTTTTAGTGTGTGTATGTTTTGGGGTTTAAAGTGAGTCTCTTGAAGGCAGCATATAGATGGGTCTTGTTTTTTTATCCATTCAGTGACTCTATGTCTTTTGACTGGTGCATTCAGTACGTTTACATTTAGAGTAATTATGGGTAGGTATGTACTTATTGGCATTGCAGGCTTCAGATTCGTGGTTACCAAAGGTTCAAGTTTAACTTCCCTACTATCTAAGAGTCTAACAACTCACTTAATATGCTATTACAAACACAATTTAAAGGTTCTATTTTTGTTTGTGTTTTTTTCCCCTCCTCCTTTTTCTTCCTCCTCCATTCTTTATATATTAGGTATCACATTCTGTACTGTTTGTCTATCCCTTGATTGACTTTGGGGATAGTTAATTTAATTTTGCATTTTATTAGTAATCAGCTGTTCTACTTTCTTTACTGTGGTTTTATTACCTCAGCGGACAGCTATTAAACCATGGGAACACTTCCATCTATAGCAGTCCCTCCAAAATACACTGTAGAGATGGTTTGTGGGAGGTAAATTCTCTCAGCTTTTGCTTATCTGGGAATTGTTTAATCCCTCGTTCAAATTTAAATGATAATTGCTGCGTAAAGTAATCTTGGTTCAAGGCCCTTCTGCTTCATTGCATTAAATACATCATGCCACTACCTTCTGGCCTGTAAGGTTTCTGCTGAGAAGTCTGATGATAGCCTGATGGGTTTCCCTTTGTATGTGATCTTATTTCTCTCTCTGGCTGCTTTTAATAGTGTGTCCTTATCCTTGATCTTTGCCATTTTAATTACTATATGTCTTGATGTTGTCTTCCTTGGTTCCCTTGTGTTGGGACATCTGCGCACCTCCATGGCCTGAGAGATTATTTCCTTCCCCACATTGGGGAAATTTTCAGCAATCACCTCCTCAAAGACACTTTCTATCCCTTTTCTCTCTCTTCTTCTTCTAGTACCCCTATAATGCGAATATTGTTCTGTTTCTATTTGTCACACAGTTCTCTCAATATTCTTTCATTCTTAGAGATCCAATTTTCTCTCTGTGCCTCAGCTTTTTTGTATTCCTCTTCTCTAGATTCTATTTCATTTATCATCTCCTCCATTGTATCCAGTCTGCTTTTAATACGGTCCATTGTGCTCTTCAACGATTGGATCTCTGACCATAATTCATTCCTGAGTTCTTGAATATCTTTCCGTACCTCCATGAGCATGTTAATGATTTTTATTTTGAACTCCATTTCAGGGAGAGTCATGAGGTCCATATCATTTAAATCTTTCTCAGGAGTTGTATTCATAATTTTACTCTGGACCATGTTCCTTTGGCGTTTCTTATTTGTTTATGGCACCCTCTTGTGCCCAGAAGCTCTGCTTTCTGAAGCTGCTCAGCCCCTGAAACAGTGTCGGGGATTGTAGGGGAGTGGTATTGGGCCTCGGGGGAGGAAAGAGCTATTTCCTGGTTCCTGGCTTCTATGCCTTTCTCCACTGCCTGAACCAGTGGGCCGAGCACACAGGTATAAGGCTCTGTGCTTTGCGTTTTTAGTTGCTGTAGACGGATATTCCCTCTGTTTGACCTAATGCCATGGTAGGCTTTCCCAGTCTGCAAGCCCGGTTGGGCTGGCCAGGAGAAAGATGCACTAGTCTGCCTGTCACAGAAGGGGTTCTTGGAGCTGTGTAGGCAGCCAAGGAGCTGGAGCACCTGAAGATCGTGAAAGCTCCCAATCTGCTGGGCAGAGTGCACCCAGACAATTTTGTCTACCTGTCCTTTCTCCTGAGCAGTAAGCTCTGTGCAATCCTTGCCCCTTTAGCAGCCCTCTGGCTAAGGGCTTCTTTCTTAGGAAGTCTCTAAGACTGCCAGCCTTTCTTTTGTCCCAGAGCAGCTGGATATAGATCCCTGCTTTCCACAAGCAGCTGGAATCTTAGTCTCTCCAGGAATTCTGCCTGTCTTAGCTTTCCAACCCCCTAATTATGAGACTTTCATGCAAGCACCATAAATTGTAAGCTTGTCCTCCCAGAGCAGATCTCCAGAGTTAGGTATTCAGCAGTCCCAGGCCTCCACCCCCTCCCTGCTCCGTTCCTCTTCCTCCTGCCAGAGAGCTGAGGTGGGGGAAGGACTTGGATCCTGCAGGACCACAGCTTTAGTACGTTACCCTTTTCTGTGAGGGCTGCTCTTGTCTCCAGGTGTATGCAGTTTGTTGCAGTCCTCTTTCCTGTTGCTCTTTCAAGAGTAGTTGTATTAGCTATATTTTCATATTATATGTGGTTTTAGGTGGAAGCCTCTCCCTCACCTTTCACGCTGCCATCTTTAATCCAATCCTCTCTCTTTAGGGTTTTTTATGTACAATATCATGTCATCTGCAAACAGGAACAGTTTGACTTCTTCCTTACGAATCTAAATGCCTTTTATTTCTTTGTGTTGTCTGATTGCCGTGGCTAGGACCTCTAGAACTATGTTGAATAAAAGTGAGAAGAGTGGGGATAGTGGGCCTCCTTCTCTTTTTCCCAATCTTAAAGGAAAAGCTTTCAGCTTCTCGCTGTTAAGTATAATGTTGGCTGTGGGTTTGTCATATACGGCCTTTATTGTGTTGAGGTACTTGCCCTTTATACCCATTTTGTTCAGAGTTTTTTTCATGAATGGATGTTGAATTTTGTCGAATGTTTTTTCAGCATCTATGGAGATGATCATTTGGTTTATTCCTTCTTTTTGTTGATGTAGTGGATGATATTGATGGATTTTCGAATGTTGTACCATCCTTGCATCCCTGGGTTGAATCCCACTTGATCATGATGGATGATCTTTTTGATATATTTTTGAATTCGGTTTGCTAATATTTTGTTGAGTATTTTCCATCTATGTTCATCAGGGATATTAGTCTGTAATTTTCTTTTTTTGTGGTGTCTTTGCCTGGTTTTGGTATTAGAGTGAAGTTGGCCTCATAGAATGAATTTCGGAGTATTCCCTCCTGTTCTACTTTTTGGAAAACTTTAATGAGGATAGGTATTAGGTCTTCACTAAATGTTTGATAAAATTTAGCAGTGAAACCATCTGGTTCAGGGGTTTAGTTTTTTGATTACCAGTTCAATTTCTTTGCTGGTAATTGGTCTTTTCAGATTTTCTGTTTCTTCCTGGGTCAGCCTTTTAAGGTTGTATTTTTCTAGAAAGTTGTCCATTTCTTCTAGGTTATCCAGTTTGTGACCAGACAATTTTTCATAGTATCCTCTCATAATTCTTTGTATTTCTGTGGTGTCCATAGTGATTTTTCCTTTCTCATTTCTGATTCTGTTTATATGTGTAGACTCTCATTTTTTCTTGATAAGTCTGGCTAAGGTTTATCTATTTTGTTTATTTTCTTGAAGAACCAGCTTCTGCTTTTGTTGATTCTTTCTTTTGTTTTATTCTTCTCAATTTTATTTATTTCTGCTTTAGTCTTTATTATGTCCCTCCTTCTACTGACTTTGGGCCTCATTTGTTCTTCCTTTTCTAGTTTCCTTAATTGTGAGTTTAGACTGTTCATTTGGGATTGTTCTTCTTTCCTGAGGTAGGCCTGTATTGCAATATATTTCCCTCTTAGCACGGCCTTTGCTGCATCCCACAGATTTTGTGGTGTTGAATTATTGTCATTTGTCTCCATATATTGCTTGATCACTACCCCTTACTCTTACTTCCTTACTTTGTTATTTACGTTAGTTGTACGTGACCTTTCCTCCTTTCCATCCCAAGGGTTAGCTCACTGAGTGCAGGGATTTTGTTCTCTGTTGTAGTCCCTTTACCTGGAATAGTGGGTGATGCATAAAAATCTGTTGACAGACTCACTGCCTCAATTAATAATTTAATGTTAGAAATAAATAGAGAAAAATTCCCCAAATTCCATGATATCTGAGGAAACAACAAACTCTTGAGAAAGAACACTGGTTGATGTTTGGAGAACTATGTTCTAGGCCTAGGTTTTTTTTATTAATAAGCAGTTTGAGCAAACATCTTCATGCCCCTAACCGTGAGCTTTCTGAACAGTAAAACAAGAGGCTTTGGAATGTTTGAATGACTCTCAACCCTAGCTGGACTTTCTAATGATGCGTGAGGTTAAAATTTACTAAACCTGTGTGGGCGTGAGGCCCAGCGTCAGCAAGTCTGAAGGCCTCTCTGCATTGTCAGCGAGCAATCAGGTTGAGCTCCTCCTCAGCAGATGGTTGTATTATATATCTCCCATGTTTTCACTCTGTCCCTTGTGACTTTCTGAGTTTTCACATGCAAAGAATGACATTTATTAACCTTTTGGTGCACGTACGGAGCAGCTAAATGATTTTTGCATGGCATTATTGTTTTTCGTAAAAATTTATTTTTGCTTTAATATGAAGTCTGACTAAGGGCATTTGAAACTGGAAAAATATCACATCTTTCACTTCTGGGAAGCAAAACAAAAACATCGAGGTGAATAAATGCATTTTGTTTTGTTTTCCCCAAACACACGTTCACTGTGCTGAGAACAGCGTGTTCCTGGACACCTTTCAGAATCTCTGTCCTTCTGCCTTTCTGTGAGCTAATGGGTTCCACTGACCTGGCATTTATGAGATATCCAGAGAAGAGACAAACTGGCCCTGGCTTATTGTGAGACCGTGAGAATGAGTTGATATTTATCTCCAACCTTGGTCCCATACCTACAGAATAAGCCTGTGAGCTACAGCAGGGAGGGAGTGGAGGGGGACCAGAGCCAACGCGAAGGCTGTTCAAAGGCAGGCCGGACCCCAGCCAGCATTGTCAGATTCCACCAGGGACATGGCCAGGAGAGCCTGAGCCATTCTGAGCAGAGAGGAGTCAACAACAATACAAAAAAATGTACAAGTACATTTAGTCAATTGAAAGAAAAAGTCAACACTGCTTACTCAGTATTCAGGATTGTTTCCTATTTGACCTCAGCTTCCATTTCCAAACTTTTAATTTTTTCTTTGTATTCTAATATCCAGGCAAATTAAGCATACTTATTTAGTCTCTTACAGGGTACATAATTTTGTTTTAGTATTATTATATAACTGTCTGGACTCCCCCTTTCTCTAATGACACATGCTCAAATGTTAGCTTTGCTTTAAGTTCGTCCCCAAATGCCTTCATCCATATACCCAAACACCTCTCATCCCTGCTCCAAATGGCAAGTACCATCTCTCTGCTCTCAATATCCATGGCACTCTTTCTCCTGGTAACTATTTAAGCTTATCATCTAACATTTGCTCTGATAGTTATATTTGTACATATATTATGTCTCAACCTGTAATTTCTGTTAAGGTAGATTCTGAGACCTTCATATCTGTGACTGCCTTAGATGCTAACACAGTATCTTAATTCTAGTTCGGTACGCAACAGTATTTCCTGATAAAAGAAAGATGAAAATAAAAATTATTTTTCAAAGTGCATGTCGTTCCCTGACAGCAAGGAACATACTGGCATTTGAAAGAATATAAGAAGCGCCAGAAACTTTTATGCTGCCTACAGAATAAATTGTTGGTATACAATACACATGCATACATATGTAAGATAGTAGTTGCCATTTTTTATGCCACAGCTTCTGTACAGAGTGCTTTACATAACGTTATTTTTTTCAAACTTGACAGTAACCCCATGATTTAGGTACTCTCTGTTTTAACCCCATGAGATAGTTGTTCTCTCTATTTTAAAGGTAGGAAAATTGAGGCTCAGAGAAGTCAATAGTCTAAGATTGCAAGCCAAAATAGGGCTTTAAACTATCTTGTTGATTCCTAAATCCTTGCTGTTTCCATTATGCTACATCACTTGGAAAAATATAAAACTTGAAGTGTTAAGATTCCTTGAGATTGTTAAAAAACTTCCCAAATCCCTAAGGCCTCAGAGATCACAATCTCTAAAATGAGAACAAAATGTATAAAACACACAGCCTCCCCTATCTTCTACAATGTTCACTTTCAGCATTATAATCTTGTTACATTTTTTAAGTGGCAGATAATTATCACTGCAGCTATTGTTGTGACTATGAGAAGGGGAGCCGATATGTATCAAAAAGTTATAGCTCTTTAAAAAAGGCCTTTTGGCATCTTGTCTGTATAATTTTGCTACATCCAGAGATCAAAATCTTTTTATATAGTCAAATGAAAATTAGGAATGACTGAACAGGTATGTGGTTAACAAAAACTTTTCTGGAATCCAGTGCTTTCATTAAATAAGTCAGCTCTGAATTTTAAACATTTAAGTCAGGTAATCAGTGTATGAGAAAACAAAGATCCTGGCCTTAATTTGATAGCTCTTGTTCCATTTTAATATCCTTTGGCAGTTAGAAACAGCAGCATTTTACTCACGTTAATCCAAGAGCGTTCTAAGGTTGATTGGCACCCTACAATTGGAATCATTTGACTTTGATGCAGTTGAGTCTATTTAGGCCAATTGTCCCCTTCTCCTGGTCTAGTCACTCATGTCAAATAAGTATTTTCCTATGAAGAAAAAATAGAAAATGGCTGAATAGAAAATAGTTTTACAAGTTTAAAAAATACTAGGTTAACCAGGAAGTTGAAACTTTTGAAAGTTGAGAGTGGTGGTATTATGAAAGCAAAGTACCGAATCTCTGTGTATAATTCACCTTGTTATTTCTCCGTTTTTTCATCTGAAAGAATCACCTCATCTTCAGAATTTGTAGGGGCTGTGCTTAGACAGGGTGCAAATATACTGAAGCACACTGCTTGGCTTAAGTTTCCCTCTGGAGGAACCAAAGAATATATGGAATATAACAGTTCGTCAGCACCGCGTTTTCAAGTAAGTTCTAAAGATTATATGTTTAAATATTAACTGGCTTAACAGCTATAGAAAAAAATGACTAACAAGTGTAATCTAAACAGAGGAGAATAAGGTCCCCTGATAAAGCCTCAGACGGTATTAGTTGATTTTTGCCCATGAACTGGAGCTAGCTGAAGAATGAAAGAATTAGCAGGGATGAGGAAAAGGACTCAAGAGGATTGACTGGCATCTCCAGTCACTTTCTATTCCCTGGTGGAAATACCTGGGAGGCACAGAGATGGACATTATAGCCAATGTGACCCTGTGATAAACCAGGTTTTGCTTTATGGTTTGAAAAATTACCATAGAATCAGTAGACCCTTGCACTTTACAAATTTATAAAACCATAGTTAAAAGGGCCTTAAGTGCTATTTTTCTGAACTCAGAGTTCAGTATAAGTATTCCCTCTGAAACATGTCTCTCATACCTGATAGTACAGCTACAGGAAAAAAAAAAGGCTGAGAATTCTCCCTTATTCTCTTTTAGGCCGAAAATGATCCACCCTTCTTAGGATGTGGCTTCTGATCCTTTTTCAGACATAGTTGTCTTCCTCTAGTAAGCTCTCCTTTTGTACTCTCAGCTTCAATTACTTCAATTTGCATTTGTCAGGTTGTTCTAGGGATAGGAGGAAGCGCTCTGCAAGAATGGTCGAGTTTATTTTTATCAGGACAGCAGAATCCAGGATTATATTGGAAATAAAAAGATGTTTATCTTACGTTTGCTCTCTGACCACAAAGGACTCAATGGGCTTTTCTGTTCTTAAAAAAGGAAGGAAACCCCAGTAATGCTGATTAATAATCATTTGATTTTTCTAATTGTATTTCACTACTTGCAGGAAGCCAGAGAGGCTTCCACTGTCATATTAATAAACCAATATTAAAGTCACTTCTAAAAACGTATCCTAAGAAATTATCCAAATATAGAATTCATATTTCAGCCTACATTTGTTTTGGTTTAGTTTTTGTATGATATGATATTAAAAAGTTGAAAACAATTTAAATATCTAACAGTACTGAAATGGTGAAACAAATCTTAGTAGACCTTTCTGTTCAGCATTACAAATCAAGGAGTGGAAACTTGTTTATCATTCTATAAACACTAAAAATAATTGTAAAGTATTATGCATGTCATCATTGTTATGTAGAGGTTTCATATGCAAAAGTGAAAACAAAACTTTGTAAACTCTCAATATGAGAAATTTAATAAATCAAAAAGCCACAAACCTGGTAGATGTATCTCAAATTTGCCCAATTTAATAGTTTTTATAATGAAATAAAGTTGTAACAGCCTTTGGGTAACTCATATATAGTATAGTAGAGGAGCTTTAGACTTCAAAATTAAAATTACATTAGAGTTTTGTCATACTGCTTTTTATTTTCCATGCTTTTCTGGAAATTGTCAAAACTTTTATAATGTGTACATGGATGAAGGCTACTGTTTATATTTTGTGGACTTGGTAAAATGAAAATCTTCTAGCTATCAAACTCCTGTTAAATGATGGAGGAAGCATATTGATATATTTTTTAAATGCATAGTTAAATTTGAAAAGAGAATCCCCAGGGGTCAAAATCAAAGAGGAAATTGAAAAACAGAGCAATTAGCTTAAGTGGATCCCTTGGCTGTCCTGAGGGTGGTTTGTCACCGCAGGGGGGACACTGTGCTGGCAAGAGTCTGGGAGTGGTGACTTCTTCCAGAAGCCTGACAACCAAAGCCTGCAATTGAAAGTGTGGACAAGAGAAATCCATTCATACTCATGGCAATTTGTTTCTGGTTGGACTCTGGGTAGGAGAAAATAATAATCTCCTGGAGAATCCGTAATTTTGTATCTCGCTTTACACTGGGTTGAAGCTGTGGTTTGCCGGCTTAGCAAAAGGATATCTGAGGGGAAGGGAGAGTCCTGATTTTTAGCATCTGCTAAATTCTGTGGTGGAAGTAATCCCACTATTGTTGATTTCAACTACCGATGTGGTGTCATGAATGTGGAGTTGGAGAGTGATGTAGACAACTCTCATAAACCAGTGTGAGTGAGCTGTCTCCAGCACTCTAGAGGGAATTTGTACCTCTTAAATAATCCAGAAATAATGAGATTATAAAATAGGTACATCCTCAGTAAAATGGCAACATAGAAATAACAACCCATTAGCACATTAAGTATTTATTGCTTATTTATCGTTGAACTCTGCAACTTAAACCACAAAAGTCCTTTCTGAAAATTTTTATGCATAGAACTGGCCTCATCTAGATTTCCAGTTCAAATATTTACTATTCATATCTTTTGAGAAATCCTAACAAGCAAAGTTAACAGCAATGATTGTGGGTAAAGTGGGGTTCCTATGGCCAGGATCCTCACTGAACTTAAACCACCTGATGATGTAACTGGCCTCTGTCCTCGGCCCAGAGACAGCTGTGCAGGACAACTGTGCAGAGAGGCCCAGAGGACGGCTATGCAGAGAGAGGGGCCCAGAAGCAGAGACCATCTTGCTGCCTCCGAAGCAGCAGTGATAACACAGACTCGCTCTGAGTGAATGGGATTTTAGTGACTGACCTGCCACCTGGAAATAAAGTTGGGTATAACCTTTTCACCCCAAGAACCCTTTGCTGTAAATTTCTTTGGTCACAGTGAATCTATAGCGAACTTGCCCAGGGCTGAAACCCATTTGCAAGACAGAGTTGTCCTGCAACTCATAATTTCTTTGGTGCAAGTGACATAGCAAATATAAAATTTGTCTGGAATAAGAGACCCTCAACCTAGGTTGCACAGAATGTCATCCAATAAAAAATAATCAGCTCACAATACAAAATTTCAAAATATGCAATGAAACAAAATACATAAGTCAACATTAGCAGAAATAAAACCCAGGAGTATTATATCCTCAACAACTCTAAAGATTGTGTATGTATGTATATCTGTGTGTCCAGATGTGTGTGTGTGTGTGTGTGTATGTATGTGTGTAGGTATATAAGAGTGATTCCGTGGCTCAGTTGTTCCAATTGCCCTTTAAATATCTCACATAATGATTTAGACCATTTCTTATAAATGTGTATTAGTATACCTTTATATATTCATGAATTGGACTTGATCTACATCTCTTCCTGGAACCAAGAGTGAGAAGTAATGAACAAAGGGAGAGGAAAGGCTGTGCTGATTTCTGTGAGAAGGAGGCAGTGTGAAGCTCTTCTTATTTTCCTGCTGTCTTATACTTCCTTACCATAGAACTTGTCTCTACATGACTATTCCACTTTGGGATGCTGAGGACTGCATAGGAGTTCAAGAATTGTCCATCAATAATGGCATTACTAAATTATTTCTTCCCTACCTCATTTACTTGGGGACATTTTAAATCCAATAACAATTAATGCTGAAAAATCAGTGCTTATTCCTAGATACACAGATGACTAGAATATAGGACATAATTGTAAGAAAACATATTGTTCCTGTACTTGAAATTCACATTTTCATTTGGTGCCAGGGATACAGTCAGAGTAAGATAAAGTCCTTATTTTCAAGGAAGTTGACAGATTTCTGAAGTAGATAGGAAATTAAAATTACAATAAAAACTGGCAATTACTGGCCATGTGCTGAGGAAAGACAGAACAGGGACATTTAATAAATATTTTTCTAATACATATCTGGATTATTAATTTGTATTTGTATATGAAATCAACAAAATCCCATAAATAGAAATTGCCAGAATATACCAAATTTTCTTAAGTTAAGCTCCATCACACTGTAGAATTTTATTATAGAAGTTATAATGTAATGCTTGGGAAACCTAGGAGCATGACTTGACCTCACTATATAGGAAGGCTTTGATAGTAATTTACCTCAATAAATGTGCATGCACTTTCTACATGTTTTTAGTTCAGGACCTTTTTAACACTATGGTTTTTTTCTACTCCAACTTATAGAAACTATAATAGCACATATGGGCATACTTGCAGGACACACAGTTCTTGAAATATAATTCTCTTCATTTTTAGGTCTATGTGTTTGTTAACTATTCAAGTCCCATGTCTCACTTCTGTGTTATTTATTACTTACATAATACATTTATAAAACAGCCTTTCATATTGAAGGTTCTTACTCTATAAACTTAAATAGCATCCTATTTTACCAATTGCATACCACAAATAATTTAAATTAAATAAACTGTTGCATAATATTTTTAATTACCTCTGAAATATATAGATTTTTTATTTGGAAAATTTCTCTCCATACTTTGAAATTCTGTTTAGTGTTTCTCCTCTTCCTCTACTTTTCTCCTGTTTTACCCATCACCCTTAACCTCACTGGCTCATCACCCTGGAAGAAGGCATAAGTACAGAACTAAAGCCAATCAAGTGAACTACTCAAGTTTAACATGACTGTGGCAAAGCTTTCTTGCTCTCCTTCTGCACTGTTTGGTGCTATTTGATGAGAGAAACTCATTTCCATATCAGGAATGAGTATAGAGCACAAAGAAGAAAGTGCCTCAGAGCCAAAGTATCCTAGAAGCCAAAGAAAATAAAATTAAAATATAAGATCACTGTGTTCCCTAGATGTAGAATAAAACTTGAATCGTGAGCTAAAAAAGAACCATGAATAATAAAAAGAATCCTCCAAATTGCAGTATTCAACATCAATTATTTGATACAACTCCAAACTGACATTTTTTATTTTATTTCTAAGTCAGACACATATTATCACTTAATGAATAACCTTACGTTCAGATGATCCACTTTTTAAATAGCATTTATTTAAAATACATGGTTAATTGTAAAAATTTTTAAGCCTTTGATTTTTAATATACTGAAATGAGTAAAAAATAAACAATTTTTGACTCAAAGACACCTGTAGAAAAGATAAGCTACTTGACAATACTATTATTAAGAATCAATCTTACAAATTCACAAAATTAACTTTCTTAATTTCAATTTTCTTATCTTTAGATGATCAATATTTATTAAGTAGTTTTCTAAAGGGAAGTATGAGAAAGTCTCTGTGAACTTTAATCTAAATTCAAAACATCAACAATTCTAGCAGGGCCAATAATTCAATGGCAGCAAGTGAGGCTTACATCCATGCTTCTTTCCTTTTTTGGTAATATGTACTGTAGAAACATTCAAGAAATTCCTGGGCTCAAACAACATACCAAATGAGACAGAAATAAAAGTGTTCTCCCTGGCACTCCTCGACTTTTAAAAAGGATTAATGGCAATCTAAATGTGCTGATTTTATTGCCACATAAAACAACAGGCAGATTGCATCAGCAAAGGCTTAATGGCAAGAAACATCAAGGCTGAGATTTTGAAGATGTTGAGTAAGAAAACAAATTAGAACTGTAAGCTCATAGTGGAAAGAATCTGGGGGGAATGTCCATCCCAAGGGTTGCAAGATGGGGCTTGCATCACGTTTCTCAGAGGACAGCTGTGCGAATGGTGCTGCAGTGGTGGCTTTTTCTCCATAAGGCAAGTTCTTTGACAGTTTAGCAATAATGTAATTTTAGAGGTGACAGAAAGAGACCTCTATTCTCCAGAATCTCTCAATCTAGTATTTAAAGCTGGATTAGATTTTAGATTTCTTCCCATATTTTATTTTCATCTTTACATATATTAAGTACAGCACTTTAAATTTGGCTAAAAGATCAAAATGTTTACCATTTATCTCACATTATTTCTATTTTGCATATCATTTTACTGGTAAATACATATTTACTCCCAATATGTTATATATGAGCACATTTATTCATCCCATGAATGTTTACTTTGTGCCTACATGTCCCATTTAAGAAGTTAAAATCCTGAGTGAACAGATGCAAATCCTGCCCCTGAATGGATTATGATCTAGAGAAGGATATACATATTAAGGAAATGATGGCACATTTCTATTAGTTGTTATTATCAGTTAATGTGTCATTATCAGTTCTCCACATTTCTCTCCAATCTTTTAAAATAACCATATATGCTTTTTGCTTATTTTTCCATTAAGGTAATGAAAGGTAATGTAACCATGGCTCCGTTCCCTCAGTTTTTTCTAATAATGAGGAAACAGAGGCCCACTGGGGATAACAGGTATCAGCTGAAGAAGGAGTCACATGACATCTTGCTCTTAGCACATCAATACAGCAAACAGAGACATCGCTTAAGTCCTGTTCTCACTGTATTGCAATAACACACTGGATCCTCTTGTAGATGGAGGGGGAAGTAGGAGAAGGTGCACCTGTGTCTAAGGAAGAGAGAGAAGCCTGTGCTCCTGTGAAAGGACGGAACTGTGGAATGCAAAGGCAAACGGGGGACAAATTCTACGCACTTCACGGCATTTTGTAAGCCCAACCCTATGCCCTGAAAGGACCCACTCACATTCCCTAAGACGATCTCATAACCTGAGTTATCTCAGAGGGAATTGCAAACAGTACTACAATTTCCTCTGCTGTTTCACTGGGGAAAATGAGAGGGTGTGTGGAGGAATCTAACGTCTGAGTGGTAAGAACCTATTGTGCACTGCATGTAGTGTGTTTTCTCATTTCGTCTTCACTGTAACTATATAGATATACCTTTTCTCCTTTTATGGATGACTAAAGTTAGGCCAAGAGATTAAGAAAATCGTCCAAGAAAATGAGCAAAAATTTAAACTTGGGTGCATCTTACTCCACTGTGCCTAAGAACTAAATGTCTGCAAGAATAACTTGAAAATTACCTGGGGACCAATTGATAATGAGTACATTTTCCTTTCTATAGTAAAGTAGAACTTGTTTGCATTTCTAGTCATTAGATTTTAGGCCTGTGTTGTAACTTATCAAACTATTACCAAAATCTATTTTCAAAAATGTATTCCCCCGATTTTTGTAGTAGGTGTTTGTTTCTAATCTAGATTCATATAAGTTGAACAGGAAGCTCTGCCAAAATCTGCAGGGTGGAAATCTTCACCAGTTTTCATTATGCCAGTTATGGGATATTTCAGTAAGTTACAGGTAATAATAATAATTATGCCTTATGTGCTTGAGAAAGCAAACCATTCTAACCTACATTAGCATATTTTTAAAATATTTATTGATGTACTTGGAGAGTATTCTAATAGGATTTAACACAAAGAACCTCATCCAATCCTGACAACTTTGTCTTATAGAAAATGAGTTTGCAACTTAAACAACAAGCTAGTATTTGAAGATAGCAGGAGTTAGTAATCTCCAGACTAAAAAGATAAAGGGAGTTTGATAATTGATGATAAAGACTACAATAGATGTCATTACAGGTGTTTTTTAATGTTAAAGTTTATTTTCTTCCTAACATATATTAAAAGTATAACAATCAAACTTGCTTATACAGAAGCAAATCAGTGGGGCAGAATATAAAGTCTCCAGTGATTGCAAGAATATTTACTGATTTCAAATTAAATAAAATTGATTGACACAAAACGCAAGAAAATCAATTTTTCAAGAAATTGTTAATTTTTTTGGTATAATTAATATAAAATCACATGAGCAACATTGTGGTTTTCTAGATTCCGCCCATTATCAGTCCCCACCACATACCCCATAACAGTCACTGTCCATCAGCATAGTAAGATGCGATAGTCACTAATTGTCTTCTCTGTGCTATACTGCCTTCCCCGTGCCCCCAAAACCTATGTTATGGGTGCTAATCATAAAGCCCTAATTCCCTTTCTCCCTTTCCCTTTGGTAAATGTTAGTCCATTCTTGGGTTCTGTGAGTCTGCAGCTATTTTGTTCCTTCAGTTTTTGCTTTGTTCTTATGCTCCATAGATGAGTGAAATCATTTGGTACTTGTCTTTCTCTGCCTGGCTTATTTCACTGAGCATAATACCCTCTAGCTCCATCCATGTTGTTGCAAATGGTAGGATTTGTTTTCTTCTTGTGGCTGAATAATACTCCATTGTGTATATGTACCACCTCTTCTTTATCCATTCATCTACTGATGGACACTTAGGTTGCTTCCATTTCTTGGCTATTGTAAATAGTGCTGTGATAAACATAGGGGTGCATATGTCTTTTTGAAACTGGGAGCCTACATTCTTAGGGTAAATTCCTAGGAGTGGAATTCCTGGGTCAAATGGTACTTCTATTTTGAGTTTTTTGAGGAACCTCCATACTGTTCTCCACAATGGTTGTACTAATTTACATTCCCACCAGTAGTGTAGGAGGGTTCCCCTTTCTCCGTATCCTCGCCAGCATTTGTTGTTCCTAGTTTTTTCTATGTTGGCCATCCTAACTGGTGTGAGGTGATATCTTATTGTGGTTTTAACTTGCATTTCCCTAATAATTAGCGATGTGGAGCATCTTTTCATGTACCTGTTGGCCATCTGAATTTCTTCTTTGGAGAAGTATCTGTTCAGATCTTCCACCCATGTTTTAAGCAGGTTATTTGCTTTTTGGGTGTGGAGGGTGTGTGAGTTATTTATATATTTTGGATATTAACCCCTTGTCGGATATGTCATTTACAAATACATTCTCCCATACTGTACAATGCCTATTTGTTCTACTGATGGTGTCCTTTGCTGTACAGTAGCTTTTTACCATGATGTAGACCCATTTGTTCATTTTTTATTTTATTTCCCTTGCCCAAGGAGATGCATTCAGAAAGAAGTTGCTCGTGTTTATATTCAAGAGATTTTTGCCTATGTTTTCTTCTAAGAGTTTTATGGTTTCATGACTTACATTCAGATCTTTGATGCATTTCAAGTTACTTTTGTGTATGGGGTTAGGCAATAATCCAGTTTCATTCTCTTGCATGTAGCTGTCCAGTTTTGCCAACACCAGCTGTAAGAGGCTGTTATTTCCCCTATATATCCATGGCTCCTTTATCATATACTAATTGACCATATATGTTTGGGTTAATATCTGAACTCTCTATTCTGTTCCACTGGTCTGTGGGTCTGTTCTTGTGCCAGTACCAAATTGTCTTGATTACTGTGGCTTTGTAGTAGAGCTTGAAGTTGGGAAGCGAGATCGCCCCTGCTTAACTCTTCCTTCTCAGGATTGCTTTGGCTATTTGGGGTCTTTTCTGGTTCCATATGAATTTTAGAACTATTTGCTCTAGTTCATTGAAGAATGCTACTGGTATTTTGATAGGGATTGCACTGAATCTGTAGATTGTTTTGGCAGGATGGCCATTTTGACAATATTAATTCTTCCTATCCATAAGCATGGGACGTGTTTCCATTTATTGGTATCTTCTTTAATTTCTCTCATGAGTGTCTTGTAGTTTTCAGAGTATAGGTCTCTCCCTTCCTTAGTTAGGTTTATTCCTAGGTATTTTATTCTTTTTGATGCAATTGTGAATGGAATTGTTTTCCTGATTTCTCTTTCTGCTAGTTCATCATTAGTGTATAGGAATGCAACAGATTTCTGTGTATTTATTTTGCATCCCACAACTTTGCTGAATTCAGATATTAGATCTAGTAGTTTGGAGTGGATTCTTTAGGGTCTTTTATGTACAATATAATGTTATCTGCAAACAGGAACAGTTTAACTTCTTCTTTGGCAATCTGGATGCCTTTTATTTCTTTGTGTTGTCGATTGCCGTGGCTAGGACCTCCAGAACTATGTTGAATAAAAGTGGGGAGAGTGGGCATCCCTGTCTTGTTCCTGATATTCAAGGAAAAGCTTTCAGCTTCTTGCTGTTTACTATAATGTTGGCTGTGGGTTTGTCGTATATGGCCTTTATTATGTTGAGGTACTTGCTGTCTATAGCCGTTTTGTTGAGAGTTTTTATCATGAATATATGTTCAATTTTTTTGACTGGGTTTTCAGGATCTTTGGAAAGGATCGTGTGGTTTTTTTCCTTCTTTTTGTTGATGTGGTGGATTTTTGAATGCTGTACCATCCTTGCAACCCTGAATTAAATCCTACTTGATCACAATGGATGATCTTTTTGATGTTTTTTGAATTCACTTGCTAATATTTTGTTGAGTATTTTTGCATTTATGTTCTTCAGGGATATTGGTCTGTAATTTTCTTTTTTTGTGGTGTCTTGCCTGGTTTTGGTATTACAGTGATGCTGGCCTCAGAGAATGAGTTTGGAAGTATTCCCTCTTCTTCTACTCTTTGGAAAACTTTAAGGAGCATCTGTATTAGGTCTTCACTAAATGTTTGATAAAATTCAGTGGTAAAGCCATCTGGTCCAAGGTTTTTGTTCTTAGGTAGTTTTTTGATTACCAGTTCAATTTCATTGCTAGTAATTGGTCTGTTCAGGTTTTCTGCTTCCTCTTTGGTCAGTCTTGGAAGGTTGTATTTTTCTAGAAAGTTGTCCATTACTTCTAGGTTATCCAGTTAGCATATAATTTTTCACAGTATTCTCTCATAATTCTTTGCATTTCTGTGGTGTCCATAGTGATTTTTACTTTCTCATTTCTGATTCTGTTTATATGTGTAGACTCTCTTTTTTTCTTTGTTAGTCTGGCTGGGGGTTTATCTATTTTGTTTATTTTCTCAAAAAACCAGCTCCTGCTTTCATTGATTCTATTGTTTTATTCTTCTCAATTTTATTTATTTCTGCTCTAATCTTTATTATGTCCCTTCTTCTACTGACTTCAGGCCTCATTTTAATTTTTTTCTAGTTTTGTTAATTGTGAGTTTAGACTGTTCATATGGCATTGTTCTTCTTTTCTGAGGTATGCCTCTATTACAATATACTTCCCTCTTAGCCGGCCTTCACTGTGTTCCATAGATTTTGCAGTGATGAATTATTATTGTCATTTGTCTCCATATACTGCTTGATCTCTGTTTTTATTTGGCCATTGATCCACTGATTATTTAAGAGCATGTTATTAAACCTCCATGTGTTTGTGGGATTTTCCATTTTCTTTGAGTAATTTATTTCTAGTTTCATACCTTTGTGATCTGAGAAGCTGGTTGGTTCAATTTCAGTTTTTTTTATTTAGCGAGGCTCTTTTTGTGGCCTAGTATATGATCTATTCTTGAAAATGTTCCATATGCATTTGAGAAGAATGTGTATCCTGTTGCTTTTGGATGGAGTGTTCTATAGATGTCTGTTACGTCCATCTGTTCTAATATGTTGTTCATTGCCTCTGTCTCCTTACTTATTTTCTGTCTCATTGATCTGTCATTTGGAGTGAGTGGTGTGTTGAAGTCTCCTAAAATGAATGCGTTGCTTTCTATTTGCCCTTAAATCTGTTAGTACTTGTTTCACATATGTAGGTGATCCTGTGTTGGGTGCAAAGATATTTATAATAGTTATATCCTCTTGTTGGACTGACCCCTTTATCATTATGTAATGTCCTTCTTTTTCTCTTGTGACTTTCTTTGTTGAAGTCTATTTTGTCTGCTACAAATACTGCAAGTTCTGCTTTTTTCTCCCTTTTAGTTACATGAAATATCTTTCTCCATGCCTTTACTTTCAGTTTGTGTATGTCTTTGGGTCTGAAGTGAGTCTTTTCTAGGCAGCATATAGGTGGGTCTTGTTTTTTTTTTCCATTCAGTGACTCTATGTCTTTTGATTGGTGCATTCAGAGCATTTACATTTAGGGTGATTATCGATAGGTATGTATTTATTGCCATCACTGGGTTTAGATTCGTGGCTACCAAAGGTTCAAGGGTAGTTCCCTTACTATCTAAGATTCCAATTTAACTCAGTATGCTATTACAAACACAACCTAGAGATTTTTTTTTCCTCATTTTTCTTACTCCTCCATTCTTTATATATTAGGTATGATATTCTGTACTCATTGTCTATCCCTTGTTTGACTTTTGGGGTAGTTGATTTGGATTTGCATCTGCTTAGTAATTAATTGTTGTATTTTGCTGTCATTTATTTCCACTGGTGACAGTTATTTACCCTTAGGAATACTTCCATCTATAGCAGTTCCTCCAAAATGCACTGTGGAGGTAGTGTGTGGATAGTAAGTCTCTCAGCTTTTGTTTATCTGAAAATTGTTTAATCCCTCCTTCAAATTTTAATGATAATATTGCCAGGTAGTATTATCTTGGTTGGTGGCTCTTTTGCTTCATTGCATTAAAAATATTATGCCATTCTCTTCTGGCCTGTAAGGTTTCTGCTGAGAAGTCTGATGATAGCCTGATGGGTTTTCCTTTGTATGTGATGTTTTTTCTCTCTCTAGCTGCTTTTAAAAGTCTCTCCTTATCCTTGATGTTTGCCATTTCAATTATTATATGTCTTGGTGTCATTTTCTTTGGGTACCTTGTGTTGGGAGATCTGTGTACCTCCATGGCCTGAAAGACTATCTCCTTCCCCATATTGAGGAAGTTTTCAGCAATTACCTCCTCAATGACAATTTCTATCTCTTTTCTTCTCTCTTCTTCTTCTAGTACCCCTATAATGTGAATATTGTTCCATTTGGATTGGTCACATAGTTCCCTCAATATTCTTTCATTCTTAGAGATCCTTTTTTCTCTCTGTGCCTCAGGTTTTTTGTATTCCTCTTCTCTAATTTCTGTTCTATTTACCGTCTCTTCTACTACATCTAATCTGCTTTTAAATCCCTCCATTGTATGTTTCATTTCAAATATGGAATTTCTTAATGATTGAATCTCCATCCTAAATTCATGTCTGAGTTCTTGGATATTTTTCAGTACCTCCATGAGCATGTTTATGAGTTTTATTTTGAACCTCTTCAGGAAGATTGGTGACTTCAATTTTATTTGGTCCTTTTTCTGGTGTTTCTGAGATTTTGGTCTCAACCAGGTTCCTTTTATATTTCATATTTGTATGTGGCGCCCTCTAGTGCCCAGTTGCTCTAGTCTTTGGGCCTGCTCAGCCTGTGGAGTGATGTCGGGCATTGCAGGGGAGCGGCACTGGTGCCTGGGGGGAAGGAAAGAGCTGTTTCCTGCTTCCCAGCTACAGCGCCTGTCTCCACTGTCAGAACCAGTGGGCCGAGCACACAGGTGTAAGCCTCTGGGCTTTACGTCTGTAGCTGCCATAGGCGGGGCCTCCCTCTGGCTGGCCTGATGCCAGGGCAGGGACTGCTGGTTTGTGAGCTGGTACCAGCAGCCCAGGAGGAAGGCACAGAAGGCTGCGTATCACAGTGGGGGGCCTAGGAGCTGAGTAGCCAGCCAGAGGGATGTAGTGCCTGAAGTTCCTGAAAGTTCCCAATCTGCTGGGCAGAACACACGCAGACAACTGTGTCCACCTATCCCTTCTCTCACACAGCAAGCTCCATGCAGACCTCACCCCTTTAGCAGCCCCCTTGTTGCTATGAACCCTCTCAGACCACCCGCCTTTCCTTTGTCCCAGAGCAGCTGGATGTGGATCCCTGTCCTCCACAAATGACCGAAATCTCAGTCTCTCTAAGTATTCTGCCTGTCTTAGCTTTCCAACCCCACTAATCCCCAGAGCACCATGCAATGTAGGTTCGTGCTCCCAAAGCAGATCTCTAGGGCTGGGTGTTCGGCAGCCCTAGGCTTCCACCCCCTCCCAGCTCTGTTTCTCTTCCTCCCGCTGGTGAGCTTGTGTCCCGCAGGATCAAGGCTTTGGTACATTACCCTGTTTCATAAGGTCCGCTCTGTTTTCCAGGTGTATGCAGTCTAGTGCAGCCTTCTTTCCTCTTGCTTTTAGGATTAGTTATATTAACTATATTTTCTTATTATATGTGGAGTTCTCTGTCTCACCTCTCATGCTGCCATCTTGAATCTAATAAATTGTTAATTTTAATATTAATGATTGTTATTAATAATTGTTAATCAATTTTTCAATAAGCAGTTGTTTAGCCATTAGAGAAAACAAGTTAGGTTTTTATACTCTACAGCAAGATAAATTCCAGATGTATTAACAATGTAAAGCCTAAGAACTAAATTATAAAAGTACCAAAGGTAACATGAGTGATTATTTATATAGTTTTCAGGTATAAGTTTTGTGAATATTCTGAAAAAAGTTACCAGAAATGAGGTAGGACAGACCTCAGAGGCTGGTCTGGATTCAGTGCAAGGTAAGAGTGTATGGATGCACCCTCTCTCTTGGTTCTTTGTGGAGCTGTTTCTCCTGTTCAGTGGGCCATGCTTCTGGCCCCAAGTGTGAAATACATGAGGTCAGAACAGAGAATCCCTCCTTGTAACTTTTGATGTGAATGGCTGAGCAAGGACACATGTCTTGCCAATGGGTTTCAGCCCCAGGCAAGTTCACTATGGATTCAGAGTGACCAAAGAAATGACAATAGAACATTCTTGGGGTGAAAGGGTTATACCCAACTTTATTTCCACCGTGGCAGGTGAATCACTAAAATCCCATTCACTCAGAGCAAGTCTGCATAGAGCAAGTCAGTCTCTGCCTCTGGCCCTCTGTCCTTGGCACTGCCACCACTCCAGCATCTGCTCTGCTCTCCTGCAGCCTTGCAGCCATGCCAGCATGTCAGCCTAGAGCACTGGTCAGAGCTCCTTATATAAAGTCAATAACAACATATTGCCCACACATGTGTAGTGAGCTAGCCAACCAGGGCCAGGTGAGAATCCTGGCCCCAGGAATTTTCATTTTATCCACAACACAACTCAAGGCTCTACTTTACTACCTATTGCCTTGTGGAATCACAGAACCACACTCCCCACATTTTTTACTGTATCATAGCCTCCTACAAAGGAAATATTGGTATATTGAAATACAGACAAATTCTTAAAGCCTTCAAAAAATTCCTAGCAATCAAATGTGGTAGTATTTTTTCTTTTTTTTTTTTTATTAAGGTATCATTGATATACACTCTTATGAAGGTTTCACATGAAAAATATTTTGGTTACTACATTCACCCATATTATCAAGTCCCCCCATATCCCATTGAAGTTATTGTCCATCAGTGTAGTAAGATGAATGTGGTAGTATTCTTAAAGTCTCTGTGTGTGCTAGGTTTTGAGGATAAAATCAGCCCCTCCATAACTGACAGATCATGTAATCTATAGGTTCAAAATCTAAGAGAATTTTAATGTTTTACTCCTTCAAACAGACATCGTGACCTTTTCAAAGATCTTCTATATTATACTCTCCCTATTTTCCTTGATAAATGCTGTCATTCCTTTGTTTTCAACTGTTTACTTAACCCTCCTTCAAAGACATCATATCAGCACCCTTTTCAAAGGCTCTTTGAAATTGGTTAAATTGTAAGGTCTACTTTTTCCTCCTATACAGGATGTCACATCTTCCTCACCTGTTCTCACAAGGCTCCTCTTCCTCTGCCATTGCGAGACAAATCTTGGAGCAAATTAGTTATAAAATAAAGGTGGTGGTTTTGGTGTGTTATAACTTTGGTGTAGTAATTTCCAACCACTAGCTAGTAGATAGACCTTCTCTTCATGCCTTGCTGCAATGACACTCTCTCAAAAAAAAAAATTGGAGTAATTCTTAAGTCACCTTCCTCTCCTCACACTTTCTACATGTACTAGTTCAGCAGATCCTATCAGCTCTACTTCCAAAGAATATCTAGAATACAACTACTTTTCATCAACTGCACCACACATCTCTTGAGGTTTCCCCTAAAAATCAAAAGTGCCAACTTATGTTTACAAGACCCTAAATGATCTTGCTCATCACCAAGATGAGGTGACTTTCACTTATTTGCTATTCCTCAAAACCACCAGAAACTCTCCTTGCCCTTGCTGATCTGGCCACTATCCCTGACAATGTCGTCCTCTAGTTGGTGATTTTCAAAATGTGTTCCCTGAGTCAGCAACATCTTGTTAGAAATGGAAAATGCAAAGATCCTCCACCGAACTACTGAATCAGAAACTCTGGAGATCTGGCCCAGACATCTGTGTTTTAATAAGTCCTCTAGGTGATTCTGATATATACTCCAGATTGAGAATCTCTGTCCTAATTATTCTAAGGCAACTGCCCAAATTCACTGTAATTCTTACTCTACCAATCATATAGGTCTTCCTGTCAGCCTCAAATAGCTTCTCTGTTCCTCTCCAACAAGTCATTTGATTTATTTTCTTCATAACTGTCATCATTACCTGGCATTACATTAAGTAATTATTCTTACCTGTTTTTGGTCTCCCCTAATATGATAACAGGAGGACATTAGTTTTTTCACTCCTTTATTTGTAATATCCAGAATAATACATCCATGTAATAGGGGCTTAATATGTATGTATTTTTTGAATGGATGGAGACATTCTGTTGTACCTGGGCCAAACTGATACAGTGATATTGTAAGTCAAAGTGAGAAACTTTGTAGAACTGATTTGGAAGGAATAATGAACTTGATCTTTTAAAAAAACAGATTCTAAAATAAACATGAATTTTAATGGAAATCTTGGAGTCCAAGAAATCTTAGATTAAATCTCTAATACTACTTCTAGTCTTAGTTCCATTAAAATTCAGATTATATAGTGATATTCATTAATTATTGAGGGACTACTGTGTGAGAATGCTGTTACAAACATTTCCTTTTTTTTTTTAATTTTCTCTTCAAAACAATACTGTCATTAAGGCCCATTTTACGTTCATGGATACTAAACTGTGTAAAGGTCAAACAGTTTTCCAAACTAAGCAATCTGCATTTCAACCTCAGGCAACATAACTCTAGGGCTCACACCAGTAAGCACTATATCAACAACCTCTTATGAGACATTCTACCTCTTAAAATTTTCTATTGGCTTCCATCTCACTTTTAATAAAATCCAATCCATGTCCTCCACAGTGCTAAGCACACAATAAGTGTTTAATAAATGTGATTGTCACCCCCTGCCTCAAAGACTGCTATGTTATTCCCAAAGATTACTAGAGAAGATCCTCAGTAAATGTTCTGTGAACTGAAAGTTGGAGCAAGTCATTCACTGAGCAGCCTCAAATAAAGGTCATGTGTAAGGGAGGCTGACATCCACATTCCTCAAGTTCCTTATGTTTTCTGGCATTACATGTAAATACATATTTTTTCTATATATACAAAGTTTATATTCTGTATATAGAAAAATATTTTTTTTCTATATACAGTGACATACAGGGGTAGGAGTGAAGGATAGAAGATGTGACACACGTACAAATGTCTTATAAAATAGATTGTTTTAAAAAATATGCAATGAATTTAAATTATCTTTGCTAGCTTAATAAGAAGGGACATAATCAAAAATTTCCTGGAGGCAAGGGGTGAAATCAATTTTATATTACTCTTGTTTTTTAATCTTTAGATATATATGTTGCTATTTGGTATGTTACGTGCTGTTTTATCATTCTATTAAATTAAAACTGCACACACACACACAGAAACCTAAGGCTTTAAATAGGTTTACTGGCATTCTCACAGCCTCCCATCTCCCTAAACTGATTTTACACTTCGGTTCTCCAAAAATGCAAGATTTCTAGAGCAACCCCTACATTTAAAAAAATGATCCCTGTATTTGTATCTGTTTCAGTAGGCCCGGTAATGCCATTAATTGGCTGCTATACCTGTAAGTCTGTAGAGTCAAATTCTGGAAGGGTAAAGTCAACCCAGCTGCAGCCTGGAACAAATGGACTGAAAGCCACAGAGCTCTCCATGGTACTGCCCGTAATGCATCTCTCATGCATCCACTCCTCACAGAGAATGAAAATTGACATTTTGGCCACTTGAAGATGTATTGAATCCTACTGCCTTGATTTAACAGTTACAACTACCCCACCCAGTTGGCTTGAATTTTAATTTCTTTCATCTGGTTCATTAAGTATCTTCAAGTAATCTCATCAGTCTACTTCTTAATTTTATGTAATCTATTGTATGAATAATTTGTGAAAGATACTCCACTAAAACTGTTGAGAGAGCTATAATAAATAAGACCAGATAACTATTCTGATTAAGTGTTCACTATACTATATATAATAAGGTATCCATGCAGATAATTGCATTTTAAGTGAGGATAACACTAAGTAGAAAAAATCAATAGAGCAATGTGCAAAATATGTGGAAGGCATACACATATATAAATGGAAAAATAACTGAAGAAGGTAAAAATTGCAGAAAGTTGTGTGCTCAGGTACAGAGGATTACTATTCAACATGGACATTTTTGTGTTTTTGTTTTTAATATCCCCACCATTTTTCTGATAAAGATATACATTCTTTAAAGAACAAAATCATACAAATATGTGAAATCTGCACTAGATCCAGTATGAAGCAATGCTGATGTACATATATACTGATAACATACAGAGTAGTTCATTCTTCTATGCGATCAGAACAGTGCTGCTTATTGATATTCTAAACACTTGGATCATAGATGTTGTTCCACCACTTTTTGACTGCATGACTCTCTTGATCTTAGTCCTCTCATCTTTAAACTGGGAAAGTTGCACCGTATGATCCAACTAGTTGCATTTTGGTTTAGATGACCTATAGAGCTATATTTGAAATATGCTCTATAAATACTTCTCTTAATATTATTGCTCATCATAAACCTGATATCTAAAGATTATCAAAGGCACATGGAATTCTGGTATATTTCAAAACTTAATTTCTAAAACACACACCAAAAATTGTAGTAAAGTGTTTAAATGGGTATAATGTAAGAATTGCACAAGAAATCTTATAGGCAACACAAAAAATTTAGAAAAGGACAAGACAATCAGTGATTTAGTGATAAGCAATTTGATTAAAATTATAATTCCCTAATTTGATTCAATCTAACATATTTATATAATATCTACTACTTTTAAAAATGCAGGAGAACATACTCCAAGTTATGACAAATGTGTTACTCATTCTCTGTATATCTACCATTTAAAAAATGCTGGGACATATCATGCAAATTATAACAAATGTATCACTCATTTTTTAATTTTTTTAAATTGGAATTAAGAGGTTATAGCAATAAGTAAGAGGTTATAGCAATAAATAAATAAGGTTCTTCCAATTTTTTGCCCAGAGGTTGCCAGCTTAAAGTTAACTGACATACTCGTTTGTTAGGGCTGCCATAACCAAACACCACAGACTGGGTGGTTTAAGCAACATAATTTGTTACTCATGGTTCTACAGGCTGGAAGTCCAAGATCAAGGTGTTAGTGGGTTTGGTTTCTCCTCAGGTGACCGCCTTCTCATTCACTGTGTCCTTACATGGTCTTTCCCGGGTGTATGCATCTCTGGTATCTCTGTGTGTCCCCGTTCCTCTTCTTATAAGGTCAACATCCAGTTTGGATTTAGGTTCTATCCTAAAGGCCTCATTTTAATTTAATCATCTCTTTGCAGACCCTGTCTCCAAATACAGTTACATTCTGAGGTCCTGGAGGTGAGGACTTCAACATACTGATTTTGCAGGGAGATGGGTGGAGGGACACAGTTCAGCCCATAGTAACCGGAGAAGAAGGCAGCAGGGTGGTCTCAGCTTTCAGTTGATTCTCCAGTTCTCAGAATGTGACTCTACCCTCAATTCTGTTTGCTGTTCCTGGGAGTAGATGTGCTCTTCACATTTTCCAGAAGCTAAACCTTCAGTTTTCTGCTGGTGTGACTTCACTGTTAAGTGTGGAAGAGGATCTGAGCCTTTCTTCTGAATTTCATTTTAATTTCTTCGTAAGGAATCATTTGATCAATCCTCCTTTTTTTTAAGCCCAATTTTATTGCCATTTCCAAAGATGTAAGTACTATCAACTTCTGTGTGCTTAGGTTGTTATAAAGTACTTAACTGATGGCTTCTTGGCTTTCTCCCTGCTGGTTTGGAGATCAGATTTCTTCTTCTTCTTTTCTTTTTTTGCATTTCTTTAAATTTATATTTTTATTGAAGTATCGTTGATATACAATCTTATATTGGTTTCCAGTGTACAAAACAATGGTTCAACAGTTACACACATTATTAAATCATCACCCCAACTACTGCAGTTACTATCTGTTAACACAGGAAGATGTAACAGAGCCATTGACTATTTTCTCCATGCTGTACTACTATCCCTGTGACTAACCTATATTATGACTGAGAATTTTTGTACCCCTTTATCCGCCTCACCCTTCCCATTCAGTCACCCAACCCCTCCTCCATGGTAACCACCAGTCTCAGTGCTTATGAGTCTACTGTTATTTTATTCATCTTGATGCAGCCACTGTGGAAGGCAGTATAGTGGTTCCTCAAAAAACTAAAAATAGAAATACCATACGACCCAGTAATTCCACTTCTAGGAATTACCTGAAGGAAAGAAAATCCCTGATTTGAAAATATATATGGACCCTTGTGTTTATTGCCGCATTATTTACAATAGCCAAGTTATGGAAGCAACCTAAGTGTCCGTCAGTTGATAAGTGGATGAAGAAGAGGTGGAACATATAGACAATGGAATATTATTCAGCCACAGAAAAGAAAGAAATCTGGCCATTTGCAACAACATGGATGGAACTAGAGGGGATCATGCTCAGTGAAATAAGACAGGCAGAGAAAGACAAAAACCATATGATTTCACGTATTTGTGGGATATAAAAACAAAACAAAATGAACACAATAGCAGCAGAGATCAGATTTCTTAATCCTATTGCGTTCGGTGCCTCTCGCCACCTGCGTTGTCACTCCTGGGATTATGTAACTCTTGTGTCCCCTCCCATTCCTTTTGTCTTTGATTATTTGTTCATTTTTTAAACCTCTTGCCCCTGACCTTCGTGTTGGGTTTCTGAAGGGTATGTTTCTGTTCGACCTGCCACCTTAAGTCAGAAGTTATATTTCAATACTTGTGAGAATATTCTACTCAAAATGGGTATTATTAATAAAAATTCAGATTTCTTATAAAATATGTGTCTGCAGTATTACAGTTGCACTTACTATTCAATACATATTGTAAAGTTTGCCTCACGATTAAGGCAGGTTAGCTCTTAGCTCTTCTATTCTTTTCTGTAGTTATGTTTATTGCTTAATTTCTGTAGCTACTAAAATTCAGTCGTAAGTAGAGAAGTTGGAAGGAGGACATCTATTCAACTGTCAAGGACTTAGTTGCCAACCAGTGCAATTTTATGTAATTTTACTTTAAAAAAAAGTGATTTTAAAATACTTTACACTATTGATAAGCAGAGCTACAACCAGAGGAAAAAATGTTTTAAAAACAAGATGAAATTGATAATTTCCACTTCAAATAGTATTCAATGTGTTTATTGAGAGTATTAATAAAGGGGATTAAAAACTTTTTATGCTTTTTAAATACTTTTTTGTGCAACCAAAATTATTCTCACAGAAGAGTCAAATTTCAAGGAAATTTAGTAATTTACTGAAACAGCAGTCTGTATATGTTATGTTGTTCTCAGTTATTTATATACTCTGTTTGGTCCAATGGATGTGAACGAATGATTTGGTAATCTAATTCTAGAGTTTTCTTGGATTTCTTCTGAAGTGTTTCCTGAGATTATTTTCATAGATATATATTTGGGGTCATGATTCCAGCCCAGAAATAACACACAGCATAATAATACATATTTATGTCAACAAACTGCAAAGATTCTGTCATTGATTTTCAGAACATAGCTTTATTTTAGCTAAAAGCTGTCATGTGTGCAAGATGGATAATGCAGTTTTGAAATTTTACATGCTTATCCTGAAAACTACCAACTGTGAAAGCATAAGAATTATGTGTTTCAATAAAGTAAATCAAATCCTTTCAAAACTGTCATGGCGACTTAATTCTAAAGAGGTGATTCATTTTGTACAAGAAAATTAAAATGATTTTAATTATTGCTTAATAATTAAATGATATAATGCATGATAATATATGTGTAAGTTATCGTTATAACATATATCTATGTATGTGTATATATATATATATATATATATATATATATATATATATACACATATATATAATCTCAGGAAACACACACACACACACATATATATATATATAAAGTGAGAGAGAGAGAGAGAGAGATAGAAAGAAAAAAATCTATAGTGAAAAATCTTGCTGTGTGTCAGGAAGCCAGGAAAAGGGGAAAGATAGATAAGGAAGGAAGAAGAGGCACTCTTTTAAGTTACTAGCAAAGCAAGTATTTTGGAAAAGCTCTGTTGTGAAAACTGCCTGGAAACGTGCTGTTATTGTTGACACGGTGGTATTAATGTGATGAAAGTCAATAAATTATTGTGATCTTATTTGGAAAATCACATTGAATACTGCGTATTATTTTCAAGAGGAAAACAATCTTTTTTTGTTTGTTTTTTGACTCTAAAAACATATTTTCCTAATGTCAATAAAAGAATCATGATTTGAAGCTCTAGTTCAATAATAAGCTACTTATATTTTTTAACATCATAAACAAGATGAGAGAATTTCGGTACATTCACTCTCTCTTTTTCTCTTTTTTTGCCAAAAATGTGGTTCCAAGGTTTTTAAATAAAAATTTCCACATAAAGATCAGAATGTTTATAAGATTTTGGAACAATTTTGTTAACTTTCCTTTTCCACCCAGATTGATTCAAGGAAATAGGTATCAGAATTTTTTTTAAAACTATGCTCACATTTAGATGATTATTTATTGAACACTGGGCAAGGTCTATCTAAGGACAAGCACAGCTTTGGCTCTAGCAATAACTTCTGAAAAACACCCAGGAAAATGTTCATAAATAAATAAATGGTGTGTTATAAAATTCCCAAAGATGGCTCAGTAGCTCATATGTTATGTAACTATATATTTTCACACCAACATTCCTGTGGTTGCATGAAGGACAGAACGTTGTGGGGGTAGAGAAGCTTGCCATGTGGTGAGACTGACATCTCTATCACAAGAGTAATTTTTTGTGCAAGACATTTAAATTTCCATAAAATTAAGCCATTTGATGAATTCTTCAAACCTCTTCTAGGTCCAAAATAACATATCCTAGTTTCCTTATTTAGATGAACACTATTTTCATTGTAATTTAACAAATCATATTTAAAGACAGTATCCATAATTCAAAAATAGGTAACAGGCATGAGCTATTTGTGAGTGGGCAAATTTCCAAATTCATCGTGTTCCCCATTGTTTTACCTCCAAGTTCAGAACAAATAGAACCATCAGAGAGCATCCTGTAGTTGTCATGATTTCTTTTCCAAACCACTCATTGGTAGTACCTCCTCCATTGAGCTGTATACTCATGCTAGATTTAAAAAAAGAAAGTTAGTCATCTTGGGCTCATTATCTGTTAGTCAACATTTTTCATTGAATGTATTCATGTCTTGTAGCATATTTGGAAATTCTGGAAAATGAGTCACTGAACTGATTTCCTATCTTTGGTAGTCTTGAATGCTACACTGTCAAAGTGGGCAGATGGGAGAGTAAAGGAGAGAGAAAATAAGCAGAAGAGTTGAATCACAAAGAAATGTAATAGCATGTGAATGCCTATCAGGGGACGGATATCTAAAAAAAAAATGACATGACTCTATTTTCGAAGACTGTGTGGATATGGAATAAGCATCCAGCTGTCATATTTACACCTGTGTTATTGGCTCTACTCATGACTATTATGTAACTTTATTAAGATTAATTTTTTTTATTCTATTGGTCTCTTCATGCTTGAAAAGTGATTGACATGGTGTAGTATACATGAGAATGAAAAGATGTAAGAACCGAAATGAAAGATGGGAGTGATTTTTAAGTACAATGTAAAAGGGCACAGGAAAAGAGAAGTTGCATGAGAAAAGGGAAAACAGGACTGAGAAACTACAAAAATTCCCTTTCAATGTTACAAAACTAGTACAAAATGGTATGTCTTGTTTTTAAATGTTTCTTTTTTGTACATGAGAGGAAAAATGGAAAACTGCCAGGAAATAGGCTCATCATGAGGAGAATGGCATTGAAACTCCATGCTCCTTCTTCCCTGGCTCTAGATGCTACAGCAGCAAGGGAAGCGGGGTCCTCAAAAGCTGGGCCCTGGGCTCTTTGCTATAGGTGCAGCGCCTAACTGGGGTTGAGTAGCTGGGCTCAACCAGGCACAGTAAGATGGTGAGTGGGAAGTGCTTTGAGTTCTTTAGAGAGATATGTTTTATAAATACTATTATTATTAAAGCTATTATTAAAGCTGAGCCCTGGTTTTAGCTGATGTGTTTCTGGAGGCAGTGAGTGGGCAGCGACCCGCTTTACCACCCTGCCAGGGCACTCAGCATCCTCTTTACTTTCCTCCACGCACTGTGTCTCAGATCTATTGTTTTTTGTTGCCTCGCTTTCTCAAGGAGCTCACCCTCCTGCTTCTCACAGAAGGTCAATCCCCAGAGAGGGAGACAATCAGGCAGGCAATCAGAGAAGAACAAATCAAAGTAGCAATTTTAGTAAAAATAGCTGGATTTCGCCCATGATACAATGTTTTTTTCACAGAGTTTGCCTGGCGCACACATTCATTACTGTATGTCTCTCCCACACACTGCAGGAGCCCAAAGGTGTCAGCTGGCAAGGAGTTTAAGTTTCCCTCAGGCATTCTCACAAGTCGTCCAGGTGCCTTATGACCACCTGCCTTGGGCTAGGAGATGAACACTTATCAGTTGTAGCAGTTTTAATTTATTCACAAACATTTTGGCACATGGGCAACTTCTACATACCCAAGGCAGGCCATTTCAGAGAAATGTTTTTGGATTCTTTCCTTTCTCTCCTTTAAAGGAAGTGTCTGAAATTACATTTATGAGGTCTAAAATGTAATGTTCTCCCTCAAACTTTTTAATTGTACCTTGCACCTAGGAAGGCTCAGAAACATAATTGAAGTATATGTGGACACAGCAAAAAATACGCTAGTAAGAGTTGGTTCCCACAAGAAACTGCAATGAGAAAGTCCCAACAGAAGAATCAAGATTGGTGCTGAACTCTGCCATGTTTATCACACTACAGTTTGTAGAATTGGATTTCTAAATTTCTGACGCTTTAAAATCATGATTTTCAAACAGCACCCAGAAATACATGAAGTGAGTCTCCTTTTCGTGTGTGGTAAGCAGCTAGTGCGGGGTAGATCACAGAGTAGCGTTTACATAATGAACTGCTAGGTCCACAAAAGGAGGGTTTTTAGAGGTCATCCGCCCTATCCTTTCAGTTCGGAGATGGAGGAACTGATGGCTATTAAGGTGAAGTCACGTCTAAATGTCACTTAGTGACAGAGCAAGGACCAAAATCAGGGCTTTCACAGTCAGGGAATTTTCTGTTCACTGCTCCTTCCACTGCCATATTCTGTTAGCTTTATCGCTTTGGAGAAACAGGAGAAACATTCCTAAATGAAAATGCAATTTTAGTATTAAAACAACAAATTGTATTAGTAATGTTAAAGATCGAGCATCTCCGTAGTTCCTCTTTTGTTTTGATTTACATATTTTAATGACAAGATGATTGGACAAATTTTGAGAAGTCATAAAACACAGAAAAAAATAAGGGCAGAAAAATATGTTTAAATAAAATCACCTCCCAGAGAGAACAACTATTATTTTTATGTAGTTCTTTCCAATTTTCTCTCACATTCTTCCTTTTAAAATGTGAATATATTTATACGTGTATACATGTGCAAACATGTAAATAACATTGAGTTTATACTGGAAAAAATCATTTTATGTATTCATTTTTTCCCTTAGCTTTTGGTCATGAACATTTTCCCATAGCTTTACGAATTAAAAAAAATATTTTTTAAATTACATACACATTATGTCCCCTTTGACCAAAATTTTAAGACTTCTCCCATTCAAGGCATATTATATGTTATATTTACCTTTTTTCCCCCCTATTTCCTGAAGGGAGGTAACATCTGCTATGGGATAATATACCACTATATACCACAGCACTAAAAAGAAATTAATTCATTTTTACAGAGTCCGAAAGTCCAAACTCACCTCTACATTGTATTTTGATTTCTATTGTCATTTTGACCTGAAAAGTCTTTAAATCAGGATTGAACCCAAGGCAGAATGATTATTCTTCTCTTACTATGAGATATAAATGGCTTTAATGGGATGCTTATGGCCAATAGGATGATGGAATGAACACCTTTTATTATAAAACAAATTTTAAAAAATAGCTGTGGAATGGCAAAAAGATAACTAGATCAGTGCACTGATAAACCAGGAAAAGGAGAAGATTTAAGAAGTTTTGAAACAAATTTAAGTTGATTATGCCAACTTAGAAAATGGTATTTATAATGTCAACAAGAATGTCATTATATCTGTAATATGCCAAGCATGGTGTTAAGGGGTGGGAACAAAAAGGTGCAGAAAACATGACTCAGTCCTCAAATAATTTACAACCTAACAGGATATACAAGTATATACAGCAGTGGCTACTATAAAGTTGTCCAGTCTAATAACGATATTGTGGATATAGCCAAAGTGATGTGGAATGACAGAGGAATGATTAATTAATTTTGACCCAGGCTTGGGGAAGGATGTAAAAGGCGTCTGAGAAGGAGAAGAGAGGGTAAGAGAGAGGATGCTCCACAATGCAGCAGTGATGAATAGACTGTGTGCTGGAGGCATAACAGAAGATTCTTTCAGTTATTTACTCGACAAAAAATGTATAGAACACATGCCATGTGTCAGGCATTATTCCAGACATTAACAACAGAGCCATGAACCAGACAAAGTCCTTACCTTCTGAAATGAAAGAGAAAGTCTTGAGTCCAACTCCAGATAAATTTTAGTCCTAAAAATATAACTCTGAGCACTCATCAGCACATAGCTTTTTATTCAAAACCATAGCACTAGGTAAGATCAGCTAGGAAGTAAGGGAAACGTAAGGAAAAGAAGAGAAAATTTGAGTTTTGGGGATCCACAACATGTAAAAGTTAGGAGGAAAAGACAGAGGGGCAACAGACTGAGAAGAAATGGCCAGTGAGTGAGCTCAGAAAATGTCCAGGAAAACCATAAGAGTGAGGTGCCCCAGAAGACAGGCGAAGGAAGTGTTTCAAGGAGGGAGGGACTGACTGAGTCAAATTAAGTATATCAAGCGGGATAAGGACAGAAAATTTACCTTTGGAGTAAGTAATAATGAAGTCAATAGTGTCCTAAAGATTTATTTTGGTGGACTGTGCATAAAATTTTAACTGAAACCACCTTCCAGAGGGATCTTAATCTCTTAAGGCAGAAATTGCACAACATCAAATGATGCTGAAAATTTGGGTAACTGCATGTTTAATAGTTGGATAAAATTGCTGTCATTGAAGACACTGGCAAGAGGGTTTTCATGGGAGTGCTGGGAAACAAAGCTTGATTAGTTTAAGAGAGAATGAGAAGCAGGGCATTAAAGACAATAAAGAGTCTGAAAAACAATTTCCTGGAATTTTTCTGTAAAGAACAGAATGCAAAGGATTAAAACAGACATGATACAGGACCCCCAGTTTCCCTTGCTTCAACCCCTACCTCTATTCCCTGCTTTTTTTTTCCTTTTCTACTTCTTTGCTAAATCTGTCACCCTTAAACCTTGTCTAACCAACAAACCACAGGCTTACCAAACAGCTCTTCAGAAAAACTACTCTGACAGTTACAGGGATGTCATTGTGCTAGTAATACCAAGTAGGAGGAACAACAAACGAACCGTCTCCAACTGTCCCAACAGCAAGTTTCACAGGAGTTCAGGGGTGAAAACTGCTCCTGAGCCAAACCACCTGTTCTGTCTCTTACCCTCCCATTATAAAACACTACTTTGGCTCAGCGGATTACCTGGTCTTCAGATGCTCCCTGTTGCATATCAGGTGAAGTCTTTAACCTATGTCTACTTGAGTTACCTAAACTTTTTTTTTTTTTGCCTTGGCCAGAGAAATAAGGCAGTAACTGGATAGAGATTTGCCCTCCAAGGAGGCATATAAAGATAAAAGCCATTCCTGCTTGTTTCTAATGAAAACAATCCTTACTGTAAAGGAAAAGCTGCATGATGTATGTAAAGGGGGTGGCTAACTGCAGGAGAATTGTTTGTGTATCCAAAAAGAGATGGGATCCAGTAGAAAGGTGAGAAGTGGAAAGGGGCAAAGAGCTTACTCGTTATTATAGGAGAGAAGGAGAAAATACTAAAGCAGACCATCTAGGATTTGGTCATGGGAAAGTAAGGAAATTCTCTTCCGATGGCCTTTATTTGCTTGATGAAACCAGAGAAGTCATCACATAAGAATGAGAAGAGAGGAGGGGAGTGTTGGCAGTTTAAGGAGGGATGAGAAGGTAAGAAATGGTATCATTTCAAGAAAGTGTATCATTAATATCTAACTTACTGGATTATGATGTGGGAGTTTGGACTTGTGAATGGCCTGGGAAATGTGATGTAACCAAAAGGCAGTGCTAGGATTCCATCTGAGATGGTGTGCTGGGGAAACATAATTTGGATTCAGATAATGAATGGCAAAGAAGTGTCTGAATGTAATTTTCTAACCAATGAGGATACATGATTTTTTAAACAAGAGCAGACAGGGTTGGTGCTATTATGAATGTGCTGCTTCTTTATGCTGACTTTTGACAATAACATGTTCTTAAAACACATTTACTTTATTTTCTATATAAAATATTGGTGATTATCACTGTAAGGGTAAAAAATAATTTGTGTAAGAGTATATCCAATAATTAAAAATATGGCTCCATAATAACTTATAATCCAAATAGAGTACTTTTAATTTATTAAGTATGTATGATTTTCTCATATTACCTTGCATACCATTTGAAAATATGAATATTTGGAAACAAGTCCTATATTTCTCAATGAATTACAATGAAGGAAATAAAAATTATCTATAATCCTAAAATACACATATAATCCTTTTAATAATGATAGCATATTTCATTATATAAATATACCAGCACTTGTGCAAAATATATATAAAGGAATCTGCTAATGAAAATTGGAGGAGTGGGAAAGGAGGCTGCATAAGTGTAACCCCAAAACAGATACTTTTGAAAACTACAGCAAGTTAGAAAAATAAAGGATGTAAAGTTATGACAATAGCATTCAAAGATTTAAAGGATTTTTTTATGGTCTCCCAGAATGCAGTTCATCTTTCTCCCTTTCCCCATTTAAGTCTCCCGCATGACCTTGACCCAAATCAGGAATAAGCCTTGGTTCTCTCTGAATCATAGCAAAACATGTATTACTTTGGGAAACCTCAGATCAAACAAAACCAGGTCAGGTTACCCATACGGTAGTGTTTTTAAAACTTGCTACAAAGTCCTTTCATCAATGCAGGGCAAGGTTTTCTGAGTCAGAAAATGTGCATGAACTGGGCCAGGGATTGAGATTTTAAAGGATATTTAAGTTAAAGCATTATATGCAAAAGAGAAAGAGCAAAAGTGGTTTAAAATAACACTTGAAACTACCTTCTCTCTTCAAAAAGTAATGACTGAATCCACAGGATTTGAAAAATAAATAGGGAAAAATAGATTTCCATCAAAATCACTTATTCTCAAGGTAAGTATGTCCATGTTTAAACTCTTAAGACAAAAAACCCTTATGGTTTCCTGTATTTTTTTTGGCCTTATTGTGAAATCTGGTATTATAATAAGACAATCTGTTTTGTTTGTGGGTTTTTTCTACCTCACTTGTCAAAATCACAGGCTCATAAGATACAGAGATAGTAAGATCAACATCTGCCTGGAAAAAAAGATGAGTTCAGAGAGAAACTCATTAAGAGTAAAATAAAGATTTCAAGTTATTTGTACTTTGCTTCAATATCACCCTACTGAGGAAATTAGTAACTAAGAACGAAGAAAATTAACAATCAGAAAATTTATTAAAACAAACATTATTTCCTTTCTTCTTGATAGCATCCTCTTGGTAATAGATTCTGGACACTTGCTGGGGTCTGTGAACAGGGTTGGCCTAATCAGAAAGAAATAGATCTCCTGAAGTATATTGAACCCAGTGATCCGTCAGCCACAGAATGATAGTGACTTGTCAAAAGATGTGGGAATATGCAAAACCAAGCAATAGGGAGAGTTTTTATTTTAGTAGACTCTAAAAGTATGTTGGAATGTTGAGCTGAGTTTTAGCAGGAAACCAGAAGAGTGATTTTCAGGAGGAGGGACCAGTCACAGGCAGAAAAGGAAGATTTTATTCCTAAAGCAAACTAAAGAGATGAGCTCAACTTACAGCTCTGAAGGGATTTATGTGATGGGAAGGCTACAAGCAAGACTGACGCTCAAGAGAAACAAGTTTTAGATGGAGACTAAATCTTGATAAAATTTTAGAAGTAAAGATTTTATAGAATGTATTGTCTTACCATGATTCAATACATTTAAAAATAACTAAAAATCAACAAAAGAGTAATACTAGGAAATCAAAAATATTTTTTATCACTATTGAGTCAAAGAGAAAATGAAATGTGAATTTAAAACACCTATAAATCAATTAAAGGAATAAATAATGGTTCATACTTCCTATAAAAAGTTATGGAGAAAATAGTAATCAGGTTTAGTATTAAAAAATAATAATAATATAAAAATTCCATAACAAGATAAGGGAATTGATAGCGATAAGAACTGAAATAAATAGGAAAAAGGCAAGGGACTTAAAAGCCAATTCTTTGAATATTTGAATTAGATATATTAATTATATAAAACTCTTAAAAATCTGATTAAGGAAAATAGAGTGATAGCAAAATAGACAAGTTGTAAATGTTTTTTTTTTGAAGGCATAACACAGATCCTGACAAAATCAATAGAACTAGAGAACATTATCTGCAAATCTATTTGAAAATCTAAAGGAAATAGATGATTTCCTAGCAAATTGTGAATCATCAAAATTAACTCAAGAAGTGAAAGAACTTGAATATGTTAATTTCCATAAAAATTTGGAACGGTCATCAAAGTTCTAAATATGGAAAAAGATCAAGACCAGAAGTGTTCACAACTGAACTTTAACAGCTAAGTAACAGATCATTCCAAAGTTATTAAAATTCTCCCACTCAAAGGCAAATGAAAAGCTCTCCGGTTTGTTTTATAAAGCCGACATATATTGAGAAACAAAACCTGTTAGAGTACAAAAATGAAACGAAATGCTGTTCACCTACATCTCTTATAAATATAGAGACAGACACTAATTTTTTTAAATTAAGGTATCATTGATACACAATCTTATATTGGTTTCAAGTATACAACACAGTGGTTCAGCAGTTATCCACATTATTAAATCCATACCCCAACAAGTGGAGTTACCATCTGGAAAAATAAGATGTTACAAAATCATTGACTATGTTCTCCATGCTATAATATCATTCCCATGACAAACTTATGTTATGACTGAGAATTTTGTGCCCCTTTATCCCCTCACCCTCCCCACCCACCCCAATCCCTCCCCCATGTTAACCAACAGTCACTTCTCAGTGTCTGTGAGTCTACTGCTATTCTGTTTTGTTTTGTTTTTATATTCCACAAATAAGTGAAATCATATGGTGTTTGTCTTTCTCTGCCTGGCTTATTTCACCTAGCACGATACCCTCTAGATCCATCCATGTTGCTGCAAATGGGAGGATTTCTTTTTCTTTTATGGCTAAATAATATTCCATTGTGTCTATGTACCACAGCTTCTTTATGCATTAAAATACTGATGGACCCTTAGGTTGCTTCCATATCTTGGCTATTGTAAATAATGTAGCGATAAAGATAGGGGTGCATGTGTCTTTTCGAATTAGGAATTTTGTTTTCTTCAGGTAAATTCGTAGAAGTGGAATTACTGGGTTGTAAGGTATTTCTATTTTTAGTTTTTTGAGGAATCTCCATATTGCTTTCCATAGTGGCTGCACAAAGTTACATTCCCACTTACAGTGTAGGAGGGTTCCCATTTCTCCACATCCTTGCCAACCTTTATTATTTCTTGGAGACAGAGACTGTTTTTTAAAAATAGAATTTTGCAGAGTATGTACAGGTCATTACAACATTACATATAATCAGGAAGGGATAATTCCAGGAATGTTAGTGGGTGAAACAACAACAAATTGATGAGTATAATTTATTAAATACATAACACAAAAAAAAGAAAAAATATGATCATACAAATAGATGCCAAAAAGAATTTGCTGAAAAACAGAAGTAATTCTCAATTAAAATAAAAGAATAAACTACATAAATATGAGAACAATATTTATTAAAGTACAATCAATTTTCATTTTTATTTACTATATTCCTTCCCCAACTAGAGTATAAGGTCCAACTTCTCTGCTCCATTCCTACAGCCTAGGGTGTATTGGGGCATGGTCTGTGGGATGAATGATTGATTAAGTATCACCAGAGGGACTCCTTGGAAGCCTGGATGCAGACTTCAGAGTCAGCTCATTCAGCCAGACAGCCTCACATGTACCAACTGGGGAGCAGAGCTGTACCTATAAGTCTGCCTGAAAATCAGTTCTTCTCTAGATAGAAACCCTGCCTTTCAGCACCCAAGCTCTCAGAGATGAGTTTGTGATTCAGCAAAGATGGGTGAATTCAGCTGGAAGAACCATGAGAAATTACACAGCCCAGCAATATCTTCTTCACTTTGAGGAAAGTATACCTTAAAAGTTTTTATTCCTTTGCCTAAGAAACCCTAAGTGATACAGTTTAGTCTGTAGAGAACACTACTAACATACCAATAGTCCACAGGTTACACTACATTTATTCCTTCAGTCAGGAGTTTGGCTTTACATGCATAAAAAAATTTACTGAATTACTGCCTTCAATGTAGATAGCAAAATCTGCCATTTATATAAAAAATAAGTGATATAAAAATTAAGTGACTTATCAAAGACCAACTAATGATCACCTAATAATATTAGCAAAAATATATAGTGCTTTTACTCTGCTAGACATTATTCTAGGCAATTCACACATATACATTCATTCACCCCTCCTAAAAACTCTAGTTGGTATTAACTCATTATAATGGCTTTACTAGTGAAATAACTGAGGCACATAAAGGTAATATTTGCCCTCAGTTACTTAGAGGGTGAGGCTGCAGGACTGGGGTTAAAATCCAGGCAATCTGGCTGCAGAGCCCCAATTCTGAAGTAATCTATTCCACTCTTAGAGGGAAGGAGTGACTAGGTTGTGATTTAAGCCCAGATCTTCTCACTCCCAGCCAAGTTTTATTTCCCCTATATTTCAGGTGCTGAAAATCTCTCTTACTAATAATGGAGGAAGAAAAAGTGGCCTAATTTATGGAGTTCTATTAAAACAGAAGAAGGGGCTGAGAGTTATGAAGGAGTCAGGATAAGCTAAAATTTTTGCCTGGGATTAAGGAACTGATCTTTAAAAGAAAAGAAAGAGAAAACAACAATTTATTTCCCTGACATCAACCTTGTTACCAATGCATTGCACCAAATTTCACCAAGAAGTGTGCTTAAATATCAAAGTAACATGATAGGTGATAAAGCACCATCTACATGAGATCTGTTGTTCTATATGAACTTTGCTCTGCTATCTTCCATTAATTCTTCAAAGAATGCCTTCACACTTGGAATAATTGAGGAAATGCTAGGAATTTATCATTAAATGTCATTATCTTTCCAAGAAATACAATGTTTTTGCTAAAGAAGTTTGATGTACGTTAAAATTGAACACCAATTCTAAAAGAGAAGTAATTCTTGATTTTATCATGGAAAGGTACCTAGATGAAAGAATAATAATATAGTACTTAAAAATAAGTAGAATAATATATAATCATATAGAAAATTAGTTCTTTTGTCCAGTACATATGTGGTTCCAATTTTTGCTAGTGTGATAAGATTAAAGGCCATGTTCATTTTGCTTAATATTACATTACATTAAAGTTTATCTTCCTCACTGGACTATGCAGTTCTCAAGGACAGCAAGTATA
>JAVSCE010014224.1:0-58639 GCA_032199065.1 Smutsia gigantea
ACAGAAATACAAAGAATCATAAGAGAATATTATGAGAATCTATATGCTAACAAGCTGGAAAATATAGAAGAAATAGACAACTTCTTAGAAAAATACAACCTTCCAAGACTGACCAAGCAAGAAACAGAAAAACTGAACAGACCAATCACCAGCGACGACATCGAATTGGTAATCAAAAAACTACCCAAGAACAAAACCCCCGGGCCTGATGGATTCACCTCTGAATTCTACCAGACATATAGAGAAGAAATAACACCGATTCTCCTTAAAGTTTTCCAAAAAATAGAAGAGGAGGGAATACTTCCAAACTCCTTCTATGAAGCCAGCATCATTTTAATACCAAAACCAGGCAAAGACCTCAGCAAAAAAGAAAATTACAGACCAATATCCCTGATGAACGTAGATGCAAAAACACTCATCAAAATATTAGCAAACCGAATTAAAAAATACATCAAGAGGATCATACACCATGATCAAGTGGGATTCATCCCAGGGATGCAAGGATGGTACAACATTCAAAAATCCATCAACATCATCCACCACATCAACAAAAAGAAGAACAAAAAACCACATGATCATCTCCATAGATGCTGAAAAAGCATTTGACAAAATTCAGCATCCATTCCTGATTAAAACTCTCAACAAAATGGGTATAGACTGCAAGTACCTCAACATCATAAAGGCTATATATGACAAACCCACAGCTAACATCATACTTAACGGCGAGACGCTGAAAGCTTTTCATCTAAGATCGGGAACAAGACAGGGATGCCCACTCTCTCCACTGTTATTCAACATAGTACTGGAGGTCCTAGCCACGGCAATCAGACAAAACAAAGACATACAAGGCATCCAGACTGGTAAATGAGAAGTCAAATTGTCACTATTTGCAGATGACAGGATATTGTACGTAAGAAACCCTAAAGACTCCACTCCAATACTACTAGAACTAATATCTGAATCCAGAAAAGTTGCAGGATACAAAATTAACACACAGAAATCTGTTGCTTTCCTATACACTAATGATGAACTAACAGAAAGAGAAATCAGAAAAACAATTCCATTCACAATTGCATCAAAAAGAATAAAATACCTAGGAATAAACCTAATGAAGGAAGTGAAAGACCTATATTCTAAAAACTACAAGACACTCCTAAGAGAAATTAAAGTAGACACTAACAAATGGAAATTCATCCCATGCTCTTGGCTAGGTAGAATAAACATTGTCAAAATGGCTATACTACCTAAAGCAATCTACAGATTCAATGCAATCCCTATCAAAATACCAACAGCTTTCTTCAATGAACTGGAACAAATAATTCTAAAATTCATATGGAACCACAAAAGACTCCGAATAGCCAAAGCAATCCTGAGAAAGAGGAATAAAACAGGGGAATTACGCTCCCTGACTTCAAGCTCTACTATAAAGCCACAGTAATCAAGACAATTTGGTATTGGCACAAAAACAGACCCACAGACCAGTGGAACAGAATAGAAAATCCAAACATTAACCCAAACATATACAGTCAATTAATATTTGATAAAATTGCCTTGGATATACAATGCGGAGATGACAGCCTCTTCAGCAGCTGGTGTTGGAAAAACTGGACAGCTACATGTAAGAGAATGAAACTGGACTACTGTCTAGCCCCATACACAAAGGTAAACTCAAGGTGGATCAAAGACTTGAATGTAAGTCATGAAACCATAAAACTCTTAGAAAAAAACATAGGCAAAAATCTCTTGGACAGAAACATGAGCGACTTCTTCATGAACATATCTCCCTGGGCAAGGGAAACAAAAGCAAAAATGAACAAGTGGGACTATATCAAGCTGAAAAGCTTCTGTACAGCAAAGGACACCATCAGTAGAACAAAAGACATCCTACAGTATGGGAGAATATATTCATAAAAAACGTATCTGATAAAGGGTTGACATCCAAAATATAAAGAACTCATGCACCTTAACAAACAGAAAGCAAATAATCCAATTAAGAAATGGGCAGAGGACATGAATAGACACTTCTCCAAAGAAGAAATTCAGATGGCCAACAGGCACATGAAAAGATGCTCCACATCGCTAATCATCAGAGAAATGCAGATTAAACCACAATGAGATATCACCTCACACCAGTGAGGATGGCCAACATCCAAAACACAAACAACAACAAATGTTGGCGAGGATGTGGAGAAAAGGGAACCCTCCTACACTGCTGATGGGACTGCAAATTAGTTCAACCATTGTGGAAAGCAGTATGGAGGTTCCTCAAAAAACTCAAAAATAGAAATACCATTTGACCCAGGAATTCCACTCCTAGGAATTTACCCTAAGAATACAGCAGCCCAGTTTGAAAAAGACAGATGCACCCCCTATGTTTATCGCAGCACTATTTACAATAGCCAAGAAATGGAAGCAACCTAAGTGTCCATCAGTAGATGAATGGATAAAGAAGATGTGGCATATATACACAATGGAATATTATTCAGCCATAAGAAGAAAACAAATCCTACCATTTGCAACAACATGGATGGAGCTAGAGGGTATTATGCTCAGTGAAATAAGCCAAACCGAAAAAGACAAGTATCAAATGATTTCACTCATATGTGGAGTATAAGAACAAAGAAAAAATACTGAAGGAACAAAACAGCAGCAGACTCACAGAACCCAAGAACGGACTAATAGTTACCAAAGGGAAAGGGACTGGGGAAAATGGGCGGGAAGGGAGGGATAAGAGGGAAAAAGGGGCATTACGATTAGCAGATGTAATGTTGGGGGGGCACGGGGAGGGCAGTACAACTCAGAGAAGACAAGTAGTGATTCTATAGCATCTCACTACGCTGATGGACAGTGACTGTAATGGGGTTGGTGGGGGGGACCTGATGAAGGGGGTAGTTTAATAATCGTAATATTGCACATGTAATTGTAAATTAATGATAATAAAATAAATTATAAAAAAATAATAAAAAAATAAAAATGAAAAAAAAAAGAAATGGGCAGAGGACATGAATAGACACTTCTCCAAAGAAGAAATTCAGATGGCCAACAGGCACATGAAAAGATGCTCCACATCGCTAATCATCAGAGAAATGCAGATTAAAACCACAATGAGATATCACCTCACACCAGTGAGGATGGCCAACATCCAAAACACAAACAACAACAAATGTTGGCGAGGATGTGGAGAAAAGGGAACCCTCCTACACTGCTGGTGGGACTGCAAATTAGTTCAACCATTGTGGAATGCAGTATGGAGGTTCCTCAAAAAACTCAAAATAGAAATACCATTTGACCCAGAAATTCCACTTTTAGGAATTTACCCTAAGAATGCAGCAGCCCAATTTGAAAAAGACAGATGCATCCCCATGTTTATCGCAGCACTATTTACAATAGCCAAGAAATGGAAGCAACCTAAGTGTCCATCAGTAGATGAGTAGATAAAGAAGAAGTGGTACATATACACAATGGAATATTATTCAGCCTTAAGAAGAAAACAAATCCTTCCGTTTGCAACACCATGGATGGAGCTAGAGGGTATTATGCTCAGTGAAGTAAGTCAAGCTGAAAAAGACAAGTACCAAATGATTTCACTCATATGTGGAGTATAAGAAGAAAGAAAAAAAAACTGAAGGAACAAAACAGCAGCAGACTCACAGAACCCAAGAATGAAGTAATAGTTACCAAAGAGAAAGGGACTGGGGAAGATGGGTGGGAAAGGAGGGATAAGGGGGAAAAAGGGGCATTACGTTTAGCAGATGTAATGTTGGGGGGCACGGGGAGGGCTGTACAACCCAGAGAAGACAAGTAGTGATTCTATAGCATCTCACTACACTGATGGACAGTGACTGTAACGGGGTTGGTGGGGGGGACTGATGAAGGGGTAGTTTAATAACCATAATATTGCACATGTATTTGTAGATTAATGATATCAAGATAAATTAAAAAAAGAGTTCAGAGCACTTATCTTTTGACACAGGGTTAGTAGGATCATTTAATAAATATATATGTTCATATAAGAAGCACTGATAAGAAGACAGCTGTGGAAGAGAGCACGTGTAAAGGCCCCAAACTGTGGCTCACAAGGGTAGCTTCTTGTTTTTAGTTCCAGGCTACCACGGGGCTCTCAAAGCTCTTTGCTTTCAGAATGCTAAGAGCTATCTGACAGCAAAGATCCGTAGTGGACTTTAAAACCTGAAAATGTGTCCAGTAACATGGAGGTGTTGATAATTAGAAATACAGTATAAAAATGGGGTTTTCTGTGAATGAGACTAGAAATTATGATCAAGTGTATCTTTTGAGACGGGATGACAGTAATGTAATGTGGCTCCGCCCGAATATCAGTGAAGGTGGAGCTTCTACTGCAGGCCTTGCTGGCTGTGTGCCCTTGCGCAAGTCCCCTGAATGAAATACACCAGCATTTTGGTTTCTTCTGGTTCAATGAAGGGATTTCAAGGCCAGTGGCTGTCAGACTACATTCACCAAGTTTCTAGGGGCTGGGGCGCACGCAGGGTGCAAGAAGGTGAGGGGTGGCCAAGGCCCCGCCCCCAGCCAGAACAGATGTATTTACATGTGGTGTATTTGCAGGTTCTCTACGGCAAAAGATTTTTACACTAACAAAGTCCCAAAAGCACTGGACTAGATAGCTAAAGTCATCTCTAGTTCTAATAATTACCTTCCTTTCTCTAAGATGCAAAAGGGCCGTCAAATACTATCTGCTGAAATGCTTGCAAAGTCATGTCCATAGTATCTCTAAAATTTAATAACTTTGAATTATGGACAGTGGTTTCTCTTAGGGAATACAAATGCAGAAAATGTTTTTATTCTATTCCTACTTACAAGTCGTTCTATTATTCAATAAAGTAACTACTATATAATGTCTGGTTCTCAAAAAAGAAAAATTTCAAAACTTAGAAATGTTATTGCTCACTTTCTATTTCTGAATGGAATCCAAGATTACTTTATACAAATCCTATTTCCATTACACGTCAGATCCTTGTGCTTGGAGAAGTAAAGGCACTGCCCTAATATCTCTGGTACACGATATATGTATAAGCAAATGCCCTGCAACTTACTCACTCAATCTATTTTCCTGCCACATCAGTAAGGCTAGATTTTAATGACCCTCTTAAACAGGGAAAGAACAGGGTTTTGCCAGATAAGGAAGAAAGGTATTAGCTTAATTGACATTTACCTGTGATAACTGTGTGGAAATATTTTAACTTTGATTTACAAGTAGTCCTTTTTGCCACACATGCAACGCTTTTTTGTTTGAATACTTAGTTGGTGGAAATAACTGTTCTCTCAGGCCTGGGAGCAACTCGGCAGGGCTTCAGGGAGGCGGTGCCCCGCAGGACCCCGTGCACCCTCCCCGCCTGCCCCGCACACAGCTCCGCCACACGGGGGGTGGCCACGCACCTTGTCTGCCAGTCCTCTTCAGACTTGGACCTGTTTTTGCGGGCTGCTCTTTGTTTTTCCTCAAGTCGTTTTTTTTCTTCACTAGCTTGATCTGAAACAAACATCAAAGACAAACAGTTCTCCAAGTAGAGACCGCTAGGCATACACTAGCCACATGAACTTTACGGAGAAGTGCCTTCCGTGTGTATCACCACGGTCTTCATCTTACCAGAACACAAACACCAGGGCCAAACGTGGCGCTGATGCTGTGACACATGCCTGCTCATGGGAGGCAGAATGGCCTCTGAGACCCAGTCATCTCTCTACAACCTCTGCAGGTACCATAAAGAGCCTGCTTCTTCTCAAGGCCAAAGAAGTTGTGTTAAAATGCTTCAGGGAAAAAAACTGCGTAGAAAAACTGAATAAACGTGGACTTTTTCTAAATTCTTAGTCCTCACAGAACTCCTTCAGATTCCATTCATACAAAATTCAAGCAATTTTCCAAGAAGCTGCTGCACAGTCTCACCAATCATTCAAAAAGCGCATCAGAGCATCTGGTTGGAACAGAGCTGCTCAGCTGCGGGGCGACCGACCCGCTGGGCCAGGTGACTGTCTGTGGGGGGCTGCCCTGCACATGGCTGGGTGCTTATCAGTGGCATCCCAGGCCTCTACCCACGAGACGCCAGGGGCAGCTCCCCAGACGTGACAACCGAGGCCTCCAGGCATTGCTACATGTCCCCTGGGAGGAAACTGCCCCCCTCCTGAGAACCACTGAGGAGGAATTGAACACCACAGGATAAAAATGTTATGATTAATGAAGGCCAGGCACTTCTTTGAGCCTCAGAATGTGGTATATAAAGCCTGAAATATACAGTAAAATAATTAGAATAGAGTTTATAGTTGATAAAGATGCTATTATTTTCTCAAATTCCCCTCTAACATTTACAGTGTGCCTCTGGCCATAAGCAGCACATTAAATTATGAGGGCTTATCAGTGAAATGATATGAGCTACGAAGGCCTACCTCAAATCTCCAAATTTAACACAAAAGTTATTGAATTTAATTAAAAAATCTCTAAGAGAGGTCAAGAATGCCTGTACCCCAATGGTGCTAACCATCACCAGGAGTAAAACACACCACAACCTTCTCCCAGACGCATGTGCCCCAGCAGCGCCATCACATGCTACTTACCTATTTCTCCATTTTCCATGGCTCTGATGTCAGGCCGTAGCCTGCAGTCTGTCTTAGGAATCATACTCTCCATATCCTTGTCCATTTCATTCAAAACCATTGCAAAGCTTGTAAAATTATACATCTAAAAGGAAGAAAAATGTTCAAATTAATGTATTCCATGGCATAATGGAAAACGAAACCCCGGAGGGTACAGGGACTTGAAATGCCCGTCCTTCCGTGATAGTGGGGGCCAGCCTTTCTCAGGCCACACAGCTAAGCCTCTTCTCCCAAGTCTGCGCCGCCTACAGGTCCTACCTGCTGGCCCCGGGCAGCTTATCCTGAAGAAGCTGTGTCATCTTGTATTTAAGGAGAGCCAGTCTTACCCCTCATTTTTAAAGCCCCCTATAAATCCCACCCCACAACACCCCCACCAGGAGAGATGGAGAGCACCGATGCCCTGGGCCTCGTGAGGGGTGAGAGGGGAGCTGGCAGAGGGGGCTGAGGGGCATGCGGTGACTGCCTGCCCTCCTCTCTGCTCTGCCCGGCTGGCCCCGCACGAGCCGGGGAAGGAGCCCCTCCGGAGCCGAGTACAGACTGGAGGGCCGCCCCCCATGACCCCAGTCTCACCTGGGCAGAATTGGGAGGCCGTGGGGCTATCCGCCATAGGAGCCCACTACCAGGAATGACGAATACGCTTTCAGCATCTGGCATCGGCATCTCATCTGGCTCCTCAGAAGCGCTCATCTGGAAGAGTCGACATGAACAAAGTTGAACCACTTTAAACAGAACGCAGACTCAGACTGTAAAACCACCCCCATTCACTGCACACCGAGGATGCCGGCTGCACGGGGCCGGAGCACCGCGACGTTCTTGCTCGTGGGCCTGGCCACCAGAAGCTGCAGCCCAGGTGGGAAATCCTACCAGGACACTGACTGTCCCTGAAGGGGGAGGTTTAACAGGAGGAGGACAGCCGTCCAGGAACGAGGCCCTTGGCCGGGCTGGTCTTAACTTCAGGGATTCAGAGAAAAGGGGGAGGATCACAGACTGTTCAGCATGAAAATGCAGGAGATGAGTTTGGAGGAAATTTTAAATATTCAACTGACCTCAACTTCTAATGCACATAAACAGAAAGAAGGAAAAGAAAACGTCCAAGATGAGCCCCAACTTCCCAAAGCTATATGACTGGGAGGCCCTGTGTTTGCCCGCACAGGCTCTCAGGGACACGCACCCACACGCCAGGGAAGCAGGCCAAACGTGCGCTAGCGAGGCCAATCACCTGTTCACCAAAGAGAGTCAAGGATGTATGTCAACTAACCTCTATTAAAAAAAAAAATTCAAGGAGAAAAATTACATGAATGTTCAACAAGGAATAAAAAGGTCCACCCGAGAGCCCGTGAGGGGCCACGTCCAGGAAGGTCAGGACAGACTCAAGAGGCCAGCGGTTCCTTCCGCGCCTCCCATGAGATGTTCACCTGTTTGCTGTTCTTCTTCTCGTCCATATTTTTCTTATCGTTTTTTTTGTAAGCATCAAACGTGGCGGGGTCAACACTGTATAGACACTCAGTCCACTTCCCGTAGAGCGCACAGAGCTTCTTTTTGCTGCCAAGAGAAACTGACGTTCAGCTGACAAACCAGTGTTTTGCTGTAACTCAATATGATTATAAAGATGCTTATAAATCAGATTCTTTGAAGACATCAGTATTTCCTTGTAGAAGAAATATTTTTTAAATTGAAATGCTTGTTTTCTATGCTCTGGCAGCAGGTTTTAATACTGACATTTTATTTAGTGAATGACACCTCAACTACTCAACGTTTAAAGTGGAAACATTACCTTTTATCTTGAATGTAGCCTTCAACTTTGTGTAGTTCCTTCCCAAAAAGGCCACACGGCTTAAAATTCAGCACACATTTGTCCCCAGTCCTGTGAGGGAGACATTAAGCTCCGATTACCACTGGCCGGGGAAGCAGCAGTGGGGATGATGACTGTGAGGAACCTCTCTGGCAGCGGGTGCTCTCTGCTGATTTCCGAATGCCAGGCTCCACACAGAGGTGTCAGGGCTAACCCTTCCTCAGTGCCAGAGCCTCTGTAAGGAAAGGCAAGCAGGGTTCATATAGAGTACCTAACTTGCTGCCATGGGACGTCTGTGTCCCCCAAATTGCCACGTCGGAGCCCTAATCTCCAGTGTGAAGGCACTGGAGGTACTTACGTTGTGAGGGTAGAGCCCCTGTGAATGGGATTCGTGCTCTTATAAGAAGAGACACAAGTTGATCTCTCTAGCCACGTGAGGATGAGAAGGCCGCCTTCTGCAGACCAGGCCGCCGATCGGCTAGACCCCTGCCCTGGGGCTCCCCTGCCTCCAGAACTGTGACAGATACACACCTGATGCTGAAGCCAACTCTCTTTAACTTTCACGTTCCCCCTGCCCCACACCCGGGTGGGTAACACACACTTCACAATATAAGCAAACCAAGCTGAGACTGGAATTAAGAGTCACAGAGGCTGCAGGTCAGAGTTCACCCAGTGTTCCCTTATCAGGGACTTTAAGGAACTCTGCTCATTAAATGGATAGGCTTCTATTTATTCAAGAGTTATACTGCCTGGTTCTCAATTCTCACCAGGCTCTACTAGAGCTTTCTGAAGAACTGAAGTCCCCTGGGACAGTGGGTGCCACCTGGAAGTGTCTTACTTGTGGTTTGTGATTTCCATGTTGCCGTACTGCTCAATCCACAGTTTACCCACAATGATGTTATGTACACAGCAGGTAGGATTTGTCCACGTATATGCTTCATTATGTCTAAAAAACAAAAATGGAACCAAATCCAGAAAAATAAGTGAGAAGTGTTATTTTGTTTAAAAAGTGCATTTTTCTCAAATGCCATTACTCAGGATAACAAACCAAGGCTGCTGGAGATAGCTATGCTCGAAGCCTTCCCGCACTCTACTGGTGTCAACTCACAGTGAAACAGGGATCATCTGACCGCTCTCATGTTTCTTAAAAGGACACAAACACTTAAGGAACAAAAACTACACTTATACCAAACTCCAAACAAACTGTGTGTGTTAGCAACCTGAAGCACTCAAATGTTTGGTGAAAACTTACAGAAAGTAAAATTAAAGGTAGAAAATAAAAACTGGAGGTCTATTTAGCATTTTCCAGAGAAAATTCCACTTTCTGCTCACCACAGGGAAAACTCAGTGTATGTGAACAATCTCCAATTTTACAAATGTTTTGAAAACACTTATTTTACATCATCATACATTTGTGTTTAAACTTATTTTTGAGTTACAAACAGTAAAATTCACTTTTGCTGGTGTGCAGTTCTTCTGAGTTTCACTGCATGTTGAGATCTTTGAAACTACCACTATTATCAGGTTACAACGGCCAAAACTCGCTCGTGCTCCTGTGCAGACAGACCCTCCCGTCGCTAAGCCCTGAATCTCTAACTCATCCCTAATCCCGAAACCACTCATCTATTCTCCGTTGCAACAGTTTTACCTTTTCTAGACTGTCACATAAATGGGATGATATGGTGTGTAATCTTTGAGATTAACTTCCTCACTTGTAGAGTGCATTTCAGCTTCTGTGCGTCAATGTTCTTCCTTTCTTCCTGAGTAGCATTCATCCGCCTGAAAGTAGCACAGTTTAATTGTTCTCTCACTGAAGGGCTCTGAGTTGTGTTAAGTTTTTGGTGGTTATGAATACTACTCTTCTAAATATTTGTACAGTGTTTGTGGGTTTTGTGAGACTTAAGTTTTCATTTCTCTAGAGTAAACACCTAGGAGTGAATTGCTGAGTCATATGGTAAACATGGTTGACTTTATAAGAAACTGCCAAATTGCCCTCCAGAGTGGCTGTGCCGTTTCACTCTCCCACCACCACCACTCAGGCAGGCGCGGCAGACGTGGTTCCAGACCACAGCAGAGCGAGCGTCACAGTGAAGTGAGTCAAATGAATGTTCCGGTTTCTCAGTACATATAAAAGCTATGTTTACATTATACTGTAGTGTGCTGGGTGTACAGGAGCATTATGTCTAGAAAACACCTGTGTATCTTCTTAATGAAAAGGTACTTTATTGCTAAAAAAAAAAAGCTACCCGTCACCTGAGCTTTTGGCAGGCCGTTAATCCTTCTGCGGGCGGAGTCCTGCCTCGCTGCGGACAGCTGCCGGCTGGCCAGGGACGAGGCTGCTGAAGGCTGGGGGACTGTGGCAGTTTCTTCAGAGAGCAGTGGAGGTAGCCCCTCGACTGACCTTTCCTTTCACCAATGATTTCTCCTTCGCATGCAATGCTGTTGGATAGCATTTCACCCACAGTAGGACTTTTCACGATTGGAGCCAGTCCTCTGAAACCCTGCCACTGCTTTATCAACTAAGTTCAGGTAATATTCTGAATCTTTTGTTGTCATTTCAACAATCTTCAAGCATCCTCACCAGGAACAGATTCCAGCCCAAAAAACCAGTCTTTGCTAATCATAAGCGAAGCGGCAATTCATCCATTCAAGTTTTATCAGGATAGCAATTCAGCCACACCCTCAGGCTCCACCTGCAACTCCAGTTCCCTTGCTGTTTCCACCACATCTCCAGTGACTTCCTCCACTGAAGTCATGACCCCCTCAAGGGTTTGGAATTAGTGTTGAAATCAACTTCTTCCCAACTCCTGTGAATGTGGATTTTTTGATCTTTTCCCATGAATCATGAATGTTCTTAGTGGCATCTAGAATGTGAATCCTTTCCAGAGGTTATCAATTTACTTTGCCAGATCCACCCGAGGACTCACATCTATGGCAACCACAGCCTTGAGATGTATTTCTTAAATGCTAAGACTTGAAAATTGAAACGACCATATCTCCATGGGTCAGTTTCTGGACTCCTCTCTGTATCACTGACGTATGCATCTGCCCTTCTGCCAATGCCACACTGTCTTGATAACAATAGCTTTAGAGTCTTACTGGGAAGTGGAGTCTGTTAATTCTGTTCTTCCTTTTCAAAATTGTTTTGGTGGTTCTATTTCATTTGCCATTCCATATAAATTTTAGAATTCACTTTTCTATATCTATCAGATTTCATCCTGGGACTTTTTATTTGGATTGTGTTAATACAGGTTGCTTATAAATCACTAATGGGAGAACTGAGATCCTAACTATATTGGGGTTCCAAGTATACTGAGACACAGTATCTCTCTCCATTAATTACTCAGATGGTCTGACGACTTTCCTCGGTCTTTGTAGTTTTTAGCATACAGATACTGTACATATTTTGTCACCTTCATTCTGCCATAGAGCCTACCCAAGTTACTGTATTTGTTACTGTGTATTTTAGTACTAAAATTTTCAGATATACTTCTTTTTCTTTGTTAGACTGTCATTCAGTTCAAGAGCGCTCATCTTTTTCTCATGGAGCATAGGTGTTAACAGCTGCTTTAAAGTCTTTGATACGTATTTCAATAATTCAGTCATACAGGGGTTGGGGTCTATTAGAGTGTTTTTTCCATTGTGAGTTGTCCGGATTTTTGATAATACAGTGTGAGACTGTGTTCTGGACACTTGAATATTATGAGACATGGGGTCCTCTTAAAATCTGAAGAATACTGATTTTTTGTTTGATTCTGGAGAATATGGCAATTAACAGTTCAGGCCACAGGTCCAGACCCACTTCCTGTGGCCTTGGATTCTAGTGTCAGGTCAATGTTCAAGGCCTGTTGTAGGGCAATTCAGATCCACCCCTGAGTAGCCATTTGGAGACCTGGACATGGTCCACACAACAGCTCAGCTCTCAGGCCTCTGGTGTGTCCTTTCAGGTCACTGCAATGCAGGAGTGTGAGGAGGAGCTTAGGGGTTCGTGCATTGCTTTACGGATCCACTGCTTGAGCGCCCTCCTCTCTGGCTTTGCCCACACTCCCAGGTCCCACGGGGGTCCTTCCTGTGGCCTTTGGCCAGCAAGCTGGGGGTTTAGCCTCTCTGCTCTGTCTTGCACTTCCCACAACTGGGTCTTCCTCTGGGGCAAAGAAGTGAGCGAAAAGAAAGAGGAAAAACAAGTAACTGGGATTCTCCTAATGCTCTTTGGCCTTTATCCAGTTCCTTTGGCCAAGGAGGATTTCTCCTGAGTTTCAGGCGCTTGTGTGGCTGCAGCCACTGCTGCGGGAACGGAGCTGCGGCACCTAAAGCTCGCTCTGGGGCAAGGCTGGGAGAGAAAAACAGAAAGGATTTCTCTTCGTACATCCTGCAGGGGCATCTCTCCAGGTGCTCTAACAGAAAGAGCGGGCTTCTCCTAGAATTTCTTCTGTCTATTCCACTGTCCACTTCTGGGATTTGGGCTGCTGACTGTAAGCCAGGGATACTGGGGGATGGGGGAAATAAAACCAGGGAACAGCCACGTTGGCCCTCAGGTCTGTGTTTCTCTGTCCAACTAGCCTGCAATTTACTTTTCAGAGTCCCCAGGTGACTGCTTTCTGTCTTCTGTCCCGGGTTTTTAATTGTGACCAGTAGGAGACACGGGCTAGTGTGCTCACTACCCCTTAACCAGAACTGGAATGCCATTGAATTCAGAGCTAATCTTAAAAAAAAATTTTTTCAATTTCTTTAAAACAGAAACAAAAACAGTTCCACCTATTTCTTCCACTCACCGCCTCTGGCAACCACCCCGTTTTCTGTACCTATGAGCTAGCTTTTTATCTATTTATTTATTTTTAGGTTCCATATACAAGAGAGATCATTCAGTACTTATCTTTCTCTGGCTTATTTCACTTTGCATAATACCCTCAATGTCTATCCGTGTCGTCACAAATGGCAAGATTTCACCCTTTTCTATGGCTCAATAGTATTCCATTGTGTGTGTATATATATAAATTTCTTTACTATTCATCCATCAGTAGATGCTTAGGTTATTTCTATATCTTGGCTACATAAATAGTGTTACAATGAATACAGGGGTACATATATCTTTGAGTTAGTGTTCTCATTTTCTTTGGATAAATGCTCAGAAATGGAATTGCTGGATCACATGTAAGTTCTACTTTTAATTTCTTGAAGAACATCTGTACTGTTTTCTAGAGCAGCTGCACCAATGTACATTCCCACCAAAGTGGCAAAGGCTCCCTTTCCTCCACATCCTTGCCAACATTTGTTATTTCTCATTTTTTTATAACAGCCATTCTAACAGGTGTGAGGTGGTATTTCCCTGTGGTTTTGATTTGCATTTCCCTGATGACTGGTGATGTGGAGCACCTTCTCATGGGTCTGCTGGCCATCTGTATGTCTTCTTTGGAATTTATCTATTCAGATCTTCTGCCCATTTTTAATCAGACTGTTTAGCCACTGCGTGTAGGAGTTTGTTATACATTTTAGATGTTAGTGCCTTATCAGATATGAGATTTGGAAATATTTTCTCTCATTCAGTAGGCTACCTTTATATTTAGCTGATGGTGTCCTTTGCTGTAGAGAAGCTTTTTAGTTTGCTGTAGTCCCACTTGTTTTTGTCACTTTTGCTATTGGTGTTAGATTCAAAAAGTTTTGGTGTTGGATTCCAAAACCTATGACAAGGACCTTACTGCCTATGTTTTCTTCTAGGAGTTTTATGTTTCCAGGTCTTACACTGGAAATACAGAATACATAAAAAATTTTTATACATAAAAAATACAGTCTTTAATGGATTTTGAGTTAATTTTTGTGTACGTCATAAGGTAGTGATCTAGTTTTCCCAGCATCATTTATTGAAGAGACTATCCTTTCCCCATTGTATATTCTTGGGTCCTTTGTCATAAATTAACTGACTATATATGTGTGGGTTTGTTTATTTCTGGGATCTCTATTCTGTTCCACTGATCTGTATGTCTATTTTTATGAAAATACCATACTGTTTCAATACTAAAGCACTGTAACACAGTTTGACATAAGGGAGTGTAATGCCTCTAGCTTTGTTCTTACGACTGCTTTGGCTATGCCGGGTCTTTTGTGGTTACATGCAAATTTTAGGATTGTTTGTTCTATTTCTGTGAAAAACATTACTGGAATTTTTATAGGGAGTGCATTGAACCTGCAGGTTGCTTTGGACATTTTAACAATACTAATTACTCCACTCTATGAGCACAGAATTGAAAAAACTATCCCATTTACAATTGCATCAAAAAGAATAAAATGCCTAGAAATAAATCTAATCAAGGAGGTGAAAGCCTTGTATATTGAAAACAAAAGACATTAATGAAAAAAACTGAAGACAGAAATACATGGAGATATTCCATGCTAATCTTTCTACTTTAATTAAGAGAAATTTCAACTTAGCTAATGTCTAAGATATGCCACGCAATTGTTATTCAATATTTCTCAAAGTGAATTTATTTTGAAAGATGGTTAAACAAAACATTATTACCATGATACAGAGAAAACCTGTTCCATAAAAACCATCATGGCCTGATTAACTCCATTCTACCTTAAAACAGATCCAAACACCATAATCAAACATTAAGCTAAACTTTTTACACATACCTAGATTAATTAGCATGGCTATTACCAGGTTTCTCAAATTCTTTTACACAGAGGTAGATAATTTACACTTAATAAAAGCTGTTTCTTGTTCACCAGCTTTTAAACAAGGTGCATGGTGCAAGGGTGCATGCTTACGAGCAGGTACACATGAAGAGTTTAAAGGCTTGACTCCAACTCACTCGAGGAGCTCCAAGGTGATGGTTCCTTTGGGTTCTGCTTCTACACTCTTCCCCCAGAACTTCAGTTTGGGATAGATTGAGCCATGAAAGATGAAATCATTGTTTAATCCCTCAGCATGAAATGCACTAATGGGTGGATGATGGCTGACCTGCTCGGAGATGAGTCTGAAGCCAAGGTCATCTCTTAAAAAAAAAAAAGTTACATTATAATGAACTCTTATCGTGGAATATGTGTATCACTGCCATTTCAGTCAAAAAGCAATGTTAAAGTAATTAAGAAACAGGTTTGATACAGTAGATAATTCTTTATCTCCTGATGAAAGAAGAACTTCACCTAGGAGAACTATACAAATGCAACCCAGCTACTAAATCCACTGTTACTATAATTCTAGCTACTTGAACATAGAAAAATAAAGAACACCCACATGAATTTGTGTGACTTGTATGAATTGACAATTATTAGCCATGTGAATTTAAAACTTATTCCATGTTTATCAAGATAGAGGAATTTAACATGTTCCCTTTCAAACATCCAGGGAATAAGTAAGACCAATACTTGTGCAGAGAAGAAGAAAAAGATTTAGAAAACTAAAGCCAAATGACTTCTCTAATTGTGTATAAAAAGCAGGCAAACGGAACTGCACTTGTTGATGTCGTCATTGCCTTTATGCCAACAGTGTACGTTTATGCTAACATCTTCTGCATGGTTATCAAAAAATACCCAATCATGTCTTCTGACTGGCATAAGAAGAAAAGAACGATAAGTAACCCCACATGATCATGAATACTGAAAGCGTAGTAATTACTTTTCATAGCAGTACATCTTATGTATGTTTCCATACTTCTGACACTGTCTCTATCATAGGAACAAGTATCAATATTGCTAACTTGCTTCAGTCATACAAAAGTTGGTAATGCTCAAAAAAAGTATGTATTTTTTTCCCTTCATTTGAAAAGCTAAACAGCTGACGCAAATTCAACTATCCATCTGGAACAGTGAAAGATCTTACCGAACTAACTCGTAAGTCTCTCCCAGAAGTGGGTTGAAAGGCTTTCCAGTGCGTTCCCACTGAGAAGCGACGGCAGACACAGCGAACGCTGCCACGCACTGGGGAACAGGGCGGGAGAAGTTAAAAACAGCCTAGCTTGCTCCTCATTCTTTCAGGAACTGAAATTTTGAAGACTGTAATTTACAAAATTATTTTGAGGAGTTTAATGACTTTGGATTTTAATATGGTTCCAGCAACTTCATGTGCAAATGGGGACATTCAGAATACAAATTACTCTGAATCTCCTTCCATAGTGTCATTCCCAGCCATGGTTTTTAATAATACCCTAAGAATGCAGTTTTTAAAAGCTCTCAAACCCCAGAATTACTTTTAATTCATTTAAAATTTTCCTAAAAGTAGAATACTTTAAGGATAGGAAAGAAGACAGAAAACAAACTGGTATGAAGTCCAGTGAGGTTGGGAAAAGCTGATCTATATAAGCAAAGGAACAGACTGGCTCTGCTTAGAATGCTGTTGTGTTGTTTCAAGGAGAACAATGTATCTGCTCTACTGGGTCGGGATCTAGTCCATCCACATATATTACAAAGACATCTTCTATACAAAAGAAAATTAAAAGGTGTAATTTCTTGTCTTTTGTTTTGATCTATGTTTATAGGCACACAGAGTATAAATAACATACTTAAGTGTGTATGTGTGTGTTCATTCCTTCTTGGAAATACTCTGTGAAATTCTGAAAGAAGAAAGTTAGAATTTTTTCCCCCTAACACAAAAGGAAGACTCACACAGCTTCCCAACACCCAGGCTTGGTTACGGACCACGCTCTGCTTCTGCTGTTCTCACTGGGCTTCCGCTGGGGTGGCAGTCAGCACAGACCAGCAGGGGAAGGAACGCAGAGGACACTCCAAACATGCTAAGTTCCAGTGACACTGCCAACCTCACCTTGGACTTAACACCAATTTTGTGTGTGTGTTTGGGTGAGTCGGGGCAGGGTAGCAGAGACATCTCAAGACTTAAACCTTTCCCAGTGCTTGCTTGACACATACCTGCATCCTTTCCACAGAATCAGAAAGTGAACTGGCCTTGCGGATGAGGTATGTGTGCTCCATATATTCAGTGAGTCGTTGTAGGAAGCTCAAGGGCTCGTTAAATATAACTGGCATGGTGATCTTGGATAGTTCCTATTTAACAAGAAAATGGAAACTGTGATGCTCAATATACACAGCAAATTTGTTTGCTATCTTTACATAACATATTCCTGGAAAAGAAGTAATAGAAAATAGCACCCCATGAAATTTCATTAACATCAATTCAATTTTACAAATCCTTCCAGAGCACCTAACAATATGGAGTATATTGTTCCAGGCCTTGAAGGAAATATAAAGACTACCCAGACCTCCTTAGCTTTGAGGAACTCACAATTTAATGGTGGGCATGAGATGATGACTATTAATAAGTCTTCCTTAGGTCAGAATCAGGAAATAGGATATGTAACGCTGAAGGGGACACTAAAAACAAAAATCTTCATAGCAGGCTAAAGATCAACCACATAGACCATTTTTATAATTTTCCAAAAGAAATTTCAGACTGATTTTGTGACAACACTGTTTTTTTTAGCACACAAATCTGCTGTACATTGTAGGCTAGCGAAATAGAAGGCTACTGTGTATTTTACAGAACAGGTTTTAAATTTTGTCTGCTACAATGACACAATCCCAGCAGACTTTGAAAAATAATTTAATGATTGTGCGGGGGTGAAGGGGGAGGGGGGTGTCTCTGTGTCTCTGACCTGAACTGCAACCTTTCACCTCTGTTTACTATATCCTGCCAGCAAACAGCAGCTCGATGAGGTCTTTAAAAAATTCATTAGGTAACAAACTCATCTTGGTATTTTCTGGAATATTCTAATCATCTTCCCAACTTTCCACCTACCATTATTTACCTTCCCCTTGGGAATCAGGTTTTTCATGAAGCCTGCTGACTAAACTCACATGGACAGGTGATCATTCCTGAAGCCTATCCAGGTTGAATGGCACCTGTCTTAGCTCTTACTCCCCCCACCAAACATCCATATTCTTACCAATTTGCACACTTAATAATGTAACCATCACAAAAGTTCAACCAGAGTGCATTAAAAAGATAAGCTCATTAATTACCACAAAATATTGCAAAACACAGACATGTAGCAGCTCAACCTAGTTAAAAACAAAAAACAAAAAATGTAGGTTTACTGTTTACTGCTGCCTCACTGGGGAGACAGAGAATAGGAACCTTTAAAGAGATAAACAAAAGAAGGCTCCACTGTATACACATTAAATCCATTAATTCCAGAAATTAATGGATTGAGATCTCATTAAATCCAGAAATTCACTGTTGGGACCAAGTCAAGAAAACTGGGACTACCAAGCTTGTCTAAATTGAGATGTTCCAGGCTCTCTTTCTCCGACTTAATCTTTATCAGTTTTTCCCTTAAAAACAAAATAAAACAAAAAACAAAACTCACGAAGGAATACGTATTTCTCAGTATAAAACTTAGTAATATTTTAGTAAAAACATTAAAATGCTCCTCCCTGAGAGGTAAAGCACCACCAATAGTTTGTGATACACTGTGGTATTTACACATACATATATATACCTTATGGGTTTTTTTTAAATGCACAGGACCCACTCTATGTATTGGCTCATAACTTGCTTTTTTTGCTTTTACTGTGTTGTGGAGGTCTTACACATGTGTAAGGTACATCACCAAGTTTGCCAGGTATTTTTGTGATGGCTGCATAGTGTAAAGGCAAGACCACAGAACCAGACTGAGTCCCACTGCTGGTTTTCTTTCTCACTGACAAGCTGTGTGACTATGGCCAAGTTAAACTCTGTGCCAGTGTCCTCATCAATAACATGGCACTAATATAACAATATCTACCACATATACAGAACAGTACATGTAACAGCAGCAGGATACACACTCTTCTCAAGTGCACATGGAAAATTCTCTAGGATAGATTATATGTTGGGCCACAAACAAATCTTAATAAATTTAAGATTCAAATTATATCAAGTATCATTTCTGACCATAATAGTATGAATTTAGAAATAAATTACAAGAGGAAAAGTGGAAAATTCACAAATATGTGAGATTAAGCAACATGTTACTAAACAACAAATGGGTCAAAGAAATCAAAAAGTATCTTGAGACAAATGAAAATGGCAATACAACATACCAAAACTCATGGTATGCAGCAAAAGCTGTTCTAAGAGGAAACTTCATAGCAATGAATGCCTACTTTAAGAAACAAGTAAGATCTCAAGTACACAGTCTAAGTTTATACCTCATGGAAGTAGGAAAAAAAAACTAGAAAAAGAACAAACCAGAACCAAATTTAGTAGAAGGAAGGAAATAACTTAGACCAGAGTGGAAATAAATAAAACAGACAATAGAAAAAATGAAACTAAGAGCTGGTGCTTTTTTTTAAAGATAAAATAGACCAATCTTTAGCTAGATGCACCAGGAAAAAAGAGAAAAGACTCAAATAACTTAAATTATAAATGAAAGAGGAGACATTACAACTGATACCACACAAATACAGAGAATCAAAAGACTACTATGAACAATTATATACCAACAGATTGGACAACCTAAAATAAATGCAAAAATTCCTAGAAACATACAGCCTATCAACACTGAATCATGAAGAAATAGAAAATCTGAGCAGATCAATTACTAGTTAAGATTAATTCAGTAATAAAAAAACCTGTCAACAAACAAAAGTCCAGGACCAGATGGCTTCACGGACGAATTATACTGGACATTTAAAAAAGAGCTAATACTGATACTTCTGAAACTTGTCCAAAAAACAATAGAGGAGGGACTACTTCCAAATTCATTTTATGGGGTAAGTGTTATCCTAATACCATAACAGACAATGACACTACAAGAAAAGAAAAATTATATGCCTATATCCCTGATGAACAGAGATATAAAAATCTGCAACAGAATATTAGCAAACCAAATTCATTTGCAATACATTAAAAGGATCATACACCACGAACTGTGCCTGATAGTGAATACTAGAGATGTGGATGATTTAACTCCTCTCCATCAGTAAATGTGATATACCACATCATAAAATGAAGGATAAAAATCATATTATCTCAATAGATGCAGACACAATTTCAACATCCTTTCATAATAAAACTCTCAGCAAAGTGGGTATAGAGGGAATGTACTTCAACCTAATAAAGGCCATATATGACAAACCCACAGCTAATATTATACTTATGGTGAAAGGATGAAAGCTCTTCCTCTAAGATCGGGAACAAAAGAAAGATGCCCACCTCTCAGCAGTCCCATTCAATATAGTACTGCAAGTTCTAGCCAGTAATTAGGCAAGATAATGAAATAAAAAGTGTCCAAATTTGTGCAGAAGTTGAATTTTCTTTCTTTGTAGAAGGCATATCATAGAAAACCTTATGTTACAGAAAACCCATATTATAGAAAACATATATAGAAAACCCTAAAGACTCTACCAAAACACTGTTAGAACTGATAAACACAGGCTACAAAATCAAAATACAAAAACCAGTTGAATTTGTACATACCAACAACAACGTATCAGAGAAGTTAGGAAAAATAATCCTATTTATAATAGCATTAAAAGGATAAACTACCTAGGAATAAATTTCACCAAGGAGGTGAAAGATCTACACACTGAAAGCTACAAGACATTAACAAAAGAAACTGCAGAAGCCACAAATGAATGGAAAGACATACTATACTCGTGGGATTGGAAAAGTCAACATTGTTAAAATGACCATACTACCCAAAGCAATGTGCAGAATCAGTGCAATCCCTATAAAACCTCTAATGGCTTTTTTTTTTCACAGAAATAGAACTACCCTAAAATTTGTTTGGGACCACAAAAGACCTGAATAGCCAAAGCAGTCTTGAGAAAAAACAAAGCTAGAGGCATCACGCATCCTGATTTCAAACTATATTACAAAGCTTTAGTATTAAAACACAGTGGTTTAATACTAAAATGGTATTGGCATAAAAACAGACACAAAGATCAGGGAACAGAATAGAGAGCCCAAAAATAAACTCACACATATATAGTCAATTCATGACAGAGAAGCCATGAATATACGTTGGGAAAAGGACAGTGTCTTCAATAAATGGTGCTGGGAGAACTGGACAGCTATGGGCAAAAGAAGGGAACTGGACCACTCTCTTACCCCATACACAAGAGTAACTAAGGGTGAACTAAAGTCTTTAATGTAAGAACTGAAACTGTAAAACTCCTAGATGAAAACACAGGGGATAAATTTCTTGAGCCTGGTCTTGATACTTTTCTTTGGATTTGACACCATAAAGAAAGGCAACAAAAGCAAAAATAAACAAGCAGGACTACATCAAACAAAAGAGCTTCTGCACACAAAAACATCAACAAAGTGAAACTGCAACCTAAGAATGGGGGAAAATATTTGCAAACAATTTATTTAATAAGGAGTTAATACCCAAAATATATAATGAACTCATACGACTCAAAGCAAAAAGCCTAAACAATCTGATTAAAAAAGGAGGAACTGAATAGACATTTGTCCCAATATGATGTACAAGTGTCCAACAGGTACTAGAAAAGATGCTCAACATCACCAATTATCAGGAAAATGCAAACCAAAACCCCAGTGACGTATCACCTCACGCCTGTCAAAACGGCTATTATCAAAAAGACCAGGAAATAACAAGTGATGTGGGGATGTGGAGAAAAGGGGACCCTGTGCAGTGTCAGCAAGGATGTGAGCTGGTATGGACACTGAGGAAAACAGAAGTTCCTCAAGAAATTAAAAACAGAACTGCCACATGACCCAGCTGTGGGGTAAAGCCCTGACAGCTGCTGTTTTCTTTTCGGTAATGCAAGTGCCTGACTTAAGCTTGGGTTGCTGAAGAATCCTTTTCAAAGAGGCAAGGTATATATAATCACCTTAACGTGTATTTTAAATATCTCACAATTTTGCCAATTATACCTCAAATAAAAAAAAGAAAAGCTCTTCTACACCCTGCCAGTATTTCAAGGCCCAGTTCGAGTCTCTCCTCAACGACTCTGGTAAGCACTGGTCTCTCTCCTCTTCCGCTCCTGCAGTACCACGATCTCTATCTCACAACTGAGCAGCCGATCACATAGATTCTATTGCCTGCGGCTACTAGTCGTAAGTACTAACCAGCTTACTTCGCTAACCACACAGGAACTGAATTCCTGAAGGCAGGAACAGTATCTTATACTCTGCCTGCACCCTCATCCCCCAGGGAGGGAAACACACACTGCAGGTGCCCCTGCCCCGTGCACGCTCAGCGTTCCGTCTGCCTGCTGAGATGCTTCCTACTCAGGCACTTCCCACAGGGCATTACACTTTCCTGACTTTTTCACTGGAATACTGCTCCTTGAAGTCAAAACCCTCTTGCTTACTGATGCACAATAGTTCACATGGTGAATGTGCAAAAAAGTAGGTTATAAAGCAACATGTCTCCAAATATTCTAATTTTGCAAATTACATGTTTTATACATTCAGGAACAAACATTAGAAGGTCACAGGACCAAAAAGTTAAGGGTAAAAAAGTTAAAAGTTAAAGGTTGCCTCTAGGAGTTGGCAGTACAGGTAATCTTAATTAGTTTCTTCTGTTTTTCCTGTATTTTCTAAATTCCCAAGTGAGCATGTATTCTATTTTAATCAGAGGTAAAATAAGACATTAAAACCTAACTTTTTCAGCCTGGCAGAAGGAAAGGATGGGGCAGCTAACAACCCTGTACCACAGAAACTGGACCACTTTAGAACATACACACTGATGTGTTAATCATAAAACATACAAGAGAAAAGTAAATTGTAAATGTGAAGATAAAAAAAAAGCAATCAAATACACTCAGGTTAGTCCAGTCCTAAGTTCCAGAATAATAAAATATCGTTGTTAAAATGAATTCTGAACAGAAAGCAGGATAGGGGCTCCCCGGGTCTGGGGAGTCGTCGCTTAAGGGGTGTGGATGGCAGTCCTGCAAGATGCAGTGCCATCTGTGGGTGGATGATGGCAACGGCCGCACGGCAACGTCAGCGCTAATGACGCCACACTGCACGCTTAAAATGGTTAGTTAAGATGGTCAATTTACCTTGTATGTTTTTCCACAATTTTTAAAAAGAAAAGAACGGGCTCTGAGATCACATATCCCTTGTCACCTAATGCTCGTGCCACCGTAAGTCCCTCACCACTCCACAAAGTGGGCATTTCATCACAAACCTCACAGGGTTAAAAGATTAACGTATATGAAATACAACTGTGCCAAGCATATGTCAGGTGAGCAATACACGTTAGCTGTTAACATGACCAGGAATAACGCACCCAAGAGCGCCGCGTCGGGCAAGGAGGCATCAGAGGCCGGGATCCTCCACCGTGCGGCGTGGGCGGCAGGGCCGCAGAGAAGCTCCTGGGACAGCGGCACAGCCTGCGGGCACTGCCCTTACCAGGTGAGGGGCTGAGGAAAGGGACGTGGGCTCCGCCCGGACCCCAGCCGGGAGGTTCTGGCTGCGGGCCGCCCGCTGTCCTAGCCAAACACCAAGACGACGGGGGTTCCCGCCGGGGCAGCCAAGCCCTGTCAGGTCACCGATGTTGCAGCAACTGTGCCATTTCTGGCTCGGCTCTTCTCTTGTTTTCTACATTTTGCTTTGTTGTGCCCAAGAGCACAGAGATATTTATTTTAAAGGAATTTAAAGGATGTATTAATTAAAGGAGTGAAGAACTTTACCCATAAAAGTTTTATTTTTTTTTCTAAAAAAACACAAGGAGGACTATAAAATCCTCAGAGGGAATAATAAATGTGCGGGGGCTGATGTAGCATTCTAGCCCCCTGCCAATCTAGCAGATGGGATGGGGCCCTGGCCTAGGGACTTATCTTCCATTTCTCAAGCAACACTGCGTACACTGCCTTCCTCCCCGTGTTTCTCCCTGGGAAAACACACAGGCAAGAAAGGGGCAGTCACGTGTCCACTAGCCACAGGCTGCTCAACACCAGCTAGAATTTCCGTGCGTTACATGAGCAAGTACAGGAAAGAGTGTGGTTGGTGTAAACAAGACCGAGGCGCCAAGGCGTGTGGTTTTATCAATTAGTGGGTGGATTGTTTTTGATCATTTGAAAATCTCCTAAAGTTCTAGATTTAAATCCAACTTCGTAACTTAAAATAATTTAAACACCTTTCTACTTCTTTTAGTAACTCAGAATATAAGCATTCAAGGAAATGAAAGGCAGAAATTTGGGCCAAATTACAGAGTGGGTGGAAAAGGGAAAGAAAAAGCCAGAGAGAATACACCTAAGTCCAGACTGCCGCAACAGTAACCAGAGCCCCTCAGGGCGGTGTACGTGATCTGCTATTTCAGAACAGAATAATGGACTTGCCCTGTTACTGCTTCTATTAGTCTGTGATTATTTTAACTGTTACAATCTACAGTTCCCTAGACATGTAATGAAAAACTCAGTAACTTTACAAACTATATTTCATTCCTTCTTGGAAATTCAGACACCATTTTTACCCCCAGTACAATGAAGTATGGGTATTGGATTCTCTATATTGTCTACACCTCATTGGTACTGTATTCCAGTAATAGGAAAACAACAAAGTGCACTGTGAAGGTCAGGCTGCAGGAAGCAACAGCAGCTAGAATATTTTTATCACTGGGATCTTCAGTCAGCTGGAAAAATTAAATATTTATGCCAGGCAAGTCTACCTTGTGACCCAGCTGAAAGCAAAGTTTAAATTTATCCGTGCAAATTAATAGCAGCCGATGATGAACCTGAAAAATTCTTAATTGCGATTGCTCCTCAGCTGACAAACTGAGAACAGAAGAGAGAAGCTGCTTCGCCACTTGGGCGCTGTGTAAACAACCCGAAGGCAAGGCAGGTTTGATTCCCCCTGAAATGGACAATATCTTACATATGGAAGTCTAGCGTCATAATGCCCAAATGCATACATATTTCAGACCTGAGACATATAGAGAGACTCAACTTAGGTCTTAGGCTAAGTCCGTCTGCTCTCTTCTGCCCAGGTGGTCGGCCTGCGGCCACGGCCCTCCCCTGGCGTGTGACCCACGCAGGCGTCCAGGCTCTTCGCTGACGGTCAAGAGCGGGCAGCGTCCTTGGCTGGACCTCCGGCAAGACGCAGGCGGCACCGGATCCTTCCTCCCCGCCACGCCTCCCTCCCATAGCCACCAAGGACATAAAAGTTCGTCCTTCTTACGCTTAAGGGCCTCACAGGGTCAAAGGTCTCTTTCCCGCCTTGCGCTACTCAGTCTCCTTCCTCTCCACGAGACGTTTACCGGCTAGTAGTCTACCCAGTGTGGGAAGCAGCCGCCACCTGAATGCTGCTGACCGTGCCCAGCCGCCAGCCAGATTTCACAGGGTGGCCCTCCTGCGGCCGCTCTGCGCGGGCAGCATGAGAAACGCCGGATGCCCCCGTGCCCTGCGCTGTGGCTTCCGGCGCCGTCCCCAGCCAATCACAGGCCAGCCCGGGCAGAACACGACAGGGGAATGAGAGGCAGACACACACTTGCAGAGGAAGGAACTGAGCAGCGGGAGAGGGGCACGTGTCTGCGTGCGAACCGCACGTGATGGGCACTTAACCCACGCCGGGCTCACTCACGGCACAGAGACCCCGGAGCCCACTGGTGTCCGGAAACTCAGCCTCCACAGGCTGCTCGCCTAAGAAGGACAGGCCCGGCACGCACCCACGCTGTTCCTCTCTGCCCAGCTCTCCGTTTACAACTGACCTTCTGCAACTTGGGGAAGGAAATAAAGACACACCTCATATCGTCCTGAATTACAGCATAGTATTCTTGCTCTGAAGTGTAAAAATCTTCAGGGCCCCAAACTACGGGAGGTCTGAAATACAGTACTGGCATCAGTGAAGCCTCTTCTCATGAAGGCGCTGTCCATCCGCACGAGGCTCCATCCTCTCCCTGCTTCGGTTGAGGAAAGATCGGACTAGGAACGGAGTCTTCCAGCCATTTCTCCCATATCTGGATATTCTGATTTCCGATCATTGTAGATCAAGGTGGTAAAGATTCTAAAGTCTGTTGACTATACTGATGCCTCTCTTCCCTGGTTCTCAAGTATTGATGGCATACCGGATTTGGCAAAGCTCAAACTTCTATCTAGATCTATACCCACCCTAGACTTTGAATTCAAGAATGGACTGTTGACACAGTGACCTATACTAATCTGTCCGAATACAAAAACACCACCCTCCGGACAGTTAGCTGACTTGGGATGCGTCTGGGTGCCGTATGGCTCTGCGGTTACGTGGCAGGTCTTCTGCATCAAGTGATGAGCTAGCTAATCTGTGGTTTTGAGGGAAAAATTTGCAAGCTCATGGTAAGATTAAAAGCATTTCAGCAAAATGTATTATATTGGCAAAGGTGTATTTCAGTGAAAAATATTTCAATTTTCTCAAACTCTTCTCAAAGTCGCGAGATGCATGTGAGAGAGAGGAAATAGATGATTGAGTTGAGAGCCCTGGTAAAGCTTCTCGGGCACATTTCCCAGCGACCGAGACACCTGGGACTTCACTGGAAGGTAACAAGGCTTTTTGCAAGTTAAAAGAGTTTTCCAAATTTTTGTTTTCAAAAACACTGAAGGAAGTCCTAATTGAGTTTTCAACTTATGGATCATAAAAAAACGATTTTTGATAATATATTATCATATGATAATTTGGCATGTGATTTTTGGCATATAGTTGGGGAAGGGTCAAAGAACTGAATGATATTGCTAGATATTAAAAAAAAACCCACTGAACTCCTACTCCCATCTGTCTATTAACATGAGCAGTTTCTTAATCCTTGAACCTATTAAAAAATAAGAACATAGTTGTTACTGAAAATCCTGTCTCATTCTAGCAATAGGTAATATTCCTTCTGATCTCTAAACCCAACAGAAAAAAATCCATTTTTCAAATAACACTTTACCTTTTATGTTAATATTTTCATAAATTTTGTGATGTTTGTTGTCTTGATCATCTCACATACTAGTATTTTTAAGAATAACTTGATGCAAAGAAACTTTCAGTACTAAAGTCTTACGGTCACAGGACGTAAATTTTTAAATTTTAATTTTTATATGTATTTTTGTGATAGCAAAGTATGGTAGGGTATTCAATAAAAGACCTTCCAAGATAAAAAAAATTAAGTTAGGATAATATTCTAATAGGAATGGAAAAATGAGTTGAATTAAAGGAGCAAATGGAACTACAAACTTTTCAACTCAAGAGCTTGTTCTTCTATTTAAATCTCCATGTATTCTACTGGATACCTTTAAAAGAGTGATATAATAGTTCTACTTTAAAAAGTCAGTATTTATAATAGACCCTTTACATCTCTTATAATGATCTAACACTAATATTCTAGGACTCCAACATATTTAGTAAGCACAGGATGGCACACACACAAGCATCTCCTCAGACTCTCTGCCTCATCTGCCTCAGTTTCCAAAGTCACTATGCACACTCGAGACCTCACCTCTGGGTGAGCCCTGCTGGGAATCCTAAAGGGATAAGAAGAGGAAGAAAACGGGGAACACAGGACAATGGGGTTAGGAGATTAGAGCCCTCCAACAAAATGACAATGGGGGTAAGGCAATGAGGGACAATGCTTTCAGACTGCCAGCCAGTATCAGTATGAGCTCTGGGCTGGGACTCTGGTAGAGCTCCATCTCACAGAGATTTAGGATCGAATACCAGTTATGTAAAGTATTCATTTCATGTAGTATAACCCAACATTTGGTAACATGATCCTGTCCAATACAGATTGGGAAAATCTGAGTCTCCTTATTCTTTCTGGAAAAAAAGCAAAGCAAAATGTGTATGTATGTGGAAATAGAGGAGGGGGCAAAGCGAGCCTGGCTGGAGACTTTCCCTCATGATTAAGACAAAATTGTACCTAGACCATACCTGGCAGATTAAGCACTTACCATGAGTTCCTAGTATTTTGAATAACGATATTACACCATAAAAGTTTATCATTGCAAATGAGGGCCTTTAATTTCAGAGAAGTTGGGACCGGACACCAGTTCAGTTTAGAATTGTAAGGTCTTCGGCGGCAGGACCCTCACTGTCTGCCTGCTGAGCTGGTGTGCTCAAGTCCACAAGATACCAGGAAAAGCTACGGTTCAGTATCAGATTTCCTTGGCTACTTTTAAGACTCATTCTTATGCAATTCAGAAACTGGAAATGTGAAGCCAGGGAAAGAACAGGTTGAAGGGTCTGTACGTGGTTTTTGTAACTGAGATTTCCCCTCACAGAAGAGACGTGAAGTAGAGGGTGTGGATGGCTAAGTGTGACAGAATCACAAGAAGTGTAAAGGGGGATCAAAACAATCCTTCACCTTGAAGTTAAATATAACAAAGCCTATGGATACTAAAATGTTCTAAGTTTTGACCTATTTTCCTTTGGGGGGTAGAAGGAAGAAGATATGAAGGGATTGGTACCAAAAATTACTTTCAAAAGCTTATTCTAGTGATGGTATCTACACTTCTCTCTCAAGTTACACCACACCTTAGATGTCTACTGTTGCCCAACACTCACACCTTTGGATGGCTTCCTGTGCCTACGGGAGGGGGTCCTAGCACAGGGCCCAAAGCACAATACTTCTAAATGCTAGACAGTTTCCTTTCAGTCCACATTAATAAATATTCCTCTACAACGCTAGTCTCTTATAAGACCTCGGCAGAGAATGCTTTCCAAAAATATTATTTCCCCTGCAGTACTTTCTCTATGATTTTACTAAGTTCTATACATGTAAGTTTCAAAACATTCTTTGGTGTCCTTTCAACCCAAATAGCTCTGCTTTTATTTGCTTTATTTATGATTCAGTATGAGCGTTTATTGCACAAGTAAGTTCTGCACCTAAAATAAAAGCACACCACTCTTCTAGAGAAAGAGAGTATCTTTCAAAATTGGATTTTACCTCAAATGTTATGTAATAATGTTGCAAAAATGTTACGTTGGATTATACTTGTATATTGAGCCTATATAATCCAAGTTAATATTATTTCCCACATTTTAAAAGAACGGTTAGCCTCCATTTAGACCAGAAAGCTTGTGCTTGATATAAACTAGATGATTACTAGCCACGAGCCTGAGCACACTCATGACACCATCGCTGGATCTGACACCCAGTGAGACAGGAGATGGCAGGAGACCGACTCCAGCAAGACAATACAGAAAACTGTACTTTCCACGATGGCCAAAAAACTAAGCCACACCTGAGGTTTTCATACAAATTCTGTTCACCAAATAGCCTTAGGTGTAGGTAACCAATTCTACAGTAAGTGTGGGTTGCATCCATCAGCAGGTTGTAAAATCAGTTTAATGAGTTGGAATCAGCATTAATTTAGTAGCAAACATCATTTGTTGTAATAATGAGTATTCCTTTCATGAAACTGGCTTTAATTTTAAACATACATATATACATGTTTGCATACTGGATCACAATGGCAAATATATTTACTAAGGGTTTGAAAAATATCGATTCTGTAGAATGTAAGTATTTTTGCCCTAAGGATTCCAGTTCCAAACAGACAAGTATTATCAAAATCTTATTTAAGAATATATACATTTGTCTACTTTGGTTTCTCCTAATGAGCCTTAATATAATCAAAATAGGATTGGAGCCTAGGCATTTGGATTCTCTGCTCTGATTACCTACTGATAATATTGAGCCTTAGGCTAAAGCTGGGACTATCCTAGCCATTTAATGTAAATTATCTATCTCTCAATACACCTATAAGGTACAAATCACTCTCCTAACTTTACACAGGTGGAAACACTACTCAGGGAAGGGGGGCAGCTGGCCGGGGGTCTCAGACAGGAAGCTGCAAGGCGGGCACAACACCCATCATCCGGCTGCAGAGTTCGGCTGACTTACTCTCCGCGCAGGAGAACCAGAAAAGATTTCTTTCAAATTAATGCTTCTGGGATTAGCTCCTTGGAAATGACACTTAGGAAGTCCCAGATGACATTACCCCATGCAGGGACATGAGGAAAATGCCACAGTGGACACATCACCAGCTGAGCAGATTTCACACATCAGAATGAAAATGTTTAGAGAGTGACTGCTCAGTGCAGGGAAAGGTCTTGCATACTCCCAGGTTACACACTAAACTGCAAAATTTAAAAAGGTAATGTCCAGACAGGTTGTTTAACAGCTTAGGACTCAGATATGTTTCTAAATTTCCTTCATTCAAGTTGGTCAAAGGTCATGCTGGAAGAATTGGATCTTTACTCAGAATTCTAGCCTGACTGACATCAGGGTGGTGATGTAGAGTCTATTTTAAAGGGAATCCAAGGACTTATATAACAGTAAATTTTGCCATTTGCTGCCCTCCCTCAAAATATCAGATCTAACTATGCAGAGACACATTCCAAATATCTAATGTACTACACTTCAAAATCAATGTACAAAAATTTCTCTGCACAGAGATGTGTAAGTGAAATTATATTCTACATTATGGGGCTTCTGTTCTTTCTGAGGGAATTTCTGGATAATGCTATGGGGAAATACAAATGTGGTGTGACAGCAGGAAAAGAGTATTTTCTTTTCCTATTTCCTTACAATGAAGAGTCACATTAAAGCCATATTAAATAGCATAAAGAGTGGTTCAAATTTTGTCAGGAAAACCTAATATAAGACTCCTCCCAATTTCCGATTCTCAAAAGTTTCCAAAAACATGGTTGTGTACCACTTTTATGCCAACAGTAAGGCTCCCTTCCAAGGGATATGCAATGAAACACATATTTGCTTGATGGCATATTATAAAATTGATAGTTAATTTACCATTCCAATACATTTTCTGAGGATGCTCCAGATACTGAAGTCATTTCTGGAAAACATAGGGGAGGGCAAGCTTGTTCTGAAAAAATAAGAGAAAAATAAAGATTTAATTTTAATGCCATTAACATTGCGAAGGAAAAGCTATTGCCATTAATAAGAGCCTTAAAAATGTACATGTACAGAGACACCTTAAAAATATGCATGGTTGTAGACAGACTAAAACAGGCTGTACCTCTGTTTCCTATTTCGACCCCTGAAAAGCTTCACAGCAGATCAACTGGCCCTATGTTTTCAGTACTGTTCTAACCTGAATTCTTCTAGCACTACCCCATTGGTGTCCACCAGCTGTGTGGACCACCTCAGAAGTACACTGTCCTTTCACGTGCTGGCACATCTGACCCTGTTGTTTGGTTCAAGACACACCTACCATATTCTGATACTTAGTAAATCATTTTACTCTAGCTGCTAAATAATATGAACAAAATGCTATCACTGAGCCTAGCTTACGGTGATGAAGTTATGGAAAATGCAGATAAACTGTAGAAGTCCCAGTGAAATCCAGGCACAGCATCGTGCGTTAGTATTTTCCCAAAGACAGTGGCATTGAACAAAACTGAGCAGCTCTGGATATGCTGGAAAACCCCTTAAAAATTAACCTCTACAGAAGGAGCATTTACAAAGCCTCTGCAGGGGGTGGGAAGTAAGCAGCAGGACAGCAGCTGTAGTAGCATCGTGTCTGTGGCCTAGGTGACAAGCACATCAGGGTTCAGCTACCCAGAGGCCAGGACTGGCCGGCCGGAAGCCGAGCCCACTTGCACAGTGGCTGCATGACCACCCGGAGGCGGGGCAGGTGCCCTGACCGACTTCCTAAAACACCGTCATGACAATGCATTCTTTCCCGATGGACTGTGGCCAGGAACAGTGGTTTTCCAGTTGCTGTTTGAAATATGCCCACGTAACTATGGAATGGGAAAATATTAAGCAAAAATAGTTTATCTTCTAAAGAACTTCTAGTGTATAAACTGAATTAATTTCAATTATAGAAGTTAATAGAATTTTAAGTTTTTTAGTAAATAGTATTTTTAAATCCTTCATGTTAATATTCTTCTTTTTCTCTTTTGGGACACACACTTCCAATTTGTCAGGTTTCTCATCTAACTAGTCTGCTAGGTAAGCAGCCACAGGTGGTATTTAAATCATATTCTCTACAATCCAAGACTATGAATTCTGTGACGTGAACAACAGAACCTAGGGATAAAATCTCTGCCTGTATCTACCATTGCATGTATAACACAGGTTTGGAGGTGCATGTAAACTAACATTTCCATCTTTTATATATGAAAAAGTGAGTCAGAAAATTTAACAGATGCTTGAAATAAGCCTTGTGAAGACTGAATGAAGGGCTGTACATCAAATGCATAGGTGTGTATTACTCTTCTGATTAAAGGCAAGAGAAGAAAAAATTTGTTGGAAACGAGCAGAAGAATCCAAGCTTTTGAAAAATTTCTCAGTTTAGAAATCATCACAGACTTGCCAGCCAAGAACCCCACCTCACAATATTGTATCATCATCGTTATGGATATAATTCTTTGTGGTGTTTTATGAAAAGACAGTCTACTCCTTTATGAGACCAAATCACCTGCTATATTAATTATCTATTTTAGAACACAACCAGAAAGAGGTGAAAGAATTATGAAGGGCCATCACAAAATTCATGCTATTTTCCTGTGTCGGACACACAGAGCTAAACCCAAACCCTCCTTGAGATCACACTGTGCTGCAAACGCAGCAGGAGCAGCAAGGGAAACATCAGCCTACAGGACAAGCACACAGAGATGGTGACACAGTAAATGACCTCAGGACCGCTGACCTTGGTCTAAGTCAACAGCATGATGAGGCTGGTAAAACGGCGGGTGCCACTTCAGAGAGTCAGGAGAACAGCAGCCAGAACGTTCCCAGGGGCAACTCTGCCCTGATCAGGCCAGAGCCTGGATTCAGGTTCAGATGCCACTGTTCAAAGGAACCTTAACACCCCAACTCTGGGGGACTTGCCGGAGGCTCCGCAAAAGTGTCTGGAAGACATGCCTTATAAGCAATAGACGAAGGAAATGCAGTCCAAATGAAAGAAGAAACTCAAGGGCTGGAGCAGAGTGGGCATGACAGAGGTCTTGGGGCTTTAGGGGCCAGGGCCAGGTGTGGGAGGAGTATTAACATCCCCAGAAACCCACCCTCGCCACCAGCCATGTTCCCTAGGCACCTCTGCGGGCTTTGTTTTTCTCCACAATACTGATCAATGTGGGACATGCTCCTGAGTATGTGCTATGTTCCCCAAACGGTATGGAAGCTTCCTGAGAATTCATGTTTTATCTGCTGTTGTGTCCCTATTGCCTAGAACAATGCCTAACACAGAGGAGTTAAGTATTTATTGAACGAAGTTTGGAATTTATAAGGTCTTTTAGCAGACATGACCTCTTTCACAAAGAATTTGGCTTCATTTGTGCTACTGAAGAGATTAGGAGTGGGACCACTGGTGGACGTCACAGGACGGCTGGTCTAAAGGCCTGTCTTATGATTAATTCCTAGATGGGAGAAAAGAGATTCTCATTAAGGAAGGATTTCAGAGGCTGGAGGGTCCTTTCCATCACGGCCCAGAAAGGCATTCCTGCCCCGGATGAGAAGTTGGCCTAAATCAGCTACGCGAGGGATGTTGCCCAACAGGCTACAGGGAACGGGACAGACCACCAGGAAGAATGATGTGGCCCCAAATGTCAGCAGTGTCAAAGGTGAAAACCCCCAATAAAAATACGAGCATTTCATATGCAATTTTAAACATTGTGGTGACTACATTAAAAAAGGAAAAGGAGGAAGATAAATTCATTTCGGTAATATACTTTATCTGGGAGTAATTTCCCCTTTGATTTACAAGAAATCACATACGGCATAGGAGAAAACAGCACCTCTGTGCAGCACACAGCAGCCCCCGGGAGATCCACTGAGCGGGGCACCCAAAGCAGACGGCCTGGACTGGGAAGGAGGCAGCTGAGCTGTGGCGGCGGTGGAGGCAGAGACGGCGGAGGAGGCAGCGGCCAGCGCACCTTCCCAGCAGAGGGGCGAAGGGGGAAGCGGTTAGTGGGGGGTCTGCCCACCCTCACGTGCTGCAGCTTGAGGGGCCAGCTGTGACCTCTGAGGAGAGATCGCAGTGGCTGGGGGAGGGAAAGGCAAGGCAAGTAGGTAGACAGAAGGAAAGTATCCCCTGCTGTCTGCCCTGGGAGCCAAGAGGACTGACGGCCCACAGACCTCTAGGACCACTCCCCCTCGCCCCCAGCTTGAAGATCCCCCTACTGGGTCACGAGCACACCCAAAGCCCCAGACGCTAAATACAGATGTGCCCTTGCTTTGCTGTCACCCTTTGCTTTTCATTTATTTATTTTTTAATGGGTGTATTCCCAACTTTAGTGCTGAGTCACCTCTGGAAAGAGAAACCAAAAATTTGTGCTGTAGCGCCACCTTCTGGAAAGCAAAAGGAAGGCTCCTAACTACCAACCTGTTGAATTGTTAGAATCAAAGTAAACAAAGCCTTGTGCTTACCTACATAAGAACGGTGTTTACTACTTCAAATGTGAGGGCAGAGGCACTTCTCACCAAAAGCCATAAAATAACAGTGGAGAGAGTGGGCATCCCTGTCTTGTTCCCGATCTTAGATGAAAAGCTTTCAGCGTCCCGCCGTTAAGTATGATGTTAGCTGTGGGTTTGTCATATATAACCTTTATGATGTTGAGGTACTTGCCGTCTATACCCATTTTGTTGAGAGTTTTAATCAGGAATGGATGCTGAATTTTGTCAAATGCTTTTTCAGCATCTATGGAGATGATCATGTGGTTTTTGTTCTTCTTTTTGTTGATGTGGTGGATGGTGTTGATGGATTTTCGAATGTTGTGCCATCCTTGCATCCCTGGGATGAATCCCACTTGATCATGGTGTATGATCCTCTTGATGTATTTTTGAATTCGGTTTGCTAATATTTTGTTGAGTATTTTTGCATCTACGTTCATCAGGGATATTGGTCTGTAATTTTCTTTTTTGGTGAGGTCTTTGCCCGGTTTTGGTATTAGAGTGATGCTGGCTTCATAGAATGAGTTTGGAAGTATTCCCTCCTCTTCTATTTTTTGGAAAACTTTAAGGAGAATCGGTGTTATTTCTTCTCTATATGTCTGGTAGAATTCAGAGGTGAATCCATCAGGCCCGGGGTTTTTGTTCTTGGGTAGTTTTTGATTACCAATTCGATTTCGTCGCTGGTGATTGGTCTGTTTAGTTTTTCTGTTTCTTGCTTGGTCAGTCTTGGAAGGTTGTATTTTTCTAAGAAGTTGTCCATTTCTTGTATGTTTTCCAGCTTGTTAGCATATTCTCATAATATTCTCTTATGATTCTTTGTATTTCTGTGGGGTCCGTCGTGATTTTTCCTTTCTCATTTCTGATTGTGTTTATGTGTGTAGATTCTCTTTTTCTCTTAATGAGTCTGGCTAGGGGTTTATCTATTTTGTTTATTTTTTCAAAGAACCAGCTCTTGGTTTTATTGATTTTTTCTATTGTTTTATTCTTCTCAATTTTATTTATTTCTTCTCTAATCTTTATTATGTCCCTCCTTCTGGTGACTTTGGGCCTCATTTGTTCTTCTTTTTCCAATTTCAGTAATTGTGTCTTTAGACTCTTCATTTGGGAATGTTCTTCCTTCTTTAAATAGGCCTGGATTGCAATATACTTTCCTCTTAGAACTGCCTTTGCTGCGCCCACAGAAGTTGTGGCTTTGTGTTGTTGTTGTCATTAGTCTCCATATATTCTTTGATTTCTGTTTTGATTTGGTCAACCCATTGATTAATTAGGAGAGTGTTGTTAAGTCTCCATGTATTTGTGAGCCTTTTTGATTTCTTTCTAAAATTTATTTCTAGTTTTATACCTTGGTGATCTGAGAAGTTGGTTGGTAGGATTTCAATATTTTTGAAATTACTGAGGTTCTTTTGTGGCCTAGTATGTGGTCTATTCTGGAAAATGTTCCATGTGCACTTGAGAAGAATGTGTATCCTGTTGCTTTTGGGTGTAGAGTTCTGTAGATGTCTGTTAGGTCCATCTGTTCTAGTGTGTTGTTCAGTGCCTCTGTGTCTTTACTTATTTTCTGTCTGGTTGATCTGTCCTCTGGAGTGAGTGGTGTGTTGAAGTCTCCTAAGATGAATGCATGGCTATTTCCTCCTTTAATTCTGTTAGTATTTGTCTCACATATGCTGGCGCTCCTGTGTTGGGTGCATATATATTTATAATGGTTATATCTTATTGTTGGACTGACCCCTTTATCATTATGTAATGTCCTTTTTTATCACTTGCTACTTTCTTCGTTTTGAAGTCTATTTTGTCTGATACAAGTACTGCAACACCTGCTTTTTTCTCCTTGTTGTTTGCATGAAATATCTTTTTCCATCCCTTCAGTTTTAGTCTGTGTATATCTTTGGGTTTGAGGTGAGTTTCTTGTAGGCAGCATATAGATGGGTCTTGCTTTTTTATCCATTCTGTTAACTCTGTGTCTTTTGATTGGTGCATTCAGTCCATTTACATTTAGTGTGATTATTGATAGATATGTACTTATTGCCATTGCTGGCTTTAGATTCGTGGTTACCAAGGGTTCAAGGGTTGCTTCTTTACTATCTAACAATCTAACTTAACTTTCCTGTTAAGTTATTGTAAACACAGTCTGATGTTTCTTTATTTCTCTCCCTTCTTATTCCTCCTCCTCCATTCTTTCTATAATAGGTGTTTTATTCTTTGCCTTTAGTTAGTATTTGGATGGTCTGCTTTCTTTGCTATGATTTTATTTTCTCTGGTGACATCTTTTTAGCCTTAGGTGTGCTTCCATCTAGAGCAGTCCATTTAAGATATCCTGTAGTGGTGGTTTATGAGAGCAAACTCTCTTAACTTTCGTTTATCTGGAAATTGTTTAATCCCTCCATCATATTTAAATGATAATCGTGCTGGATACAATATTCTTGGTTCGAGGCCCTTCTGTTTCATTACGTTAAATATATCATGCCATTCTCTTCTGGCCTGTAAGGTTTCTGTTGAGAAGTCTGATGATAGTCTGATGGGTTTTCCTTTGTAGGTGATCTTTTTTCTCTCTCTAGCTGCCTTTAATACCCTGTCTTTATCTTTGATCTTTGCCATCTTAATTATTATGTGTCCTGGTGTTGTCTACCTTGGGTCCCTTGTGTTGGGAGATCTATGAGCTTCGGTGGACTGCGAGACTACTTCCTTCCCCAGTGAGGGAAAGTTTTCAGCAATTAGTTCTTCAAAGACACTTTCTATCCCCTTTTCTCTCTCTTCTTCCTCTGGTACTCCTATAATGCAAATATTATTCCATTTGGATTGGTCACACAGTTCTCTTAATATTCTTTCATTCCTAGAAATCCTTTTATCTCTCTCTGCCTCAGCTGCTCTGTACTCCTGTTCTCTGTTTTCTATTCCATTAACAGTCTCTTGCATCTCATCCATTCTGCTGTTAAGCCCGTCGATCGCTTGTCTGATTTCTGCATTGTCTTTCCTCAGTTCCCTCACTTCCTCCCTCAGCTCTTGCACATTTCTCTGTAGGTCCATCAGCATGGTTATGACTTTCATTCTGAATTCTTTTTCAGGAAGACTGTGCATTTCCATCCCTTCAGACTCCCTCTCTGGGGTTGTCTGGTTGATTTTGGTCTGAACCATATTCCTCTGTCTTTTCATGGCTATAGAATTGGTCACTGATAGTTGCCATGTATGTCAGCTGGGCTCTTTAAGACTTTAAAAAGAGAAGAAAAAAAAAGAGAAAAAAGAAAGAAAGAAAGAAAAAAAGAAAAAAGAAAGAAAAGAAAAAACAAAAACAAAACAAAAAACAAAACAAAAAAAAAAAATGCCCACCGGACGTAGATTCTGTGGGAATGCTCTAGGTGGCGCTATTGCCCCACTATTCCACAGCTGTGACTGTGCCGCTCCACAGGGCCCTTTATCGCTCTGGCAGGGGTGGGAACGAATAGGAGGCTGTTGATCTCAGTGAGAAGTGTAAGTATGGCTATGCTTCCTCAGTCGCCAACTAAGGCGTCTGAAACTCCCCAGGACTCCCAGCCTGCTGGGCTGAGTGTGCTGGGGCGATCCGGCTCCTCCGCTGGGCTCCTGTCTCTTTAAGACCGCTGAAGAAAGTGCACGCTTTTTTTTTCCGTCCCGAGAGCCGGCTGCAAGCACCCTGGAGCGTTCCCCCCTCAGATCCTGCCCCTCTGTCTCTCCAATCTCCGCTGCACTGCGCAATGTGGGTCAGCGCTCCCCGTGCGCATCACCAGGGCTGGCTACTTCGCGGGGTGTACTTCCACTCCCTCCCGGCTCTGAATCCTCTCCTCCCACCGGTGCGCTGGGGTGGGGGAGGGCTCGGGTCCCGCCGGGTCGCCGCTCCGTATCTTACCCGCCTCTTGGGGTGCCGAGTGCTCTCGGGTGTAGCTGAACGCTGTGCGCTTTCCTGTGTATTCTCGTCTCTCTTTTAGGAATAGATGTATTTGCTGTGTTTTCGTAGATAAATATAGTGTTGGGAGGAGATTTCTGCCGCCCTGCTCACACCGCCATCTTCCCGGAAGTCGAGAACTGAGATTTTTCAAAAGTCAAGAAAAAGCCTATGAGAAATACCTGATTCCACAGGAAAAGCCAACATAGAAAAATGGGTACCCCAGAAGGCGAAGAGAGAAGGGAGCAGAGAGCATATTTAAAGAACCAATAACTAAGAACTTCCAAAGTGTGGGGAAGGAACTAGATCTGTAAGTCCATGAAGCTAACAGAACAGCTTATTATCTCAAGGCAAAAAGACCTTTTCTAAGACACATCATATTAAAACTCTCAAAGTCAACAATAAAGATCTCAAAGGCAGCCAGGGTAAAAAGACAGTAAGCTACAAATGTATCTTCATTAGGCTGTCAGCAGATTTCTCAGCAGAAGCCCTACAGCTCAGGAGACAGCAGAATGACATGTTTAAAATACTGAAGGATTAAAAACTGCCAGCCAAGAATATTCAATCTGGCGAAGTTATCCTTCAGATATGAACGAGAAATAAAAGCTTTCACAGAAAAACAGTTCAGTACACTTCCTTACAAGAAATGTTGAAAACAACTTTTCAAGCTGAAAGTAAAAGACAGAAAAGTACACAAAACTCTGATTAAGGTGACTGGTAGTCAATCAGAATTAGAATATTGTAACTATTTTTTAGAGTAGTTAGGAATCTTAATTATGGTAAAAAAGTTAAAGGAAAGGAGCACTAACAATAACTATAGCTACTACGACTTGATAAAAAAAACCACAGTGTAAAAAGAGGTAATTTGTGAGATTAAAAAAATAAATGAAGAGAGTAAAAGGATAGAACCTTTATAGGCAAATGAAAATAAATTGCTATCAACAGAAAAAGGACTATTTTATCTATGAGATGTCTTATGTAAACCTCAAATAAACCACACAACTAAAATCTAGAGCAAAGACATGAAACAAACAAACAAAAATAGTGGGGGAGAGGCTAAGCAAAAGGAAAAACACCAACTTACAAAGGTAACAGAAACAAAAGGAAAAAGAAACAATGGAGATACAAAATAACCAGAAGGCAAAAGATGAAAGGGCAGTAATAAATCCACATTTTAATCACGCTAAATGTAAATGGATCAAACTCAACCATCAAAAGGCACAGAATGGCTGAATGGATTAAAAAAACAAAACCCAACTAACTATATGCTGCCTATAGGTGATTCATTTCACCTCCAGAGACACACATAGGCTCAAAGTGAAAGGACAGAAGATGATATTCCAAAGAAACAGAAATGAAAAGAAGGTGGGCACAGCCATACTTTTATCAAACAAAATAGACTTCAAACCAAAAATAGAATCAAGAGACAAAGAAAGTCATTATATAACGATAAAGGGGTCAACACATAAAAAAAAATCTATCATAAATATATATGGTCCCAACACCCGAGCACTTAAATATATTAAGCAATTAATAGTAGATTTAAAGAAGAAACAGACAACAATAATTGTAGGGACTTCAATACCTTACTATCAGAAATGGGTAGATTGTCCATATGGAAAATAAACAAGGAAATGCTGGAATTGAACCATATTTTAGAACAAATAGACTTCATAGACATATAAAGAACATTCTGTCCAGGAGAAGCAGAATACACATTCTCCTCAAGTACACACGAAAAGATAGGTCATAGGATAAGTCATATAATAGGCCACAAAACAAATCTTAGTAAATTTAATAAAAGTGAAATCATACCATCTTCTCTGACCATAATAGTATGAAACAGGAAACCAACAGCAAAAGGAAAGTGAGGCTATATCCAAATATGTGGAAACTGAACAATACACTTCTGAACAACCACTGGGTCGAGGAAAAAAAAAGGAAATAAAAAATTATCCTAAAACAAATGAAAATGAAAACATATTAAATATTGTAACATGCAGCAAAAGCAGTTCTGAGAGGAAAGTTTATAGTCATTAACTCATTAAGAAATCAGAAAGATCTCAAATAACCTAACTTTATACCTCAAGGAACTACAAAAAGAACAAATTAAATCCAAAGTTAGCAGAAGAAAGGAAATAACAAGGATAGGAGTGGAAATAAACAAAATAGAGACTATAAAAACAATAGAAAGAATCAATGAAATTAAGAGCCGGTTCTTCACAAAGATAAACAAAATTGACAAACCTTCAGCCACACTAAAAAAAAAGGAAAGTATATACAAATAAAATTAGAAATAAAAAGGAGACATTACAACTCATTAACTACAGAAAGACGTGAATCTTAAGACACTTGTACAATTATATGGCAATAAATTATATAAACCAGAAATGGATACATTTCTAGAAACACACAACTTACCAAGACTGAATAAGGAAGAAACAGAAAATCTGAACAGATCAATAACAGGAGATTGAATCAGTAATCAAAAAAACTCCGAACACAGAAAATTCCAGGCCCAGGTAGCTTCACTGGAGAATTCTACCACATATTTAAATAAGAACTAAAACCAATCTTCCTTAAACTCTTCCAGAATATCAAGGAGGAGGGAATACTTCCAAACTCATTCTACAAAGTAAGCATTGCTTTGATACCAAAGCCAGGTAAGTATACCATAAGAAAAGAAACTATAGACCAATATCCCTGGTGAATATAGATGCAAAAATTCTCAAAAAATATCAGCAATCTTACTTAAAGAACACATTAGAAGGATTATACACAATGACCAAGTGGAATTTATCCCTGGGATATAAGGATGGTTCAACATATGCACAGCAATTGACGTAATATATCACATCAGCAAAATGAAAGATAAACCACATTGATCATCTCAATAGAGACAAAGAATTGGACAAAATACAGCATCTGTTCATGATAAAAACTCTATGAGACTAGATACACACCTCAACATAATAAAGGCTGTTTTACAACAAACCCACAGCTAACATCATACTCAATGAAGAGAAACTGAAAGTGTTTCCTCTAAGATCAGGAACAAGGCAAGGATGCCTATTCTCACCACACCTATTCAATATAGTACTGGAAGTCCTAGCTAGTGCAATTCAGCAAGATAAAGAATTAAAAGACATCCAAGGTGGAAAGGAAAAAGTAAAACTGTCATTATTTGCTGAATATGATCCTATATATACATAGTCCCCCAAAAATTAGTAAAAAAAAAAGTCAGAATTAATCAATGATTTCAGTTAAGTGGCAGGATACAAAATTGACACAGAAATCAACTGCATTTATCCTAATGATGAAGTACTTGAAAAAGAAACCCATCATATTCACAATGACATTAAAAACAATAAAATACTCAAAGCTATCTACACATGCAGGGCAATCCCTATCAGAACACCAAAGGCATTCCTCACAGAAATAGAAGAAACCATCCTACAATTTATTTGGAACCACAAAAGACCCCCAAAATCCAAAGTAGTATTGAGAAAAAACAACAAAGCTGGAGGATATCACACATCCAGATTTCAAACTATACTACGAAACCATAGTATTAAAAACAGTATGGTACTGGCACAAAGACAGACATATCAACCAACAGAACAGAAAGAGAGCCCATAATTAAACCTTGGCACATACTAGTCAACTAATATTCAACAAGGCTTCCAAGAATACCCAACAAGGGAAGGATAGTCTCTTCAACACACGGAGCTGGGAAAACTGGAGAAACACATGTGGAACAATACAATTGGATCCCTATCTTACACCACTCACAAAGTTAACTCAAAATGGATCAAAGACTTAAACATAAGACCTGACCCCACAGAATTCCGAAATGAAAATAATTTGCAAAAAACAAATGAAAAAACCAACAAATGGGACTACATCAAACCCAAAAGCTCCACAAGGAGCAATTAACAAAATGGAAGGACAATCTACAGAGAAGGGGTTAATATCGAAAAATATATAAAGAACTAAGTCAACTCAGTAACAAGAACAGTAATAATAATACTAGATTAAAATATGGAAAGAACTAGACATTTCTCCAAAGAGGACATAAAAATGGCTAACAGACACATGAAAAGATACTCAACATCACTAATCACCAGGGAAATGCAAATTCATGAGTTACCACCTCATACCTGCTAGATAGGGTACCATCAAGAAGAGACAGCAGGTGCTGGTGAGGGTGTGGTGGAAAGGGAGCCCTCGGGACCTGTTGGTGGAAGGTAAATTGGTCCAACCACTATGGAAAACAACATAGAGCTTCCTCAAGAAAAAAATAAAAATAAATCTACAGTATGATCCAGTAATCCCACTTCTGGGTATAAACCTAAATGAAATGAAAACAGGATTTCAATAAGATACATGCATTCCCATGTTTATTGAAGCATTAATGACAATAGTCAAGATAGGGAAACAAACCAAATGCCCATCAACAGATGAATGGATAAAAATGATGTGGTATACATACACACCGGAGTATCATTCAGCTAAAAGAAAGGAAGCTATCCTCCCATTTGCAACAACATGGATGATGGACCTCGAGCACATTATGCTAAATGAGGTAAGTCAGACAAAGCCAAGTACTATATGATATCATGTATAGGTAGAATCTAAAGAAGTTAAACCTATTAAAACAAAAAAAAAAAACAGTAAAATGGTGGTTACCAGGGAATGGAGGGGCAGTGGGTTAAGAAGTGATGGTGGGGTTCCACAAAGATGGTGGCGTGAGCAGGGTGGCGGAAATCTCCTCCCAAAACTATATAAATCTATGAAAATACAGCAAATACAACTACTCCTAAAAGACAGACCACAATTTACAGCACAGCGCACAGCCTGCATCGGTACCTGAGAGGGCTTGGCACCCAACAAGGCGGGTAAGATATGGAGCCGCGTCCTGGTGGGACCCAAGCACTCCCCCACCCCAGCGCACAGGCAGGAGGAAAGGATTCAGAGCCGGGAGGGAGTGGAAGTACAGGCCCGAGAAATAACCAGCCCCGGTGATCTGCGCCGGGAGCGCTGACATACATCGCACAGGGCATTGGATACTGGAGAGGCAGAAGGTGCAGGTTTTGAGCTGGGAACGCGCCTGGGTCCATGCAGCCGGTGCCCCGGGACAACAGAAAAGCGTGCGCTGTTTTTAGCGGTCTGGAGAGGCAGGGGGCGCAGCAAGGGAACACGATAACCCCGGCACGCTCAGCCCAGCAGGCTGGGAGTCCTGAGGAATTTCAGACACCTTGGCCGGCGACTGGGAAAAGGTGTAGCCACACTGAAACTTTACATAGAGAACAGCAGCCTCCCATTCATTCCCGCTCCAGCCAGACCTACAAAGGGTGGCGCGGCCGCGGCTGCAGAATAGTGGAGCAATAGTGCCACCTACAGCATCCTTACGGAATCCACTCTGGGTGGGCGTTTTTGTTTGTTTTTTCCCTTTCTTTTTTTCTATCTCTTTTTTTTCTCTTCCTTCTCTTCTTTTTTTTGTTTGTTTTTTCTTGTTTTATTTTTAGTCTTAAAGAGCCCAGCTGACATAGGTGGCACCTACTACTGACCACTTCTATCACCATGAAAAGACAGAGGAATATGGTACAGGCAAAGATCACCCAGACCCAGACAACACCTGAGAGGGAAACCTGAAGGGACAAAAATGCACAATCTTCCTGAAAAAGAATTCAGAATAAAAGTCATAACCATGCTGATGGATCTACAGAGAAATATGCAAGAGCGGATGGACGAAGCGAGGGAAGTGAGGAAAGACAATGCAGAAATGAGACAAGCCATCAACGGGCTTAGCAGCAGACTGGAGACGATGCAAGAGATGGTTAATGGAATAGAAACCAGAGAACAGGAATACGGAGCAGCTGAGGCAGAGAGAGATAAAAGGATCTCTAGGAATGAAAGAATATTAAGAGAACTGTGTGACCAATCCAAACGGAACAATATTCGCATTATAGGAGTATCAGAGGAAGAAGAGAGAGAAAAAAGGATAGAAAGTGTCTTTGAAGAAATAATTGCTGAAAACTTCCCCATGCTGGGAAGGAAATAGTCTCGCAGTCCATGGAAGCCCACAGATCTCCTAACACAAGGGACCCAAGGAAGACAACACAAAGACATATAATAATTAAAATGGGAAAGATCAAAGATAAGGACAGAGTATTAAAGGCAGCTAAAGAGAGAGAAAAAAGATCACCTACAAAGGAAAACCCATCAGACTATCATCAGACTTCTCAACAGAAACCTTACAGGCCAGAAGAGAATGGCATGACATATTTAATGTAATGAAACAGAAGGGCCTTGAACCAAGAATATTGTATCCAGCATGAATATCATTTAAATATGACGGAGGGATTAAACAATTTCCAGACAAGCGAAAACTGAGAGAATTTGCCTCTCATAAACCACCTCTACAGGACATCTTAAAGGAACTGCTCTAGAGGGGAGCACACCTAAGGATAAAAAGATGTCACCAGAGAAAATAAAATCATAGCAAAGAAAGCAGAACATCCAAATACTAACTAAAGGCAAAGAATAAAACACCTAGTATATAAAGAATGGAGGAGGAAGAATAAGAAGGGAGAGAAATAAAGAAACATCAGACTGTGTTTACAATAACTTAACAAGAAAGTTAAGTTAGATTGTTAGATAGTAAAGAAGCAACCCTTGAACCTTTGGTAACCACGAATCTAAAGCCATCAATGGCAATAAGTACATATCTATCAATAATCACCCTAAATGTAAATGGACTGAATGCCCCAATCAAAAGACACAGAGTAAGCAATCCTGAGAAGGAGGAATAAAACAGGGGGAATTACACTCCCTGATTTCAAGCTCTACTACAAAGCCACAGTAATCAAGACAATTTGGTATTGGCACAAAAACAGACCCACAGACCAGTGGAACAGAATAGAAAATCCAAACATTAACCCAAACATATACAGTCAATTAATATTTGACAAAAGTGCCTTGGATATACAATGGGGAGATGACAGCCTCTTCAGCAGCTGGTGTTGGAAAAACTGGACAGCTACATGTAAGAGAATGAAACTGGACTACTGTCTAGCCCCATACACAAAGGTAAACTCAAGGTGGATCAAAGACCTGAATGTAAGTCATGAAACCATAAAACTCTTAGAAAAAAACATAGGCAAAAATCTCCTGGACATAAACATGAGCGACTTCTTTATGAACATATCTCCCCGGGCAAGGGAAACAAAAGCAAAAATGAACAAGTGGGACTATATCAAGCTGAAAAGCTTCTGTACAGCAAAGGACACCATCAGAGAACAAAAAGACATCCTACAGTATGGGAGAATATATTCATAAATGACGTATCTGATAAAGGGTTGACATCCAAAATATATAAAGAACTCATGCACCTTAACAAACAAAAAGCAAATAATCCAATTAAGAAATGGGCAGAGGACATGAATAGACACTTCTCCAAAGAAGAAATTCAGATGGCCAACAGGCACATGAAAAGATGCTCCACATCACTAATCATCAGAGAAATGCAGATTAAAACCACAATGAGATATCACCTCACACCAGTGAGGATGGCCAACATCCAAAACACAAACAACAACAAATGTTGGCGAGGATGTGGAGAAAAGGGAACCCTCCTACACTGCTGTTGGGAATGCAAATTAGTTCAACCATTGTGGAAAGCAGTATGGAGGTTCCTCAAAAAACTCAAAATAGAAATACCATTTGACCCAGGAATTCCACTCCTAGGAATTTACCCTAAGAATGCAGCAACCCAATTTGAAAAGGACAGATGCACCCCTATGTTTATTGCAGCACTATTTACAATAGCCAAGAAATGGAAGCAACCTAAGTGTCCATCAGTAGATGAATGGATAAAGAAGATGTGGTACATATACACAATGGAATATTATTCAGCCATAAGAAGAAAACAAATCCTACCATTTGCAACAACATGGATGGAGCTAGAGGGTATTATGCTCAGTGAAATAAGCCAAGCCGAAAAAGACAAGTATCAAATGATTTCACTCATATGTGGAGTATAAGAACAAAGAAAAAAACTGAAGGAACAAAACAGCAGCAGACTCACAGAACCCAAGAACGGACTAATAGTTACCAAAGGGAAAGGGACTGGGGAAAATGGGCGGGAAGGGAGGGATAAGAGGGAAAAAGGGGCATTACGATTAGCAGATGTAATGTTGGGGGGGCACGGGGAGGGCAGTACAACTCAGAGAAGACAAGTAGTGATTCTATAGCATCTCACTACGCTGATGGACAGTGACTGTAATGGGGTTGGTGTGGGGGACCTGATGAAGGGGTAGTTTAATATCGTAATATTGCACATGTAATTGTAAATTAATGATAATAAAATAAATTATGTTAAAAAAAAAAAAAAAAAAAGAAAATCAACATGTACACAAAGCTAACAAGAAGACTGCCTTTTTCAAAGTAGAAATCCAAGGCTCCAGGGAATACTGGCGTCACCTACACGTTTTGAAACTTTACAGTTTTTGCTTCCCCCCTCAACACTAAAGCCATACCAAGAACCCCAGTAAAGTAAACATCTGTTTTTAAAATTTCTTCTTTCAAGAAACCCCTCTAAGTTTCGACATTACCACTGATGGGCAATACTAAATAGTCAGCGCAACAGGCCAGATGGAAAACAGGAAAAGTCAGGTGGTTGGCACTTAAAAGGAACTGCAATTAAGCAGTTGAAAGGGGGTTGGATCCGTGGTTTATTTTTGTTCCATTTAAACGAATCAAGTGAGGGACATAGCCTCTTGCAAGGAGGAAAGCCAGTCAAGCTCGACACTTTCCCCTCTCTGACAACCCGGGCTGGAGAGCCTGACTACTCCCTTTATTCAGTTTAATTGCTTTCTTTACTCTAATTTTCCCAGAGGTTGTATTCTATCGTGGTCCCCTCTCCCCGCCCTCGGGGGACAGAAAGAAATCTTTCTCCTTTTTTCACCATCTCCCATGTTTCCTCTAAGAGAAAGCAATTCTCTCCAGGAGGAGAAAGAAACCCTGTGCATACTTAGGATGGAGGAGGGCGAAGATGAGAGAGAAATTGGGGAGGAGGGAGGTGAGAGCTTGAGATTAGGGATGGTGGATGGAGAAGAGAGAATGCGAGAAGGAAAGAGGAAGCAAGAAGATGGCGGATGCCCAGCATCAACTCCAGGCTCCAAATCACGGGCGCTGTGCAAAGTGCTTTTCCAGGAGATGCACATGTGGCTCATTATAATATCTGACAATAGGCCACCCGGGTTCTCTCGCCAGGTCTCAGTCTCCCACAACCAAAACCCAAGTGTACCGCGAACAAAATCTTGTGGACGAATTCAAGCAGATAAGCACCTCCGAGGTGGCTGCGCGAGGCCAGTCCCGCTGCCTTACCTGGAAGGTGGACCAGAAGGTGGTGCGGGTCGCCCGTCCCCGCCGCGCGCGGACGGTGCGAGGCCCACGCGCCCTCTCGGTGCCGCCGCTCTCGGAGATGCAGACTGCACACAAAAGGGGTGTGTGGGCGTGGGTGCGTGGGAGCTTTTCCAGGGCCACCAGCTGGTCCCAGCTGGGTGCCCCCACCCGGCACACACCCCTTCGGGGCGCCGAGCCCCTCTGCGGAGCACCGCTCTGGGGCTGCCCAGATGCAGCCTCAAGTTGCCGTCGCGGAGTGCGGGCGCTGCCGCCGCTGCAGAAGGAGGTGGAGAGACACTGGGGGCAGGACTCAGTCTAGACCATCCCCACACTGCAGCTTCTCTAGGAATCCCTCCCGGGAGGAGGCGGCCGCCCCTCATCTCCCAGCCTGGCCACCTGATTGGTTCCACGGGGCACGCTGTGCCAGCCAGCCAATCCAGGGGCACTAATAATAGGTGGAGCCGCTCAGCCAATGGCGCCCATTCCAGTCCTGTTAGTGTCTCTCCATCCCCACAGCGGACAGGGACCTGAGGAAGGGGTTGAGGAGGAGCTCTGGGGGAGGGGGAAACCAAGACGGGGACAGATCCCAAGGAGACGCCGTCAAGGGCACCCGATAAACCCTCTAGGCGGGCGCAGGGATGCCCCACAACCTGTTCGGCAAGCCAAACGCACAGGAGAAGGAGACAGCATAATACAAAACTCCCTTTTTTTCTTTCTTACTTTTTTTTTTTCGCACTTTCAATCAGAACCTGCCTGATACTGAGCATGCCCAGACCGCAACAGCGCCCTAGGAGTTGGCGCGTGTGGTTGTGCAGCTGCGGCGTTCTGACAAGGTGGGAGCGAGGAAAGAGGGAGAAGTTTGTCTTTGGACATTTGACCCGGCGGAGTTGTGGCAGCGGAGCAGGACGGGGATAGGAAAGCATTCCCCCCGAGGTCCTCAAACTGAGCCCCAGGGCGGTGGCCCGCGGCTGCCGGAGGCTCATCACGCTGCTCCGCGGGGGCCGGGGATGGAGGCGCGGCCGGAACGGTCTGAGCCTCGCTGGGCGCCCGAGTCTCTCCGAGAAGGGTGCGGGCCCCGAGCCGCGGGCGGAGCTAGGTCCCGAGGTGGGCGGGCGCGACTCCACCCTGCAGTCCGCGGCCCGCGGTGGGGGGCACTGGGAGCGACCTACGTTTGCAGACTTGGGTCCAGCGCGGCGCTGCTGGGGATGCGGTTCCTGCCAGTCCCTCCCCGTGCCCCCGCCCTGGTCGGCGCGGCGACGACCGAAGCGTGGGTTCCCCCCTCCTGCCTCTCTTCCCTGAAGCTTTTCCCTTGTGCAAGCGGTGCTGACCTGATTCTCTCTAAGCTTTAGGGCAATTGGTAGCTGGGGGATACCGAGAAATACCACCCTGGGAGGTTCAGCGCGTGGGGGAAGGGATGCCGGCTGGGAACCCCAGCCCTGGGCAGCAGGGAGGAAGTCCATATTCTGCTCCACAGGTGAAAGAAAGGCTTTCAGAATGCAAAGAAATATTTCCCTTACTCAAAGAAGTATTTGCGTTTCTCACTAACCGTATTTTTTGTCCTTTGAACGTCTGGTTTGATTGGCTTAGAAACCCGAGCAGTTTGTGTAAACTTGGTCACCAGCTACAAATCAGAACTCTCTTAACTGAGTCCTCTATTTTACTGAAATTATTATGGTATCTCGGTAAGGAAATAAATAGCTGTTTCAATTCCCCAAACCCATCCACTTTGAACTGGAGATTCATTAACATTGGTTTGCAAAGGTAACTGTAGCAGGAATTCAATTAACAGTACCACATTTCTTCCAGTTTTTAATTAAACCTCTCCAATTTATGTAATGTTTAAGATTAAGATCCTTATTCTAAATATAGGGGAAAAGGACAACCTTGGTATAAACCAATCCTTTTAATGAAATACTTGTGTAATCCTCCAAAATTATAACTTTATATAAATATTTATTTTCCATTTTCTAAAATATTCCTCAAATCCTATTTCAGAATAGTTTCGTAGTTGGAGAAAGGAGATAATAGATGTTATTTTAAAATCAGTTTTAAGTATTTGATGAAGAAAAAGCAGGAGGTGAAGGTAGGAAAGACGAAAGAAAAAGAATCCATTACCACTCTAATACTGTTTTCAATTAAATGTCTTTGCATGAGAAGATTATTATAATTTCCAGCTAATAGACATCTTTATTCTAAAAATACTCCTAGGAATAAAACAAGAGGAATTACACTCCCTGACTTCAAGCTCTACTACAAAGCCACAGTAATCAAGACAATTTGGTATTGGCAAAAAAAACAGACCCACAGACCAGTGGAACAGAATAGAAAATCCAAACATTAACCCAAACATATACAGTCAATTAATATTTGATAAAGGAGCCTTGGATATACAATGGGGAGATGACAGCCTCTTCAGCAGCTGGTGTTGGAAAAGCTGGACAGCTACATGTAAGAGAATGAAACTGGACTACTATCTAGCCCCATACACAAAGGTAAACTCAAGGTGGATCAAAGACCTGAATGTAAGTCATGAAACCATAAAACTCTTAGAAAAAAACATAGGCAAAAATCTCTTGGACATAAACATGAGCAACTTCTTCATGAACATATCTCCCCGGGCAAGGGAAACAAAAGCAAAAATGAACAAGTGGGACTATATCAAGCTGAAAAGCTTCTGTACAGCAAAGGACACCATCAGTAGAACAAAAAGACATCCCACAGTATGGGAGAATATATTCATAAAAAACGTATCTGATAAAGGGTTGACATCCAAAATATATAAAGAACTCATGCACCTTAACAAACAGAAAGCAAATAATCCAATTAAGAAATGGGCAGAGGACATGAATAGACACTTCTCCAAAGAAGAAATTCAGATGGCCAACAGGCACATGAAAAGATGCTCCACATCGCTAATCATCAGAGAAATGCAGATTAAAACCACAATGAGATATCACCTCACACCAGTGAGGATGGCCAACATCCAAAACACAAACAACCACAAATGTTGGCGAGGATGTGGAGAAAAGGGAACCCTCCTACACTGCTGGTGGGACTGCAAATTAGTTCAACCATTGTGGAAAGCAGTATGGAGGTTCCTCAAAAAACTCAAAATAGAAATACCATTTGACCCAGGAATTCCACTCCTAGGAATTTACCCTAAGAATGCAGCAGCCCAATTTGAAAAGGACAGGTGCACCCCTATGTTTATTGCAGCACTATTTACAATAGCCAAGAAATGGAAGCAACCTAAGTGTCCATCAGTAGATGAATGGATAAAGAAGATGTGGTACATATATACAATGGAGTATTATTCAGCCATAAGAAGAAAGCAAATCCTACCATTTGCAACAACATGGATGGAGCTAAAGGGTATTATGCTCAGCGAAATAAGCCAAGCCGAAAAAGACAAGTATCAAATGATTTCACTCATATGTGGAGTATAAGAACAAAGAAAAACTACTGAAGGAACAAAACAGCAGCAGACTCACAGAACCCAAGAACGGACTAATAGTTACCAAAGGGAAAGGGACTGGGGAAAATGGGCAGGAAGGGAGGGATAAGGGGGAAAAAGGGGCATTACGATTACCAGATGTAATGTTGGGGGGCCCGGGGAGGGCAGTACAACTCAGAGAAGACAAGTAGTGATTTTATAGCATCTTACTACGCTGATGGACAGTGACTGTAATGGGGTTGGTGGGGTGGGACCTGATGAAGGGTAGTTTAAGAACCATAATATTGTGCGTGTAATTGTAGATTAATGATAATAAAATAAATTATATGTAAAAAAAATACTCCTAGCACACTCTCTAGATTCCAATAATTAAAAACTGCATGTTTTTAATAGCTTTATCTAATAGCTGCAGGTAGAAACAAATAAACTTATTTCAGAATAAATTGGTAAGTAGAATATGAATCCAGATTAGTTATCTCTGTTTCAGAGTCTGATCTCATCATCAATATTTTACCAATTTCTTTTCCTGTCTACCTCACATCCTATGCAGAAATCACTCTCAGTAGCCGGAATCCTAAGCCACATTAATGGGGTTATATGTTCATACCCTAAAGTTCCTTGAGGGACACTGCTGGCTAACATAAGAAATGGGTTTTACATGTGTATTGTGATTAACTTTAGAATTAATAGCATTTCTGTTCATAAATATTAGGAAGACTCTACTTACATAGTAATTGCAGATATCCTCTAGTTTTTGCAGGACTAAGATTTTTATTCTTCCTCCTACTGTGTTCTGTCCAAGCTCTGGCAGTGGGCTGGAGACCTCCATCTGGTCCTTTTTGGGGTGATCCACCATCTCTGTGGCAGGGAGTGCATATCATCTCTTTGCCCTTTGCAGCAGACTCATCTCCACTAAGAAAGATGAGGTCAATTGTCCTTTCTCTCTGCCCCATTTCTCAGGTATTTTTTCATTTAAAATCTCTATGGCTTATGCTGAGATCTAACTCGTCCTCAGGTTGTGTGGCATTTTAAGAAAATTATTTGCTATTTTCAGAACTTTTTTTTATCTCTTTTGTGTAATGTTTTTCTTCCCGATGCTTTGCTTTAAAAAAAAACACTTTTAATTTTTTCTTTACATTTTTGCCGAGATGACATTGTCATCATTTTCTTTATCCCATTTCCAATGGATTCATCTATTTACCACTTTATGTTCCCTTTGCCATCTATTTTAGACTACAGAAACAGAATAGAAACTAAATTGGATTGGGGCACTGAGGAGAAAAGTATGTCTACGGCAGGAGTGGGAATTAGAGACTTTACATACTAGAAATTCATTAAGTGCAAACTTAGCGATGATTTTCTGTAAACAACAGAAAGAGTATGTGAGAGAGGTACCAAGAAAATGCTCTGTGTTGGTAGCAGGGTTTGTATATCCTGGTTGACCAATGGCAGTCTGTAAAGATTCCCTTTCATCAAGACTCTCACATATTATTAAATTTGACATTTTTAATAACCACATTAGTTCTCTTATTATCCAGGGTTGTGAAAGAATGAAAAAAGAGGCAAGTTTTCTAAATTTTCCCTGTTACTTATATAGATTCACATCTTAGTTTTCTGCCATTGCCTTTCAAGATACAGCTTTCGTTTTTTTTTTTTTCCTGGACAGATGATTGATTAAATGTTTGTTTTCTGGCCCAAGAATTTGGATAGGATGCCAACTTCAATACTAATTGTTTATGTGATCTTGAAAAATGTACAACCCCACACTCCAAACCTCACTTTCTTATCTACAATATGTACATAAGGATATATACACACTTTTCCCCTAGGTTTTTTGTAAGGATAAAGTAAAGCAGGCACATGAAGAGCTAGTTCCAAGCACACAGCAAGGACTTCATGACACTAACCATTATTATTGCTTCATCATTATCATCACTGCTGCTACAGCTGCTATTATTTTGTTTCAGACTTCTAGAAGATTGGATTTCCTCCCATTATCCAACCCATTTAAGCGAATAGAAAGGTGAACCCTCATCACCTATAAGCATTGAAGAGAAAAGAGAAAAACACACATTATAAGAACCTGTCTATCCATAAAATGTCCTTAGTCATCTGTCTTGCATGTGTTGGTGTAAGACTGTAATCTTCTAGGGGATGACTAATTTGGTTTTCAGAGAATATGCACTTAAGTATTGTTTCTTTCATTAAAATTTAGTTTACATTATGCTTTAAAATTAAGATAAAACTAATTCTATTGTTAAAAAAATCATGAACACTGATGTTTTGTTTTCTCACAAATAAGTGGAGTCATCCACTTGTTTTAAAGACACAATGACAGGAGCCATCCATTTGGTTTTCCTTCCACTCCTTACTCTCAAGATCATCTGCAGTACTGCTAATGATTTTATACCAACAGAGAAGGGGGGAAAAATTACAGCTCTCTGTATCAGAATTAGATAAAGAGAAATTAACCACATCAACTTTAAAACTGGACACCTACAGTGTTAGATAAGGAGAATCTAGAATTGAGAGAGGGGGGAAAAAAGGAAAATGAATACAATTAAAGAGTCAAGTCTTGCCAAGAGTAAGAGCCCCAAAATTGAATTACAATACTTTACAATTCACCGAGGAAAGAAATAAATAGCTAGTATAATTCAATGTGGCTATACAAAAGCATTTCCTTAAAGTTACAGCTAAGAAAATATTGGAAATGAAAAGGAGGGCTGCCTGGGATTAACGATTTTGGTGTGAAGGGTGAGACACAGGCTTCCTCTCAAAACCGCATATAATACAAAAATATAACTAATACAACTAATCCTGAAAGAGCAACAGGAAAGAGGACTGTGCAAGACTGAATACACCTGGAGAAAAAAGCAGACCTCACAGAACAGGGTAATGTACCAAAGCTGTAGCCTGGCATGACCCACGCCCTTCCACCACCCCAGCTAACTGGTGGGAGGAAGAGAAACAGAGCAGGGAGGAAGTGGAGGCCTGGGAATGCTGAATACCTAACTCAGGAGATCTCCTCTGGGAGAAAAAACCTACAATTCATGGTTCTTGCATGATACTCTCATGATTATGGGGTTGGAAACCTAAGACAGGCAGAATTCCTGGAGAGACTGAGATTTCAGCTGCTTGTGGAAAGCAGGGATGCATATCCGGCTGCTCTGGGACAAAAGAAAGGTGGGAAATCTGAGAGACTTCCTAAAAAGGAAGCCCTTAGCAAGAGGGCTGCTGAAACGGGAAGGATTGCACAGAGCTTACTGCTCAGGAGAGAGGACAGGTAGACAAAATTGTCCAGGTGCACTCTGCCCAGCAGGTTGGGAGCTTTGCCATATAGACTCTCATATTTAAGGAGGAAAAAGAAATCTTCCTCCTTAGAAGATCTTCAGATGCTCCAGCTCCCTGGCTGGCTGCACAGCTCCAAGGACCCCCTCCATAATATGCAGCCTACTGCGCCTTTCTCCCGGCCAGCCCCACCTGGCTCGCAAACTGGCAAATCCTACCCGGGTGTTAGACCAGCCAGAGGGAAGATCTGTCTACAGCAACTACAAACGCAGAGCATAGAGGCTTATACCTGTGTGTTCAGCCCACTGGTTAAGGCAGTGGAGACCGGCATAGCAGCAGGGTAGCAGGAAACAGCTCTTTTCCTCCCACCAGGCACCAATACCACTCCCCTGGAAACCCTGACATTGTTTCAGGGGCTGAGAAGCTCCAGGAAGTAGAGCTTCTGGGCACTAGAGGGTGCCATATACAAATATGAAACCCCAAAGGAATCTGGTTCAGAGTAAAATTATTGGTACAACTCCTGAGAAAGATTTAAATGTCTTGGACCTCATGACTCTTTCTAAAAGAGTTCAAAATAAAAATAATTAACATGCTCATGGAGGTATGCAAAGAAATTCTAGAACTCAGGAATGAATTCCAGTTGGATATCCAATCATTGAAAAGCACAATGAATGGTATTAAAGCAGATTACATATGGTAGAGGAGACAATAAATGAAATAGAAACTAGAGAAGAGGAATACAAAGAAGCTGAGGAACAGAGAAAAAAAAGAATCTCTAACAAAAGAATATTGAGAGAACTGTGTGACCAATCCAAATGGAACAATATTTGCATTATAGGGGTACCAGAAGAAGAATAAGAGAGAAAAATGGATAGAAAGTTTCTTTGAGGAGATAACTGCTGAAAAGTTCCTCAGTCTGGGGAGGGAGATAGTCTCTCAGTCCATGGAGATGCACAGATCTCCTAACACAAGGGACCCAAGGAAGACAACACCAAGACATATAGTAATAAAAATGTCAAAGATCAAGGATAAGGACAGACTAGTAAAAGCAGCCTGAGAGAGTAATAAGATCACATACAAAGGAAAACCCATCAGGTTATCATCAGACCTCTCAACAGAAACCTTACAGGCCAGAAGGGAGTGGCATGATTTATTTATTGCAATGAATCAGAAGGGCCTTGAACCAAGAATACTTTATCTGGCAAGATTATCATTTAAATTTGAAGGAGGGATTAAACAATTTCCAGATAAGCAAAAGCTGAGAGAATTTACCTCCCACAAACCATCTCTACAGCGTACTTTGGAGGGACTGCTATCGATGGAAGTATTCCTAAGGTTTAATAGCTGTCACCAGAGGTAATTAAACCACAGTAAAAAAGTAGAACAGTTAATTACTAAGCAAATGCAAAAATTAAAATAACTATCTCCAAAGTCAATCAACGGATAGACAAAGAGTGCAGAATGTCATACCTAATATGTAAAGAATGGAGGAGGAAGAAAAAAAAAGAACCTTTAGATTGTGTTTGTAATAGCATATTAAATGAGTTAAGTTAGACTCTTACATAGTAAGGAAGTTAACCTTGAACCATTGGTACCCACGAAACTAAAGCCTGTGATGTCAATAAGTACATACCTATAGATAATCACCCTAAATGTAAATGGACTGAATGTACCAATCAAAAGACACAGAGTCACTGAATGGATAAAAAAACAAGACCCATCAAATGCTGCCTAGAAGAGACTCACTTTAAACCCAAAGACGTACGCAGACTAAAAGTGAAGGGATGGAAAAAGATATTTCATGCAACTAATAGGGAGTAAAAAGCAGGAGTTGCAGTACTTGTATCAGACAAAATAGACTTCAAACAAAGAAAGTCACAAGCGACAAAGAAGGGCATCACATAATGATAAAAGGGTCAATCCAACAAGAAGGTATAACCATTATAAGTATCTTTGTGCCTAACACAGGAGCACCTACATATGTGAAACAAATACTAACAGAATTAAAAGCAGTAATAGAATGCAATGCATTCATTCTAGGAGACGTCAACATTCCACTCACTCTGAAGGACAGATGATCCAGACAGAAAATAAGCAAGGAAACAGAAGCACTGAAAAACACATTTGTACAGATGGACCTAACAGACATCTACAGAACTCTACACCCAAAGCAGCAGAATACACATTCTTCTTAAGTGCACTTGGAACAAATTTTTTTTATTTTGGTATCATTAATCTACAATACACATGGAACATTTTTAAGAATAGATTATATACTAGGCCACCAAAAGAGCCTAGGTAAATTTAAAAAGATTGAAATTGTAACAACTAGTTTCTCAGACCACAAAGTATGAACAAGAAATAAATTATGCTAAGAAAATGAAAAGTCCTACAAACACATTGAGTCTTCACAACATGCCCCTAAATTACCAATGGATCAATGACCAAATAAAAACAGAGATCAATCAATATATGGAGACAAATGACAACAATAATTCAACACCACAAAATCTCTGGGATGCAGCAAAGGCCGTGTTAAGAGGAAAGTATATTGCAATACAGGCCTACCTCAGGAACGAAAAATTCCATATGAGCAGTCTAAGCTCACAATTAATGAAACTAGAAAAAGAAGAACAAATGAGGCCCAAAGTCAGTAGAAGGAGCGACATAATAAAGATTAGAGCAGAAATCAGTAATATAGAGAAGAATAAAACAATAGAAAGAATCAATGAAAGCAGGAGCTGGTTTCTTGAGGAAATAAACAAAATAGATAAACCCCTAGCCAAACTTATCAAGAAAAAGGGAGAGTCTATTCACATAAACAGAATCAGAAACGAGAAAGGAAAAATCACTACGGACAGCACAGAAATACAAAGAATTATTAGAGAATACTATGAAAAATTATATGCTAACAAACTGGATAACCTAGAAGAAATGGACAACTTTCTAGAAAAATATAACCTTCCAAGGCTGACCCACAGAGAAACAGAAAATCTGAACAGACCAATTACCAGCAACGAAATTGAACTGGTAATCAAAAACCTATGTAAGAACAAACTTCTGGACCAGATGGCTTCACCACTGAATTTTATCAAACACTTAGTGAAGACATAACACCCATCCTCCTTAAAGTTTTCCAAAGAATACATGAGGAGGGAATACTTCCACATGCATTCTATGAGGCCAGCATCACTCTAATACTAAAACCAGGCAAAGATGCCACAAAAAAGTAAAATTACAGACCAATATCCCTGATGAACATAGATGCAAAAGTACTCAACAAAATATTAGCAAATCAAATTCAAAAATACATCAAAAAGATCATCCATCATGATCAAGCATGATTTATTCCAGGGATGCAAGGATGGTACAACATTCAAAAATCCATCAACATCATCCACCACATCAACAAAAAGAAGGACAAAATCCAAATGATCATCTCCATAGATGCTGAAAAAGCATTTGACAAAATTCAACATCAATTCATGATAAAACTCTCAACAAAATGGGTATAGAGGGCAAGGACCTCAACATAATAAAGGCCATATATGACAAATCCACAGCCAACATTATACTGAACACTGGGAAGCTGAAAGCTTTTCCTTTAAGATCAGGAACAAGAAAAGGATGCCCACTCTCCCCACTTCTATTCAACATAGTATTGGAGGTCCTAGCCACGGCAATCAGACAACACAAAGAAATAAAAGGCATCCAGATTGGAAGGAAAGAAGTTAAACTGTCCTGTTTGCAGATGGCATGATATTGTACATATAAAACCCTAAAGAATCCACTCCAAAACTACTAGATATAATGTGTGAATTCAGCAAAGTTGAAGGATACAAAATTAATACGCAGAAATCTGTGCCATTCCTATACACTAACATGAACTGGCAGAG
>JAVSCE010014225.1:0-14367 GCA_032199065.1 Smutsia gigantea
GGATAGGACTAAACAGAGACAATGGGAAGTGCTCTGAAATTGGGGAAAAAAATCAGTGTGCAACTGTGATATATATAATGTCCTATATATAATCTTGGGTTAGGAATGTAAGCTCTAAGCCTCATTTCATTATCTGTAAAATGGGATATGTCTATGTATCCATCATACCTTGTAAAGGATTAAATGAGACAATGCATGAAATGGGCTTAACAGTGCCTGATATAGGTTAAAGGTCCATTAAATGTTGGCCCTTATCAGCATTATTATTGGGTTGGGCACAAATCACTGATGAAGCCTTTGATGAGCTCTTTTCCACTCTTCTTCCCGTTACCTAATGTAGCTCCTTCTGGGTCTGTGTTACACTTAATAGCACCTAACTCATTCAATGAACAGTTGTCCAATAAATGCTCAGCATGAGAAGTGTCCAATGTACACCTGTTCTATTAGCACAAGCTTTGCCTTGGGGCATGACACAAGTATTAACTATTTCAGTAATAAAAACTTTCCCCCAAAAGAGATGCATCAGAGCAATTCTTTTAATTAAACGATATAACAACGAGTAAGTAAGAATACCCCAAGGGCTGCAGTACACCTGTCTGTACTTAAAAAAACACTCATCTGCCACACCAGGTGTTCTAACAGGAAACCCTTAACTTAAAGATCCTTAATAGGAGATTAATTGAACCTAATGTTTTGGTCAGTCTGCAATTAGTGTAATTTCTTAGACTGCTAAGATCAGGGACAAGGATTTGTTAACCCACAAATGAAGGATTTCAGAATAAAAACATTACCTATAACTTAAATAAGGAAATTGTTCAGCTATGCATAAACTTGACAATGACAAAAATTTTTTTTTAAATAAAGCTTTCCTATTCAGAGATTCTGAAACATATAAATATCTACTGATGTATCCTGGGGGTGGGGGTAAGACATTACAAATAAACTATTTTCAGTATTTTTAGACAGGTAATTTGGTATCAATACATTTAAGAGACATTTTACTATTAACATTATAAACTGACATAAATCACAGTATTTTAGAACTAGAGGAGACAGAAATCATCTAGTTCCGTGATTTCAGGGAATTTCAAATATTAATTACAACTCAGTTTTAAATTCCAACTTAGCATATACATCTGTACATATGTAGTATATTACGATGTGCTTCTTTTAAGCTTTTATTCACATTATTGCAGTAGCAGAAAGTATGTACTGTGAAACTTTTAGAGAATCCTAGGCATTGAGATTCATTCCCTCTGCCAGAACAAAAATCTTTGAAACATGAGTACATCAGATTTCATCCCCAAAAGTCAGATCAGGATAGCCAGTCCACAATCCTCACAACCCTTCAACAAAAAGGAAAACAAAAACAAAAAACAACCCCCTCCCCACCAAAAAGCAGAATTTCATGTTGTCAATATTCACCAAGATGAGAAATGTGAGTTCTTCATACAGGATTCTGATGAGTTCTTTATGTAGGATTTTTAATTCTCAATCTAAAGGCTGGGTAGACAGTAAGAAAGGCATTGCCAGGCAAATCATACTGAGTCAAAGTTTAAAAAATCTGAAAAGGCAGACAGAAAAGCAAGAAGAACATTCTACCTCCCTACCATCCTCCTGTCCAGAGCTCCAACATAGAATTCTCATTCTTATAAATACACTTCAGTGATGCACACCAAAAAGTACCTATCAAGATGAGCTCATAGTTTACCATCACACATTTTGTCCCAGAGTACCCAACAACAAATTGGATGATCTGTGACATCTAAATTTTCTTACCTAGAAAAGAAACCAGAAATAAAGCTAACAGTGCATACAGTGAAGGCAGTATCTGCTTACTAGAACACAGAAACTGAACACCTAATGACAGATGCTCCATCTGACTCTGCCTAGGAGACGGCCTTCCACTGCACCAGGCGGTGGGAGAGCGAATCATTCAAAAACTCACTGCCTCTCACCACTGATTTTAACAGTAGCATGCAATATCCTTTCAAAAGTTGTGTAATTTTCTGAATAAGCCAAGCAACGAACAGCACTTCAAAGAATCTGATTTTCAAGCAGTCAGCATATTATTACATATTCCCAGACCATTTTTATGGGTGTATTTAACACAAAGACAGAATGAGAAACACTCAACTTTACAAAGGGCAACCTCACAACAAGCAGAATAAATCACCTCATCTATTACAGGCTTATGTTAACTTTTTATATCATAGGTGACTGATTAGACTAATAATTTCAAAATAATTCTGAGCAAGGTGCTATTCAACTGACATTCTATTATCACCCTCTTCTCATTTAAATGGCCCTGGAAGAGTGCTGTTCTCCCCAGAGACAGAAGGGGGGAGGAAAAAATTCAAAAGAATGCACTTAAAACACTTTGATACCATACCAGTTTGTCCATTTAGTTAAGTCACCTTTCTATTTCTTCTACTCTACTAAATGGGTATGAAATCAAGTAAGTTACTTCACTTTTCTGAGCCTCAGCTTCAACTGTGAGAGATGGAATAACAGTTCTGTCAGGATATTGCTTTGAGTATTACACTGGGAAAACAGACAAAACTGGCACGCAAGGCAAAATGTAAAGTACAATGTGAATATATAGTATGTGAGGATATCACCTTAAGACTTACAGTGTAAATGTTCAAGAGTCTGGAGCAATACTTTGAACACAAGTGCTCAAGTATTTGTCCGTTCGTTCAGCTGTAATTTAAGTTAGGGCCCAAAGCTTTAATTCTGGAAAACAAAGATTATTTCATGTACTAGTTAAATGAGTGTGTGTATTGACTAGTAATACTTAGAATCCAGTTGTGCTTTTAAAACAATTAGTCATGCAACCCAATACACAACCTACTGGGGTAAGAACACTGCCAACAGGTGTGTACTGTTCACAGTATGTATCCTGTGCCAAGTCAGTTACATACATTCACTCACTCATTTACTCCTTACCATACCCCCATGGAAAAGCTGGTATCCACAATTGAAAAACTAAAGCACAAGTTCAATAAATGTGCCCAAAGTCACAAGCAGAACAAATGACAGAGCTGATGTTACTCCCAACTTAGATCTCATACCAAAGCCCTGGCTCTCAACTACTACTACAGCTTTCCAGTACAGCAGCCACAAACCCCATGAGGCGAAGCACTGGAAGTACTCTTAAGCGTGCCTGGTGTCAAGTGAGTTGTTCTGTAATTGTAAAATGTCCAGCAGATTTTGAAGACCTAGTATGAAAAAAGAATGTAAAATGCCTCACTGCAATTTTATGTTGATCACATGTTGAAATGACAGTATTTTGGATATAATGAATTAAATATATTCTTTAAAATTAATTTCACCTATTTACTTTCCTGCTGTGGCTACTAGAAAGTTTACAATTACATGGAATTGAAATGCATATAACATATTCAACAGCACTGATTTAGAACATCACACAGGATATCGTGTAATACAAAAAGCACAAAAGAATTTTAAATCCACAAACACAACATGTTTTAGAGCATACAGATACTTTCCAATCTTACTAGCTATTTTAATATTAAGGTGGTAAAACCAATATAAACAAAAATTTAAAGTCCTTCAAAACACATATAGTTCTCTTAATTTTCAGTACTTCAAAATTAGATCATTTAAATTCCCCATTACAAAAACTGGTCTTCCGAACTACAAAAGTGATACCAACTCATCCACAGTATAGAAAGAGAAGCACAGAGAAAAAGAATCCATCATCCCACCAATCAGAATTAATGTTCTGAACAGTCATCACTTCCAGGTATGTATGTTAAATAAAAAATGGCATAAAATATTAAAGTGGGATGATAATAGGTTTATCATTTTGTAAATCTGTTTTTTTCTAATATATTATGAACATTTTATTACTTATTCTAAAATTTTTAACTATGTTGTTTTATTTTTATGTGAAATAACTTATTTTGAAATAATTATAAACTTTAAATTTTATTCAAAGAAACTTTTTATTTTGAAATAATTATAGATTCACAAGAAGTTGCAAAAATACTGATATAGTATATAACCTTCACCCAGTTTCCCCTAAATAACTGCACCTACTTGATTATAGTACAATACCAAGCATAGGAAATTGACATTGGTGCAATGTGTGTGTAAATACTTGTATGCCATCTTGTTGCATGCAGATAGATCCATTCAAGTAAGCAAAACCACCATCAAAAAGCAGATCATTCCATCCTCACAAAGACGTCCCCCTCTTGCCATCCCTTTATAGGGGTGTGTGTGTGTGTGTGTGTATATATACACCTATCTCCCTCTCTACCCCCAGGTAACCAATATATATGTTGTCTCCCTGTAATTTTGTCATTGCAGGAATGTTAATGGCATCCTACAGTATGTGACCCTCAGAGGTTGGCTTCTTTCATTCAGCATTATGTCCTTGAGCTCCATGTGCATTGTACCATAGTCTGTACCTTTTTAACTGCTGAGTATTATTCCATGGTATGGCTGTATAACACCTGCCAACTGCAGGGCATTTGGTTTGTTTCCAGTTTTGGGCTATCACAAGTAAAACTGCCATGAACATTTGTGAACAGGTGTTGTGTGAATCCAAGTTTTCATTTCTCTGGGATAAATTCCCAGGAGTACAACTGTTAGGTCATATGGTTAAGTATATGTTTAGTTTCGTCAAAAAACTGGCAAACTATTTTCCAGAGTGGTTATACCACTTTACATTCCCACCACCAATATGTGAGAGATCTCAAAACATTTTTAAGAGCTTCAAAATATTCATCATTATTCTGTAATTTTTAACAATTCTGATTTCATATTTTGCTAAAATGATGCAATTAATATACTTAGCACAAATTTTTACATGCATATCACACAAATTCCTGTAGGTTAAATTTTGGGGTAGAAATATTTTAAAGGCTTTTGATACTGTTGTATTGGCCTTCAGAAAATTTAAGTTCATCACCAAGGATCTGTGAGAATGTCCATTTTCTGGCCTCACCAGAAATACTTTCATCTCTAAAATTTGCCTTGCCAAAAAAGCATTGTTTTGTATTTATTTGAGAAATGGGATGGTTGTACAGGTCTCATATTTCCTGACTTAATTTGTAGTTATTTTATGAATTACCTGATCATGTTCTTTGCCAACATTTTACTGGAATGTTGGTTCACTGATTATAAGGCCGTTCCCAGAGAAATGTTTTTTAAGTATATCTGAAATCCAATCCAAGTGTTAGTAATGCAAAATAGCTGATTTTAGAATTGAAAAAGATGAGTTTAACTGATATGGTCTCCCAATTTATAAGTACTTCCGTACTTTACACAATGCATATATTAATTAAGGAATCACCTCTAATGCCAATTCTACATTAAAAGCATGATTCCTAGAATGATCTGTACTTAAGTTCATTCTGAAATGCCAAGACATAATTTTTCCATAACAAACATCAAAACTATCAGCCTCATTAGAAAGACTGGCTGACTTCTTTTTTAATAATTTAAGGTCATCTACACAAGTAGTTCTCAAAGTGTGCTCCCCAAACCAGCAGTATCAACATTACTTTGGAAACTTCTAAGAAATATGAATTCTCAGAACACTACCCCAGACCTACTTATTAAAAAATTTTGGGGGTGGGACTCAGTAATGTATTTCAAAAAGCCTTCTAGGTGATTCTGATGCAAGCTGAAATTTGAAAAACATCACTTAAAAAAATTTTAGCATAAGAACATTAAATCTAGATAGGACTTGGACAAAGTTAATTATTCTACAGGTATTAATATCTTAATTACATATTTTTGTTCTTCCCTAAATTAAAACAATCCAAAAAAAGCACTGGACACTGCATTTTAGTACTATTTTCTACAAACAGGAATCTTAACATCATGAAGTGTTTACAGTTTACCTTAAAGGAAGAACCCGAAATGAGCCACTTAAACTAATAGGTCAGAATACATATCTTTCAAATCAGAGACTCAATTTGGTTCATTATCACACACTGCCTGATTTCCCCATTCCCACATGGAACTACCACCCATATCATTTTGAAAATTCAGTGAGTTACCATATTAAAACACAGCCCCTGGAAAAGTATAGTTACTCAAATATTTGTGGTAAAGTGAATGAATAATTGTTCAATAAATGAAAATAATTCCTGGTGGCCTTTATGTTGTTCTGTTGTGTCCCCAAATTTCTTTAATAAGTATTATCTACATTAGTAAAATTAAGGAAAAAGAACCAATGACCATATATAATGGTAAAGGCAATTAACCTACAGAGCACCAGTAATTTTACAATTAAGCTATGTACACTGATAATCTGTTTCCCTTATTGATATGATAAAAATTTACAAGGTGCAGGAGTAAGATAAACAGTTTCCCAGATAGAGTTCCAGACTTCAAGGAGTTTATTATAGTTAGAAAATTAGAACTGAATGTATCATGAGTATGAGACCAGTAACAAAGCCAGTATTCTCAACTACGGTAGCTATTTCCTATCCACCCAGGTAAGGTTTCCATCTCCCTTCAAGTAACAGACCCTGCAGATGTGTCAGGCTTGGCCAACCACAGTATGACAACCTCCAGTCAACAAGAAAAGTCCAGGAATTGGGTGAGTGACTAGGGTCCTGCGGCCTTCAGTTCTTCCTTTGATTTTGAGTTGAAACAGTGTCTTCTCATTACTTCCCATGTGCACCAGTAAAGTCCAGTTTTGTTCTGTTTTGACTTAACACAGTTTGAGTTGAAATCCTTTCTTGCAATATTCAATATTCTTGCAGTACTTACAATATTAAACAAGTTTTAGTTTTGCAAAAGAATGAAGAAAACAGTGCATAAGCTCTATAACCTATGTATGTAATTTGACCTGTTCTTAGAAAGCAGTCACCAGGTTTTCTCCCTTTTTGTTTTTAAGACCCAGTACACTGATGAAATGGCATCCTACAACACCCTTAATATCTTGTCCCCCACCCTCCCCAAGGGCTATCAGAGTTTCATCTTAAATTGTATTGCTAATGCTCTTTAGCTACAAAGAAACCATGTTTTGAACAAGTTTTAAGTATCCTCTCCACTGGTTTTTCTAACCAAAGGATAATTTAAATACATTTTCTAAATTGGGGAGGGAGTGTCTAATCCCATCTGAAAATAACAACTCCACCTGTTTACCTTATGACTGAAACTATTCATGATCTCTGAATAACAGTAGTTTATTTGCATTGCTTTTACTGAGAATTCACCGTTGGCACCACAGTCTGTGTCAATCACTGCATGGAACAGCAAGTGTAGCTAAGTAAATGAATGATGATGTCAACTCAACAGAAATAATTAATCCAAATTAATCAACAAAAGAGTAATGCACACCATGTACAGGGTACAACTATCAAGTTATGGGTAAGTTAACACGAGAATTTACACAATGGACAGCATTACATTTCCAACACTCAAAATGTTCTGGAGCCATTTTAAACTGCCTTTAGATGCCAGCTTAGAAGCACCTGCATCTCATTTCTTATCACACCTCAAACTGGTCTGACAACATGATCTTCTGTTTTATTGTTAGACTTTTCAATACAACTTTTGGATGCTTAAAGCACAAAATGGGCAACCAAAAAGGATTAAAAATCATCAGTTATTGTTACTTAGGTAAGTATGCTAACACTCTGAACCTCAAAACCACTCCAGAAACTACTTGCAATCCACTGCCTACAGCCTCCAAGGCTGCAGTGATATGTTTAATTTCTAGGACATGTTTCCAAAGCAAAACCAGAAAGTAACAGGAATACTACTTTTGAGGACATACTTCATAAAGACAATTTCCCCTAATCCAATAACATTACACACTCAAGACACAAGTTCTAATACAAAAGAGTATTTATTAGAACTCTTAATTAGAACCATTTTAAAGGGGACTCAAACTGAAACTCCCAGTCTTCATTTATTCTATATACATTTACTGAACCCCTACCATTTAGAGACTGCAATAGAGACAGAAAAATAAAGTTACGAGAAGAAGGTCCTACCCTCAAAAAAGGTGCAAAAAGAACAGAGGCAATCATATAAAGACACAGTTCAAATATTATGACGAGGTATACGTGATTGGAGGGTGAGGGACAAAAACGAGTGTTTCTAGGACAAGGGGGTCAGCCAGGACACAGAAGGAAGGGAAGGCATTCTGGAAGAAAATCCAGAGGAAAAGAATGTGTGAAGGTATGGAAATGAGACATCACAGTCCATGCCTGGAAAAAGCACCGAGCCATTTGCTATGAAACACACTCAGGCTGTGCACGGAGGGCAGATAGGGTAGTGACAGGCTGCTTCCAGAAATTCTAAAGAAAATGGTAAAGGACCAAAGCAGAATAGTGATGGTCAGAATTTGGACTTTATTCTAAAGGCAATGTGAACTGGGAGACACTTGTCTAAGTGGAGAGGCCCAAGAACCAGTTGGATTTGTCACGTGTGTGTGTGCATGGGGGTGGTGATGGGTGCTTAATAAACAGTACCTGGGAATTACCAGCCTGTGGGGAAAAGTGGAAAGGTGTGGATGACATCTGCAGAGTGAACAGTTAAAGAGAAGGTAGGTGGGGAGCAAAGGACTAACTGACTTCTATCAGCCTATACAACAAACTTACATCCAATAATCACAAAGGAAACCCCAGATTCAATGAGGCCTTTGCCAATGCACCTCCACAGGCTGTCTCTACATCCTCGAAAAAGCACTTATGCTCTGCACCACGTACTCATTCACTCCATGCCTACCATAAAGTTCACATCACAGGGTACTTTACACCACTGGCACCTTTTTATGGTCCTATCTTTTCAACAAGTTTGTTTGGTTCCTTGAAAGGAACAATTTTCTGTTTATTGAACCAGTGCCTTGAAATTTAAATGTCTGATGACCACCACTACTGATGAGAGGCAAAACTTACCTCATTTATGTACCCCACAAAGTTTTACACACCAGGTTTTATTCCTATTACCTAATGATGTGAGGACTTCTGCTACTACTGGAAGGAGATATAACTGTGTTCAAGTATGTAGGTAATGAACAGAAGTTAAAGAGAATCCTATGTCTGCAATGTGTAAGGGTCTACATGCAAAGAGTTGAGTTTACCCAAAGACAGCCTTAGGGCAAAACAGCACTGGTAAAATAAACACAGATGAACACCACAAACATAACAAAGAGTGAAAGAAGCCAGACCCAGAAGTGTACCTACTGTCACTATATAAAGTTCAAAAACAAGTAAAACTTATCTCCAATGTTGGAAGTCAGGATAACAGTTGGGGAAGGGGAAGGTGACTGTTAAGAGTGCACGTGAGACTTCAAGTAATGTTGTTTCTGAATCTGGGCACTGGTTATACAACTCACTTCAAAAAAGTCCATCAAGCCTCATAATGATTGCACTTCTCTGAATGTATGCTACAGTTCACAAAGTTTACTTAAAGATAACAGGCAAAAAAGGAGGAGGGGAGCACCAGTGATGGAAAAGATCAAAGAAGATGCTGCAAAAGAGGACCCGGTGATGGAGCCTAAGAGAAAATGAGAGCCAGAAAGACTGCCGCAGCTTTTAGTTCAAGCTGTAAAGGAGACGTGTAGAGACCCACTAAAACCCACTGTGCTGGTAACCACTTTGGTAAACTACTGCCACTTGAGGAAGTTTTATTAATCTCAGAATTTCTTCAGCCAGTTACAGAGGCACACAATAAATGTTAGGCCACACCAATAAATAATACATAACTGAATCCATTCAAAACCTCTCATCCTATTAACTTATAGGGATACACTGGCAAGTTTGCAGGCCTGAGTTTAGTTTGCAACATGCAACTAGTAAAAACTGAGTAGCCTGTGCAGAAAGCCTCCAGCCCTGCACCCAAATGAGTTAACTGGCACAGGTAAACCTACAGAAATAATTACCCCCCTGCTCCAAAATATAGCAGCGTTAGTGTTACCAAAAGAGGCAAATGTGCATCTCAATACTGTCTATATTGCTCCATCCAGTTATCATAGCACAGTTCCCTGTCCTGCTCTCTCATTCCTTACTTAACACTTAAACTTTCTCACTTATTACTGGCTGAAATTATCTTATTTTTTCTGTTTATTTTCTCTTCCTCTCCATAATAATTAAGCTCCACTTAAACACGGACCTTGTCTGTCTTTACACCACTGTACCCCTATCAGCCCAGATGGCCATGTGCTTAATAAAAACTTGTTAAAGAACCACAACTACCCAGGTAATTTAAGGTCACCAAGTATACATAAGATCAAGCCAGTACCAATAAATCAGGAAGTCCAAAGTCACAGCAAATACAAAATAAATTATCACTGTTTCTGGGTAAGTGTGATCTTTGAAACTGTACCAGCTCTGAGGCTGAAGGGTTTGATAAAGTTTGATGATTTGGAGAACAAGTAATTTTTTTGATGTATTTTATGGAGTTTTTTATGAAAGACAAACACTACAAAAAACTAGTGTGACCTAAGGAGCAAAATCACTGTGCTGGATAATCCAGAACCCTAAGAGGCCTGGCCGTGCTCCACATTAGGTATGCCCTCTACTTTCTGGGAGTTTTCCCTACCTGGAAAGTACACAGGATGATAACCTTTTGAAGCTTCCAGCAAAGATAAAAACTTTCACATTATCACTGATTATGTGTCTTTCTTCAAAACCTCCAAAGTGTTTCATGACTACTCCTGAGGTTTTTGAGTTGTTAGGTGTCTAAACTTAAAGGGAGAAAAAGTCCAAAGTTACAACTGCAAAGAATCAGGGAATTCCTGAACAAGGAAAACGTTTTACACACAAAACAACTGAGTGCCAACTTTCAATTCAACATCCCAAGTACCAACTTTTTTTTAAGCTACATAATCTTATTACACAGCAAAAAGTGAATTCTTCACTTTTTCTTGTCAGTAAAAGCTCTAAAAACACAACACTTTTCAAAGGGATAGAGTAGTCAAATGAACTGGAATTGAAGAAAACATTTCGACTCAACACCATGATAAAAGCTGGAGCTGAAGACTAGAAATGTTCTAAATCTATCGTAATCATCCAAAGCAAAAATCTTCCAATTTTTTTAAGTGTGATTTAAACAGTAGCTGAAGGTCAAAATAGAATACTAATTATTAAAGAACCACTAACGAAAGAGTTGCAGCAAAGTCTTGGTAATTTTTATTTGACAATAAAGATATCACTGCATTCAGGGAAACAACAAGACCAAAAGTAAAATATATTTCTTGCCAAGTCTATGAAGTTACTCTTCCTAACACTCAAGAATTTACTGTTAGGTAAATTTGTGAATTTGTGCGTTTTCTCTCTCTTAAAAGCTAGTCTCCTCTTTCATAGGACTGGCAAAGTGGGCTGGGAAATAGTATGTTAGCTATCACCTAGGAAAGGATAGTGTTTCTTCCCCACCCATTGCCACCTTACATACATGTTCCTTTTTTTTCTACCTTGAAAGGCTTACAGTCCATCAGCATGGTGTGGAGGTAACCTTCCCAGCTGCAGGTGACTCCATGCTCTAATGTTAAGGATGTAGAAGTATATCACATAACAGGTATGAGGAAACTATATGATACGGTGGAAATGTTCTAAAACTGGTTTGTGGTGACAGCTGTACAACTCTTTAAGATTACTAAAAACCACTGAAATTATACACTTATAATTGGTGAGTTTTATGGTATGCAAATTATACTTCAATAAACCAGAAACCCAATGTATAATTGATAATACATCCAAAATATAGATTTCTACTGTCCCTTGACCCTCTGAGTAGCCTGTTAAGTGTCCCAAGTCTTGAGCAGTACCTTTCACATCCTAGTAATTTAACCAAAGTCCTCTGGAGGAGTGGCAATACTTTCTCAATGAAACTGAGAAATATCACTTCTATTCTCAAAGCATAAACACAGTTCTGTGTCCCACTTGGTTGGGACTAAGCAAAGCTGACTCCCTTGGTTGACTGGTAAATGGCAATGGTGGCACTGATGGAAACTCCAAAACGACCACTGGCTAGCCAACCAGCTAGGCTGCTGTAATACCAAACACGAGTTCTGAGCAATAAAACCCAATTTAAGCCCTTTCATTATTTAAAAATTATTCAAAAGTCACACATTTTTACTCATCACCCAGCATCTAAAACCCAACAAGTTTTCTACTGCCATCAATATCAAGTCTGATTAAAACCATGCAAGGCAGAAAATGTCCAACCTTTGAGGTACCAAGAAAAAGGCCCAGGGAAAAAGCCCTGCATTAACTAGTACCAACTAGTACCACAGAGAAATCTAACCAACCATTACCACACTGAAGGGACACCCTCCCACATGAAGCCCATTTCTAGCATGAAAAAGCCAAAATGTTACTTGCCTTCCGATTAATAATGACTTCTAGGACAAATCTAAAACAGCAAAGAACTGACAAGAACCAAGACAAAACAATCCTGGCTATTTAAGTGTATCAAGGTGACAGGAGCTTAAGTCCTCAGATCTCTGACATCTGTGCGGAAATCCTACTCAACAACAAACATCAAAAAACTACATGAAGACCCTTAAATATAGTAGCAGAGCATCCTGTTCCTGAACAAACTCTAAAATATTTTCATTACTAACAATTTATTTGTTTAAAAAACTGAATTTCACTGTCATCATCTGTGACTCTGAAAAAACTTTAAGCATCTACATTGTTTTTAAAGTCAAAACTTTCCAGGTGCTTGCAAAAAGCTGAGTAAGTCAGATTTTTTTTAAGTATGTGTAGAAAATGAAATGCATTTCCCTATAAGATAATTATTCCCAGCAATGCATCAGATGTAAACTTTTGAATTTGATTTAAGTTTCTCTTCACCAGTAAAGTTCTCTCAAGTTTAGGAGTTTCCTAGTCATTTATTTGAACATCATCGACGGTAACACTCAAAGCAAAACCACAATAAAGAGGTTTGGCCTCTGAGGGATTCTACATGTAAAAAAACATTACTCAAATAAAATACAGTCACTGTTGCTTTAAATAACAAATACATTTCTAAACTCTCATGCTACTTGATGGAATTCCCTGTTTAAGATAGCTAAACAAAATCTGTTATGCTCTTAATGGCATTTTTTATTTTAACTATTCAATGATAATATAAAAAATGACACGAATTCACTTTAAAAATTACTTATGGGGAAATATTTTTAGCTCTTGAATATTTTTATTCAAAGGGCAGATTATTTAAAGTCAGTGGAATTCAAAGAACTGTTCCACCAGTAATTGTACCAATTCATTCCTGTTTTATTCTTTAGGTTGCACAATACCCTATTTAATCCCAGGTATAAATAACGCAATGAAACCCTTAACAGGACACATTCATTTAGTCAAAGAACAATATCCAGTTAGAACTACAGAGCACTACAACACAGTCATACTGGAATGTCACCAATTCAAAAACAAGTAGACGATTAAACAAGACTTGGCAATCAACTTTAAGCCTTCAAGGATCCAGGAGGAACTCACACGCTCACTTTCACACACACCCACCCCTAACGCCCCCCCCCCCCCCACGACTTGGCTATCAACTTTAAGGCTTCAAGGATCACTCACACGTACTGTGGCTCTCACACACACACACACACGCACGCGCGCCTGCCCATTGAATGACATCAATAATAGTTTAATTTCAAACTCTAGCATTACTGAAATAAATTCCAGGTACAAGTTAAAATGACCGGAAGACTACAAAATCAACTCTTGACAATTTTACCCGAGTATATCTGAATGTTAAATCTGGAGTAGTTCAACTCACTTTGACATGAGATGCAGTTTGCTACCTTCGCCAAAATGAAAAGGAATTCTTTCAACATTCTTTTCATTACAATAAAGCTTTCAACACAAAGTTCAATAGTCATACTATTCATTTCACCATTTTGCAAAATTGTCCTCCACCACTACTCTGCATAAGATAAGGAAAAAACAAACAAAAACAAAACTGACAGCCCAGGCTTATAAAAAAACTGCACTTTCTTTATGGAGCCCCAAACGTTTATTTTCGAGTGCAAGAAAACAGACATTTGCAGCTCAAGACAGGAAAGGCACAACAACCAGGATTACCGAACAAACACCACTGAATTTCTCAGGGAAAAGAAAAATAATTCAAGACAGGCAAATTAAAAACAGCCTGCACATGGCAAAAATAATAGGTCTAATGTCCTACGATCCACAGCAAAAGTACCGCTTCCTCTTTTTGAGCCAATACCAAAAAAACCAATGGATAGAGTGTCAAATAAATCTAGTGTGTTTGAAATAAGACGAAAACCTGGAAAAATTTCCTCTCATAAATCATTCAGTGAACAGGTTTTGCACCCAACATGAAATTCACACGACCCAAACCGCAAATCACCCACCCACCCTCCCCAAATGCAGAAAAGCCGTAATCAACAAGTTG